>JAJJWW010014742.1:0-16899 GCA_023531295.1 Papaver armeniacum
TTGTTCTTACATTCTTGTTCTCACCTCTTTTCTACTACCGTTTCTATGGAGCCATCAAGGTTTGTTAATTTTCTTTGAATTTGATCTTTTTGTGATTGATCTCTCCCATTGAGCTTGTTTTGTTTTTGTTTTGACATTGTTCTTCTTTTAATGATTCCCTTGCTTGTTTTTATTTTAGCAAGAACAAATCTAACACCAAGTTCACCGTTCAACCCTCTTGTCTCCAGTGGGCTCGCAACCAGAAAAATTGTTACTAAAAGAAAATGCAGGAATAGCAAGGTATTTAAGAAACATTTACTCTTCTAATAACAATATTGTTGCCTCTGTTTCTTATTTAACTTGTAATTCGCGAGGATGACAAAAATGTTGATAAATCCCTAAGAAACCTCGCCGTTCTAAGCCTTTTGCATCTTTATTTCCTTTCCTTCATTCAAACTCACAACTCCTCCTGAGTATCTTGCAGGGATAAACCATCTTCTCTGCGATATCTTGGCGGAGATAAATCAATTCCCTACTCATATTCTCGCCATCTCTGAAAATTCCACTGTCGATATTCCTGAATTTTCCATCAATGAAGTTCCTCAAGATGGATCCCTTTCTACTTTACCATCAATGCCTCTTGTCTCTCCCCCGGCTCATTAATCTTCATCAAATTTCCTCTTGGCATTTCTATGACCAAGGATGATTCAATTCTTCCTTCTTCTCCCATCATTACCTCTTCATCTGGGTCTATCCCTCTTACCAAAGAAAATCTGGAGGGAATGGATGTAGCCTTCAAAGTTCTATCAGACATCATGAATAATGACAAGAAAACCTCCATTGATCCCACCAGGTCTAGCGTTTGCGAGTCTTTGAGTAAATATTTTGGTTCTGACAGAATGTCGCAAATGTCTTTAGAACAAGAAGTTAAGATATTGAAGAATAATCTTGAAAACATTTCGCTGGATCGTGATAAGCTTCGCAAGAAGAACGAAGAATTAAAAGGTATTAATTCTCCTCCCCACCTTTTTTTTTATATATATATATTTTAAGACCTTGTTCGCCTTTCAAGTTTTAAACCAGAAACGAAAAATGGAGATATATCAGTTGGAATCTGTCATTGAAGAAACTCGAATGGATAGAGATGTTTGGATGGAGCAATATAACCAGTTAGACAATCTTCATACATACTCTGTTGATCAAATAGATAATCTTACCCAAGAGAATGTTCACTTAGTTCAGAAGCAAGACTCGCTGAATAATGAATTATCTCATCTCTCTTATTCTTTGAATATATTTAATTTGGAGTTGGAAACCTTATCAGATGAGAATGGAACTCTATCTCAAGAGAAGCGAGTTTTGTTAAACAAGATGGCAATTGCTTCGCAACAACTTGATGTCATCGAAAATATGTAATGAGCAGAACAATCTCTCGTTCATTTGAGAAGTAAACTTCAAGAAGTCTTTGTTGAGAGGGATAAACTTATTCAGGGTAGAATAACTTTAAGTTTGAAAACCAGCCAACTGAAAGACCAATATTCCAAGTTAAAAGAATCCTATTATTCTCTTGCTAAGGAAAAGAACTTGCTTGTTTCCAATGAAAAGAGTCTGCGCTCTCGATTAAAAGGTTTGGTTGGAGATAATTTTGGCAATGCCATGGATCACTTGTAGAATAATTGCTTGGCTTTGACCCAACATCTTATTTCGCAAAAGGAAGGTAGTCATAGAAATTGACTGCCTCATCTATTCTTCCTTTATCAAGTCTTCAAATCTTTTGTCTATATAACTCCTTTTGTTCTTTGTTTTTTGTAGAGTCTGAGAGAGATCTTCGCTCCTCCCTTTCTATTTTGGAGTCTAACTATGCCAAGATTCACAAGGAGAATTCGTTACTTGTTTCTACTCTTGCTAAGTCTCGCGGCCGGGCTAAAAGAAGATTGGATTATCTTACTTACTCCAAAGACATCCATAGTGGAAATCACCAGAGGGCACTCCTTCGCCAATTTCATCTCAAAGCAGAAGCCATCGTGAATAATATACTATTTTCCAAATCTCTCGACCATGTATCTATCGAACCTCTGGAAGTTGAAGAGGATGAAATCCCCAATTTTCCTGATAGTGATTATGAGTACGAAAGTGGCGAGGATGTCGCGAATGAAAAGGCGATCCCCTCTAATAATGAAGTTGTCAATAATGACCCCAGTGAAGGGGGTTTCAAGAGAATCTACCAGGCGAAAATGTGAAAATTGTTGAAGGCGATAAAATTGTTGAAGAATGTTTCACATCTCCTGGCAGCGAAAAGAATGATGTAGAGAGTTAAACTTCTTTTTTTATGATTTTGTATTTTCTAGCTTCTTTATCTTCACAACTTTTTGTATAAAGACGCTTTTCAATTCCTTGAAGTGCACTTTTGTTGAACAATTCTCTTATTTCCTCTTACTATCTTATGAATGACTTTTCTTTTGTGGTTTTCCTTATATTCAAACGATTAAGCAAGTCGTTCTGAATTAATATTTGCAAGTTCAGTCTCGCAAGCTTGTTCGCTTACTCTTTTTGTGTGGTCTTATTTTGCCTTCCTAGTTAAAGGTCTTATTTTGCCACCCCTCATTATTGCGACAATATGTAGTTGCAGGAAATCCTACACTACACCCCTCACAAGAATCTATACAATCAAAACATTTTTAGGATGAGCAATTGTAATTTTCATTGATTAAACTCTTAAAATGTTTACAAGATGAAATGGAAATCTGTTAAAGAATTACAATCACTCTAAATTTTCTCTCTCTTAATGACTTGCCCAACACTCGAAAAAAGATCTCTCTCCAATAGACCTACTCGGCTCTTTATATAGGGTATTACATAGTGGATGACAACTAAAGCTGTCCTTTATTTTCAGGGGAATGACTTGCGAGGAAATATCATGGCCCCTGCAAATATATAATCTCGCAATTCTCCTAGATCTCGCTAGGTCTTCACATCTTTCTCGTGTTTTGGCTGTCGTCATTCATTGCGTCATTTATATTACTCATCTGCGACACCTTCGCAATGCTGTCGTTTATTGATATCGTGATATTCTGATCCTACACCTTTAAAGTAAGTAAGGGTACGTAGGCATCCGCAATGAGTTACGGCATTTCCGGTCCGAAGACACGTTGGCCCCTCATATCATCTAAGCTGGTAGCTCGACGCAGAGATGATTGTGGACAGACTTGATGGAGCTTATATTGCATGCCGGTAAGTGGATGCTCATACTTCCTATCAAGTTATAAAGAGTTGGTAGCGAAGTAACGTAGGAAATGGCAAGGGCTTGGTGTAGCCTACGCCAATGTCCAAGGCTTATGCCTAGACAAGACACGGCAATATGACGGTTGTTCAACTAGCTAGGAAATTGAGTGATGAATTCCTACGTAAAGGGCAAAGAGAGATGCATGAAAATGCATTGGCATTGGCCGTATGGCCTTAAACCCTTTAGCGGGACAAGGGTAAGTTGGAACGGTGTGGAAGCTAAGTTAGCTACGTCATGCTCCACGAGCATGCTTGCAGGGAAAATGGACGTGCATTTTCCTATCCCTAAGGCCCGGATCATAGCTTCATCATGGCGCACCGGGGAGTTATGGCCTGTGGGCGACGCGCCAAAGGCGTAATTTCGATCCAAAGTCCGTCATATGTATACTTTTATAAAATCTAAGCAATTGAACAACTCTCTAACTAGTTCATTTGAGTCATTTGAACTAGTTATTGTGAAGATGAATAAGGTTAATATGAAAGTGCTCATATGGCTAACCATTGGTTGACTATTGTTGAACCAACTAAGTGTACACATTTAGGTACGGTTACTCAAACCTCAATGAAGGTGCATGTCATCTGTGTATAACAAGCTAAGTTTGATCTAACAGTTGAAATATATTAGCTTGAATCTAATCAGGTTTTCATCTAACGGTGAATATGGAATGCTTTGTTACCAATTGTAAAACCAAATTTAATGCGCTGACATCCTGCAAAGGGTAAAGCCGTTTGATAAGTGATGAGTACCTCTTCACTTTATTTATTCGAAGCAATTCAATAAATACACAAAATTCACCGAGAATGGTACGTCTGAAGCAATCCCAAATATTACGTGAATTTTACTAGCATTAATAATCAATGCATGAATTGCCTAGTATTTTGCGTGTTGTGTTCTCAGCCGAACTCTCATTATTGACATGACATGACGATTGAGTGTTCACTCTCAGCAGAGTAGCATGAATCTCCGTGCCAATATTGAGACATGCACGAAGTACTCCCTGCAGAGCTACATCACTCTGATAGAGAGAGTCTCGCATCAACGCGCTTTGGTTAGCCGTCGAGCATACTTAATTCCTTAAGGGAAATCTAGACGTCCATATCGAGTCTCGAACGATCGCGGCCACACAAGTTGGCCGCACAATTTAACAAGCCTTGCCAAACCACGACAAGAATAGGCGATTGTCATGATGACCACGTGGGCCCCATTTATGCCCTAGCGGTCGGGAATCACACGAAGCATCTCGCAAAGCCCATCAAACGCCAACCCTAAGTAGGGTGTCCGTGATCCTTTGTGGAGAATCGATCGAACATAGACCGCTTAAGGCAGTCTTAAAACGATCACGATCGTCCAATTTCGCCAGCCTGGTTGGACGGATTAGATCATTCCATGAATGATTAGGGAAGCGCTAACACACACGTTGGCGGGCCCACTCTCCCCATACCCGATCGGTTTCTCATGGCGGGCTATGGAGAAGTAAAAAAGTTTGCTCAAACCATGGCGGGCGTGATGCTTCTAAGGGTCGCGGAATTCCACTAGTGTCTTAAATTGATCACAACCATCCAACTCAGCCAGCCTATTTGGATGGCTTAGATCGAACTTAGGACCATCAGGAAGGTGCATATATGTTCACCATCAGCCCAACGTGGGCCTCACATGGTCAGACTTCCCAAAGGGGAAGCGTGGCTTGCCAAATCGTTTGGCCAAAGTCACGCGTGCATGACTGTTTAAAAACCCTAATTAGGGTTTGCGGCGATGCATATCTGTCGTAGTTCGATCGCGTCCATCCATCTTCGCCAACCTAAACGAATGGTGTAGATATAGACTCAAGAGGTCCCAAGGATGTCGACGTGATCACCGTGTGCCCACCTATTCGTGTGACCGGCCGGCCTAGGCGAAGCATGGACGAGCGTCTCGAAATGCACGCCCGAAGATGGCATGTCATGCGGCCTCTAAATCCTTTGCGGCAACGGATTTCTGGACAAAGTGGTATGGACATGTACAACGGCAGGCCGTCTACACGCATGCCCGGTCGATCCCACCAAAAATAACGCCCATGCTTGAATATAGTCAAGCCAAATAGTGATGCTTGTGCACCTCTTAAAAACCCCAAATTTCATCAACGGTCGTAGATATATGTCGTAAACCATCTCGTCCGTCCTACTTTGCTAGCTTGGTCGGACAGACTAGGTAAAGGGTTAAGCGGCCAATAAAGCACCTTGATGATCACCATCCGCCACTCTTCCACAGGGAGTGATCGACCAGTGGATGGCTCGCCCATGCGTCCTCCAAACGATCACTCGAAGATGGTTGGACGTGATGTTATTTTAAGACGCTTGATCAACGACTTATTCGGTTAAGCTTTAAAAAATCGATGCTTTATACATGTTGATTATTTTCAATGCATTACATGCATCGAACATACATGATATTTCAAGAATATCAATTTATTAAATAACCTAGTTATTTAACTTAGCATCGTATGCTATTTCCTGCAGTGGGTCCCACGATCTGCTCATTCGAGACATCAAGCATGTCACAAACTAGGGGATACTTATGGGGTGCTTGTCGGCGGTTTACGGCGTGCGGCGTGCAACGCGCCATTATAAGAACGTGTCATGAAAAGGTGGACGGTTAACAATGATGAGGGAAGTGGGAAGTGGGCAAAGGTGTGATCGTGTGACAATCACCACTCCTACACGACCCCACTATTCTATCACTTCACCTCCTCCATTTCTACCGAGATGAGGGTGGCACTCAATGACTTGTATAAATAGGTTCTCAACCTATTTTCAAAGAAAAACACAGAGAAAAAACCAAGTGTTGTCCGCGGTATTCAGAAAACACCCAGGCAGCGTAGCTTTCATTGTGCAAGCCGTTCATCATTACGATACAAGTCATAAAACAGTACCAACACCTTCACAATCCCGAACACCTTCTCACTTCCTCCTAAGATCAAACCCATCTCATTCACTTTGTGACCGAAGCAAGTCTAGAACGGCCATTTCTTGGTTTAGGCGAGGATTGTATAGATTGATCTCTCGAATCAAAACAACTTCCGTGCGGTGCATTTTTTAGGGTTTAGATTCATTTCTCATCCACACACCCAAAATTACCAAACCGGCCGAAATAGTTTTTACCCATAAACAATTGGCGACCACGGTGGAGATTAATCTCTCGGTTGTGAAGTCAATTTCTTCAATTCCCAATCCCATTTGGCTTATATCAAAATGGTTGGTCTTAGGGCTGCCCAATAACTCCAAATCCCCGTGAAGTTCCTCCGATACGGTGTATCGATGGTGTGTAGTAAGAATCCCAATATTGATCGAATTAGCAAGGGTGCATAAGGTTTGCACGAAGAACATGGAGCTGATCCAAAGCGATAAATGGCATACTCGATCTTCTCATCAAGATGACATCGGACACGGCGGTTCTCTGTCATAGAGATTTTTACACTGCGGTGATCCTCGCAACGATCCTCCTCAAGTCAATAGTTTCACTATGAACCCCGGATGCCGGTGGATCGGGGAAGCGGCTTCTCTAGTGGAAAGTTTGTGCAAACTTATACACCTCTCGAAGAATCGGGGGCGAGACGTTTCTTGCAATCAACCAGATAGCTTTGGACGTGCATTTAACTCATTTGCGTCGAAGCCTCAAAAACACCGAGATGTCTTGTGAAACAATGTTACCGTTTGTGGGAGAAAATGGTTTCAGCTGATTTCGGTAATTTCGGCGTGTGGGTGAAACGAATTTAAACCTAAACAATGTACTACAAGTACTTTAGATTCGAGAGATCGTACGGCCTGCAAGTCAGGCCTAAACCAAGAAATGGTCGTTCCGGACTTGCTTCGTCACAAAGTGGGGTAGAATGGGTTGGTTTTGGGGAGGAAGCAAGGAAAGTGATGAGACCAGAATAGTTGATTACGGAAGAGTAGTTTTGTTCGACTTATATCAGAAAGTGGGAAGCTAACGAGATGGAAAGCTAGAAAATGTTTTATGAGTGTTGTATGCTCTGATTTTGAACTTGTTGTTTGGTGGAAATAGGGTAAGACCTATTTATACAAGTCGAAGTGAAACGTACCTGGTCTCATTAAGGAATGGAAAAAATGGGTGAGTAAATGGGAGGAGGTGGTAACGGTTAACGCATGGAATTGATGTTCCATAAAAACGTTAACGCATGTAATTTATGTTCCATAAAATCGTTAACGCATGGTATTGATGTCCCATAAAACCATTAACGCATGGAATTGATGTCTCATAAAAGAGCGTTTCACCATTAACTCCTGTATTTACTAACCGCCTCATCCTTATGACACTTCCTTATGGCGGGCGTAGTATACGCATACACGTCAGAAACCGCCAAACCAATACCCAAAGAGGATCCCCCGGTTTGTGATATGTGTTGATGTCTCGAATGTTTTTGTAGAAAACATGTAGTATATTGTTGTTGTCTGGAAAGTCGAGCTTGGGAGACTTGCTAGCTTGGTGACCTTGGACGGTCGAGATTTTGCATCTTTAGAGGAAAGGTAGCCGTTGATCGTCGCACGCTTTTCGTTTGTTGGTGGCCGCATAGGGAAGGCCGGCATGATGGCGTGACTAGGTTGGCATGCCATTGGCATGGCATGGTGGTGCAGCTAGGTTGGCGTGACCAAACTAGGGTTTTGGGTCAAAAGGTTACCATGTGTTGTCAGTAACCTTGGGACGGCTAGGATTTAGCTCTCGGGATTGAAGGGAGACCGTTGATTTTCGCACGCCTTCGTTTTGGTAGCCGCGTAGGGAAGGCCGGCATGGTGGCGCGGATAGGTTGGCATGGCATGGTTTGGCGTGGCCAAACTTAGGTTTTCGAGGTCAAAGGTTACCATGCGTTGTCCGGTAACCTTGGATGGCTAGGATTTTCTCCCAGGATTGAAGGGCGATCATTGATTATCGCACGCATTCGTTTTTGGTAGCCGCGTAGGAAGGACAACATGGTGGCGTGGCTAAGTTGGCATGCCATTGGCATGGCATGGTTTGGCGTGGCCAAACTTAGGTTTTCGGGTCAAAGGTTACCATGCGTTGTCTGGTAGCCTTGGATGGCTAGGATTTGCTCTCGGGATTGAAGGGAATAGTTGATTGTCGCACGCCTTTGTTTTGGTAGCCGCGTAGGGAAGGCCAGCATGTTGGCATGGCTAGGTGCGTTTGGAGTGGTGCGTTTTGGCTTGGCATGGTGGGGCCAAGGGTTTAGCATGCGTTATACACATGGCGCCACTAGCATGGCTAGAAGCTCAAGGCAAGGTGCGGTTTGGCTTGGCATGGGGGGCCAAGGGTTTGGCGTGAATGGTTTGGCTTGGCATGGTGGGGCCAAGGGCTTGGCATGCCATGAGCGCATGGTACGACCAGCATGGCTAGGGCCAAGGCAAGGTGCGGTTTGGCTTGGCATGTGGGGCCAAGGGTTTGGCGTGAATGGTTTGGCTTGGCATGGCGGGCCGGGCTTGGCATGCCATGGGCGCATGGTGCGGCTAGCATGGCTAGGGCCAAGGCAAGGTGCGGTTTGGCTTGGCATGTGGGGCCAAGGGTTTCGCGTGACCAAGCTAGGTTTTTGGGTCAAAGGTTACCATGTGTTGTCTGGTAACCTTGGACGGTTAGGATTTGCACATGTGATTGAAAGATGGTCGTTGATTGTTGCAGGCCTTTGTTTTGGCAGCCAGCGTTGTGCATGGCGTGTTGGGACGGAAAGCATGCTTGGTATGCTCTAGCGTGGAGATGTAGCTGGAACGGCTTGCCATTGGCACATGGGGTGCGGCTAGCATGGTCAGCATGACTTGGCGCGGTAGGTGTGGCTGGCATGGTTTGCCATTGCCACAGGGGGTGCGGCTAGCATGGTTGGCATGCCTTGGTGCGGTAGATGTGGCTGGCATGGTTTGCCATTGGCACATGTGGCGTGGGAATTAGGGTTTTGGCCTATCGAGACCTTAATTAGTAATTAATTAGAAAAAAGGTACCCTGGTAATTTTCTCGCAGACATATTAAAGGGTTCAATAAATGTGTTTAAGCCATGTGACGTCACTATCTGGCTAGGGTTTTACGATTTTAACCCCAAGCTAAAAACCATCATCAACATTAGGTCCCCTGCTTAGCTCGGAACAGGTTCCTTGTTGCGAGTCGGTATATGATGGTGACAGACGAGGACGGAGAATCGAAATGTAGGACATGTAAGATGGTGAGGGGAAAGTCGACTAACCTTATTCGAGAGGTAAGGAGAGTTCATGATCCAGGTGTTTGGCGGCCTTGCATAGCTTTTTATTTCTGTGTGTAGACCGTGAAATGGTTAGGTGAGAAGCGTCGCTTAGTTCGGCCGCTCATCATCTTGGTGGGTTAGGGAATATCATGACGTGGCTTGCAGCGGATCTGTTGGTATTGGCAAGTCATGGCGCGGACGACTTGGAGAGGCAAAGCACATGCGGACGGTTTGGAGAGGCAAAGCACGGCAGACGGTTTTGGCATGATGAGGCCACGGCAATGGAACGGATAACTCGGCGCGGTGTGGTTCGGTGAGGTGTGCGTGGACGGCTCGGCGTGGTGGTGATTTGTCTTTACGGGCCCGATTGCCTCTCTTCTTGTATAGCTTGAACTGAGAATTCTTTTTTTTTTTTTTCAAAAACCGAGAGTGCTATGTCCATAAAAGGGGCGTTACTCCTTCATCTCAGGTTACGTTGTCGGTTTTGTTCCCGAATCTTGATGCTGGTGGTCAGAAAAGAAAAACGCAAGCAAACACGTCTCGAACACATACTTCCGCGTTTTCTCACCAAACCCTTATTATATCGCATAGCCAGGCACAAGACTTTCCTTTTTTATTTGCTTGGTAGAATAGGTTTAATTAAGACCGGACATCACGCCTTAATTCCCAATTAGTAGAAAGCTTTCCTTTTCGGGATTGCGTTATTCTGCCGATAAGAGACGATCTTGGATCCTTTATTCGCATAGTTTGTCTTGAAATCGTGCTCGTCCTCCTTGCAGGTATCGTCTCGCGTTTTCTGGTTTCCATTTTGTCTTCTTCCTTATGTATGTTGCCGGCGTAAAATAGGGTAAAAACTTGCCTACTTTCTCTGGTTTTGTAGTGCACAATGAGATCTTAGGAGAGGCGATCGTACCTTTAACCCTTCTGGGAGAAGCTTTGGAATCGCGAAAGCTTGATTTTCTTCTTATGAGGAGGCGTTAGATAGAATTGAATCTCTGTTCCGTGAATCTTGCAGAATTATTCAGGGCCTACCTTCCACCCATCTAGGTGAACTGCGGGTGCGTGTTCAGATCTTCTTGGATTCAGTGAACATGGAGGAGTAATGGGAGAGTAACGAAGTTCCTTGGTGTGCTGAGAGACCTCAGTGTAGTAAGACTTCTTCACGGCCCAATGCTAGGGCGGTACGGCCCGCTTTACGGGTTGAAACGGCTGTAACCTGCAAAACTTTTAGGGCAAAAGCCGATGTAACTTCTTTGTTCGGGGTGGTGTCACAATTCTCGATTCGGATGCGGATGAATCGGGGGTCGCCTCATAAGGTTCTTGAGAAAACCTCAGGAATACGCCTTTGATGGCGAGACGACCTTCGGGGTAGGTCCGAGACTGTTGTTGGCGACATCGGGCGGATCATGGTGGCATATCTTGGACCGGTTGTTGATACGAGCGTCGGTAAGGAGGCAGTGATGTTCTTAGCGAGGGCGATTTCAGATGGGATGTTGAGGTTGCTCGTTGATGCGGCCGTCGGATGGAACCTTTGTTGCCCGAGAGATTGTTGGGAAAGTGCTTGAAAGGAGTTTTGGCGAGCCGACTCGTGCGTCAACTTTCGATGACTAGCTTCTCCTTTTATTGTTTACATCTCTGTTGTGTAGTCATCTCCGATGCTTTGCGGGAATCATCTTTACCTTCTTTGTATTCGTGGAGAAGTTAGGGCTTCGCCAATTAGCATCCGTTTGCAATTTCGTATTTTCGAATGATTGAATAGGTGCCCCCCGACACTGACTTTGTCTTCTGGTTGTGATATGATGGTTAATGGCTTCTCAATGATTTTGGATTGGTTTGGTATATTTTTATGAAATTTGGGAAAACCCACTCGGAAGGAAATGTATTTTTTTTTGAACGAAAAACGAAACTCCGGAGAAGAATACAAACGGTGTATTCAGCTAGGGGAAATACAAATATCAAGAGAAACTGTTGAAGGAAATACTAAAGGGAGAGTGGCTGGGAAAAGTACAGCGTTTTAGGGATTGGAAAGCTTGAGCCATCGTGAGTGAACTATCACACCTTCGGCTTGTCTCAACGTTGATGATCTTGCGGTATCCTCTAAAAGAACGTCTTCCACCCGGATAAGGTTCGTCTTCTTTTTCCTCGGGCAAACCAATCAGAGTCAGCCTATCTTTACCGTCATCTTGACTTGAAACGAGTTCACTTTGACCATTATATCTCCGATTGAAAACGGGTTCAGGTATTGTGCAACCGTTTGAATCTTGGTCTCGTTGGTTTCGATGGCGGCTTCCAAATTCTTTGCAAAGCATTTGAATGGCCCAGCGCCCCATTCACATCTCTTGACGACGTCGCGCTAGTAATGTGGCCCCGAGTCCCCATGACGGAACGGGGAAGAAATGACTGGTTGTAGAGAAGATCATTCGGCCAGACTTACTTGCATTTGGAATCCACGAGTTAGCGCCAACAGGTCTTCTCTAGGCGTCCGGGTTTTATCAGAAATTTGTCGGTGCGGAAGCAAGTGGGACGGTTTGTTGGAAATTCTTTCAGGAGTTGACATTGGTAGAGGGGATGTGCCCAATTTCGCCTTGTTGTCGAGTACCCACCAGTGCCTCAATATCAGGCCGTAACCCAGTTCTTTGATAATTTGAAATTTGCCACGCGTTATAGCGTCTCCTATCTTGATCTCGAGGTTGATGTAGCCGTGCATGTTCAAGGCTTCTCTTGGGTTCTCAATCACGGACGGGGATCGGGTAGCCTCTTGTTTCAGTAACCCTGCCACGCCTTGAGTCTTGAAAGTGATAATATTGAAGTCGAGAGGCCGTGTCGACAAGCGTGTTGTTGAATTCAATACCTCTTAAATAGGATGTGGTCGATAATCCCTAGTTGTCCTTTTCGATCCGCTTTGGGGAGCTTGGGCTCTGACTTGACTTGCATGGAGGAAAAAAGCCGTTTGCACGACACAACGCGATTGAGAGCGCGAAAATATATTGGTTTTTGCACCTTGGAAAGGTAGAGAATTTTGCATACGTGTTGCATCATGGTGAGCAGTCTCATGTATACGGAGTCCCCGGAGACCCCACAACTCCTTATTGGAAGTGGGTCTCGATGTACTCCCTCATTCCTAGTTGAGTTCCCTACTTCTATTTTTTTTTGAAGATATGTTTTAGTTTGTTTTGCAATCTTTGGTTGGGTGGTGAACAAATCGTGGTAGTGGCAATATTTGGGGTTTTCCATCTCGGCCTCAATCGGTGGGCGTCTGGGAGATGGTAGTCTGATAACATCGTCTTGAATCCATGCTTCTAAGAGATCGATCACCTCCTCAATGGGAAACGGGAAATCCAGTGTATTTCCTTCATCCGTGATGACGCATGGGAGCTTTAGAGCCGGCCTTCACGGCGGAGTCCCCGTCGTCTTGGTGCTTCACGTTTAGGGGCTTGGGGCTTTCCTTTTACCTCCATCGTTTATTACTCTTACAGATGAGGGGAAGTGTTGAATTGTTTGCTGAGGAGACACCTATTTCCGCGAGTTTCGCGCATGTCTTCGGTTACGAGTCGGTCTAGCCCTTTCCAATACTGGCGGGTGCTATCGTTGCGGCGTACGCATCTTCATGGAGTTCGGAGAATATCCCGAAAACGAGTTCTTTAGCAAGGCGCGGTAGATGGGAGACATCTTTGTTGATGCATGTATTCACCAACTATTGCTCGGTCACGTTTGGGTCATGGAGTCTAGTGCTTGAACCTCGAATCTCTTAAAGAAATCATTCGGATGTTCGTTGTCTATTTGGTACATTCTTCCTAGGTCCTAGAAGGTAACTTGTTCGAGACACGAAGAAGTACTTCTTGTAAATGCGGTAACCATGCTACCCCAGTTGGGAATCCTGTTTGGCGTGATGTTGTTGTACCACGTGTACGCTCTTCCGGTAAGAGATTTCGAAAACTCTGTGACGGACCGGAAAATTATGCCTTTGGCGCGTTGCCTTGCAGCCAGTGAACTCCACAGTGCGCCATGATGAA
Source organism: Papaver armeniacum (assembly GCA_023531295.1). Taxonomy (NCBI): domain Eukaryota; kingdom Viridiplantae; phylum Streptophyta; class Magnoliopsida; order Ranunculales; family Papaveraceae; genus Papaver; species Papaver armeniacum. The sequence goes on from JAJJWW010014742.1 coordinate 13,490, forward strand.
GCTACGATCCAGGGCCTTTGGGCTAGGCAAATGCACGTCCATTTGCCCTTGCAAGCATGCTCGTGCGGCATGACGCGGCTAACTTAGCTTCCACACCGTTCCAACTTACCCTTGTCCATAAAAGGGTTTTAAGACCATAAGGAAAATGCCAATGCATTTTCATGCATCTCGGGGCTTTTTGCTTTCGTAGGAAATTCATGGCGAAGTTCCTAGCTAGTTGAGCAACCGTCACATTGCCGTGTCTTGTCCGGGCATAAGCCTTGGACTTTGGCGTAGGCGCACCAAGCCCTTGCCATTTCCTACGTTACCTCGCTTACCAACTCTTTATAACTTGATAGGAAGTATGAGCATCCACTCGGGCATGCAACTAAGCCTCATCAAGTCGACCACAATCATCTCTTTGCGTCGAAGCTTAGATGATTTGAGGGGCCAACGTCTTGGACCGGCAATCCGCAACTCATTGCGGTTGCCTACGTACCCTTCCTACTCTAAAGGGATCAAGCATAGACCGTAGTTCATCCACGAAGGAAAAGCAACTCATTCCAACTCGTTTGCTAGGTCGTGGCCAAGCAATAGTGGTAATGGCCTAGTCCGTATAGGACGTTCCATCCAAGTGATGCATGTTCGGTCCGCAATATGGCATAACGATGCCTAAGCACCAACTGCCCTCTTCCCGAGGCTACGCCTTAACTGAGCCTTAGGCATCGTTATGCCATATTGCGGACCGAACATGCATCACCTGGATGCATTTTGACGGAACGGCATATACGGACTAGGAAATTACCATTATTGCTTGGCCACGGCCTATCAAACGAGTTGGAATGAGTTGCTTGTCCCTTCGTGGATTAACTACGGTCCATGCTTGATCCCTTTAGAGTAGGGAAGGGTACGTGAGGCAGTGATGAGTTGCGGCATTCTTAGGTCCAAAGACGTTGGCCCTCATATCATCTAAGATCAGTAGCTCGACACAAGAGATGTTTGTGGCCAGACTTGATGAGGCATAGTTGCATGCCAGTAAGTGGATGCTCATACTTCCTATAAAGTTATAAAGAGTTGGTAAACGAGGTAGCGTAGGAAATGACAAGGTCTTGTGCGTCTACGCCAAAGTCCAAGGCTTATGCACTGGACAAGACACGCGGCAATGTGGCGGTTGCTCGGTAGCTATGAAATTAAGTTATGAATTCCCTAAGTAAAAGGCAAATCCCGAGATGCATGAAAAATGCATTGCCATTGTATATGGCCTTAAACCCTTTTGCGGGACAAGGGTAAGTCGGAACGGTGTGGAAGCTAAATTATTGTGTCATCTTTGCACGAGCATGCTTGCGAGGAAAATGGACATGCGTTGCCTGACCCGAGGCCCGGATCGTAGCTTCATCATGGCACACCGGGAGTTCGGCCTGCGGGGAACGCTACCAAAGGAGTAATTTTCGGTCCGTCACGATTAATATCAGTAAATTCCGAGATAACTCTTGGGTGTGCGGAGTGGACTCGTCAGCGAGTATCTTCCTTAATGGAAAACTTTATGTTGGAGAGTAGGCCGACTTATGCGGCGAGCAGTGGGTAAGCTGCTATGCGATTACATTGCGAATCGAGTTGAGCTTGTATAAGTCTTTGTGATTTTGCCGGCCTCTGTGGCACCCCACTTACGAGCATCAGTAAGACCGTGCTGGGGACGGTGGGTATACAATGGGAATGATCATCACCACACGTTGGCACGGCCAAGGGTGTGCGTTGTCGGGCCGGCTAGCATCCACTTACGAGTGGCAACCGTAAATCCAAGTCGGGGACGGTGGCTTGCATCCAACCGCACTGGCATTAGAGATTGGTCCTCACGGTGTTGCTTTAAGTTTTGCCTTGTCATTTCGATGACATCTTTCAACTTGTTAACCTTAGGGATTCCTGGGTGGTAGTATGGGATGCTATCTAGGATACCTTATCGAGATATCCTCTTGCGCCAATTGTGATTCTTGGTTTTGTTGTGGGCACTTTTTGGATTCCTGGGCAGGTGGTATGGGACATGTTCTCAGAAGGTCTAAATTGTTGTTCATGACAACTTGAGAAACCCATGATTTCTGAGCATCTGGTATGAGACTTTTGCTCAGGAAATCCAACTCGAAGAGATTGTCCACAATAGTTTTGGTTTTGAATTTCGGGGACAAAATTCTTTGAAGGGTGTGATAATATAACACCCCATGTTTTTAGCATGGCGCATGCTAAAATATGCGCCATTTGCTTGTGATGAAGCTTCATCCAAAGCTTCCTTTGTATGGTGATATGTATATGGCCCTGGGCCATATCTGGTGCCAAGTAAGGCACATCGCATATGCATATTGGCTAAGGCCAATATGACATTGGTTGGAAGCCACATTGGCCAAGAGCCAATCTTGCATCACATGATGCATTAGGTCAGTTGGGTGGATGACCTTGATAATGTATGGCCCACATGGCCGGACATCGGGTTATGTGGGGCCCACATGGTAGGACAATGGAGGCGGCATGTGAGCCGGGAGCGGAATGTCTGGCCTTCTTGGACGGTCATTGAGAAATTCATGGCTTGACGGCCATGAATAGTGAAGCAAGCATGTCAATATGCTCCCCTTTACATACTTGTAGAAATTCCATTAAGACATATATAGGGAGGGGTAGTTCGTTGAAGGTGCATATGCGGACTATGTACCAAGTAAGCTTCATAGCTTAGTTAGGAAGAGTATAAATGATGCTTAAGGCTCATTTATAGTTTGCTTAGCCTCATGAAGAGGGCATTTGGTGCTTAGGCATCGTTATGCCATATTGCGGACCGAACATGCATCACTTGGATGCATTTTTAATGGAAGCCATCGTGCTAGGCCATTACCACTATTGGCTTGTAGCCTAGCAAACGAGTTGGAATGAGTTGCTTGTCCCTTCGTGGATGAACTACGGTCTATGCTTGATCCCTTTAGAGTAGGGAAGGGCACGTAGGCATCGCGATGAGTTGCGGCATTGCCCGGTCCAGCACGTTGGCCCCTCATATCATCTAAGCTCGGTAGCTCAACGCAAGAGATGATTGTGGCCAGAATTTATGAGGCTTAGTTGCATGCCATTAAGTGCATGCTCATACTTCCTATCAAGTTATAAAGAGTTGGTAAGCGAGGTAACGTAGGAAATGGCAAGGGCTTGGTGCGTCTGCGCAAAGTCCAAGGCTTATGCAGACAAGACACGGCAATGTGACGGTTTCTCGGCTAGCTAGGAAATTCATTTATGAATTCCCTACATAAAAACAAAAGGAGATGCAAAGCGCATTGGCATTGGCCTTATGGCATTAAACCCTTTTGCGGGACAAGGGTAAGTTGGAACGGTGTGGAAGCTAAGTTAGGCGTGTGTCATCTTTGCACGAACATGCTTGCAAGGGCAAATGGACGTGCATTTTC
>JAJJWW010014745.1:0-16019 GCA_023531295.1 Papaver armeniacum
ACAAGTGGAATGCACGTGCGTTGCACGTTGACAATATCTTACATTTTCGAATTCCAAATTTTCAAATTACCCAAGTAAAATAAATAAATAAAACTTTATTTGAAACTTAATTGTCAGTAACAATATCACTTAAGTTTCAGAGAACATCTTGGAATACAACATTTTTCGTACATGTTTCAGAGACATCTGGAAGATCTCCATTCTTAACTAACACTTTTGTTGTAGTTCTTGATACTCCCCTAGACAAAGCCACATATAGTTGTCCATGACTAAACACTCGGTTAGGTAGATAAATACCAACATGTGGTATTGTGCATACTTGTGCCTTGTTTATCGTAAGGGCAAATCCTGCCTGAACCGGAAATTGTTTAGGACTAACTTGAATGGGAGTACCATCTCTTTGGGAGGTTCCATGGGTATCCGTGGAATCAGGACTCTGAGCCCCGAACAACTACCGGTAACGATCTCAGCATCAATGAAGTTTCTATAGAGACCTCTACATAGTAACCTCGTGCCATTGCAAAGACCATAATGGGATCAAGATTCCTCAATAGAATTATTGGAGCACCTATCTTGAGTATAAGCCTGTGAGGAGGCAATCCACCCGAGCAATAGTGTTCAAAAAATCTTGGACCTAAATTGTTAGGGTCATCTTTAGCCATGTCAAAGAATGGTAAACTACCTCATCTCCCGGAAAGATGCTTATAACTTTTGATTGAGCTTTTTCGACGATATCATTCTTGGGAGTTATCAATGCCCTTTGACTCATGTAACTTTTATCACTTGCATTCTTTCTAAGCTCTCCGGAAAAACCTCATCAATTAATCTATCAAGATTGCTCACCTTCCCACCTCATTACAATGTCATCCTAAGTTTTACAATGTCCTCCATGACATATGGCTCGGTACCCATCTCCAACTCCGTGGCAAAATTCTCGAGAAGCTAGGATCTAACCTGAACGCATGTTCTCTTTTAAACGAATCACTTTAACATCCTTCCAGAATTTTGCATTTGTCAAGCATGCATTAATTGTGCGTACAAGTGTCCCATGCTCAATCACGAGGCAATACTTGACGAAAATCCCCACCTAAAAAAGCAAAATCTTCCTCCAAATGGCAATTCAACTTTGGTCAAATCTCTTAAAGTTCTCGTCCAAAGCTTCAAATGCATATCGGTTTGCCATCGTTGCTTCGTCCCAAATAATCAAATCGGCTTTTCGAATGAAATCTCGCCAAAGGATCTTCGTGGCTATGTTGCATGTAGAAGTTGAGGTTGCAGACGGGTATCTTAAATCTAGAATGGGCTGTCCTCCCACTTTGGCATCATGGTTGCGGCAATCCACGATGTCGTAGTTGCAATTGCACTGCGTCTTTCACTACGTAACTTAGCCAATATCGCTCTCTATAGAGAAAAGTTTTCCCCTGAACCACCTAGGACCATCAATAAAGAATATAGACTTGTCTCCCTTCTAACAATTCACTACCCCGCATAGAAAGTTTAGCAATAATACAAATCACCCAATTGATGAATTTAGAAAGCATAGCACCATAGTGCAAAAGTAAAGAACCGCAATAAAAAGTACCCATTCTTAAATTAGATTAGACATTCTCACACAATAATTTTTGTATCGATTTGTGCAACAGTGTAAAAGACGCACTTAACACTTAGATTCACTAATGGAGGAAGTTGTTACAACTTAAACAACAAAATTCTAAATGGAAAACAGAAGAACAATCGAGACCCGTATACCAAATAAACAACAAAACTAATATCATGTTTCAAGGCGCCAAGTTCCTCGTATTTGAATCGATTTATACCTAAGATCAGATTTTTACGATGAGTTAATACAATCTCAAAATGGATGATTGGTGGCAAGTCTAATTCAATATTCAATCACAAGATTTAATTAGTGAAGCAAGGTTGCAAAGACCCCGAATTTTGTGGGATTACCTAAGATCGATTCTATGGTAAGTTAGAATATATCTCAAAATGGTCGATTGATGGCAAGTCTAATGCAACAAAAGTACTAATTAATGGGTTTGAGTTCCATAAGGGTATATAATCTAAAAGATTTACCTATCGAATGCTTGTTTCGGAAGGCGTTTAGCATATCAATGAGATGATAGATCTTCGAGAAACGGAACTCCGAATTCTCAGACACCAACTCGTTTACTCGTAGTTCCTATGTCTTCGGTGATAGGTGGGAGTTTATATGTAGCCATTAATTTTTCGCCGAGAATGCAGACCTTACTTCCCGTAGGCGCATTGATTGCCTCGTTTCTCGTGTTGAACCGATAGTGATCTTCAATCATGTACGGGAAAAATTCATCCCACAATTCACGAACTCCCGTGGGGTTGCAAAAGGTCTAACAACATGCGTAAAAGCCTCCTTAAAGACCAAGGCATCTCTACTTGTACGGCTTCAAGAAGTGTGTCACGGATGGGAGTGTCACTTTCTAATGAGACACAAATGTTGTGCTACTTCTTTATATGTCGAAACGTATATCTCCCTACCTTTAGCAAGTCCTCGAAAGAAGTTGGCCTCTAATATTGTTCAACAAGTCTCGAGATGATAATTTTGCCATGGGTAGAAAACGTTAACTCTACCGATGACTTTGTTGTCACAGAGTCAGTCTTTTCCATTGCTTTAGTGGCTTATCCCACATGTAGTGTTCGGGAAATTCTTTGTAGAGAAGAGTCCTTGCAAACTCATCTTCTTGGTTCTTCTTAAAAACTCGGTCGGGTTGAGTATGGGAAGCCTTTTCTCGTCAGTATCACATCTCTCACAAGATTTCCTTCAGAAGTAGAATCTTCCGACGATCCTTTAAGTGTACTTGTAACGAAACGACAGGAGGATAAATCTTATTCATTTGGTACTTGTATATCCGCGGAAGAGCTTCTTGCGGACAAATCCATCGAGCATCTACAAACCCGCTTGATCTCATCTTCCTCTCTTTTCTTGCTTGAAACCTCTTTGTGCTTGAAACCTCTTTATTGCTCAAACTTCCATAAACACGATCAACCCTTTCCAAACATATTTGTACAGACATACTCTGACAGATCGCACACTTGAACAAATTTCCACATTTATATGACAATCATACTTCTTAAAAGCCACTTGATTATACGTAACAACCCACTGCTATTCACAACCTTTCCATTGGCAGTGTAATTGCTCTACCATCGTCGCGTCTTCTATAGACTGGATGAATCTTGGCCTTGTAGAGTTTATAACAAACCCGTTTTTGGAAAACGTTTCTTGCACTTCCCATCCTTCTTCGTACACTTATCAGCAGACAAAGTACATGGCATATGTATCATATGTTTGAGGATGAGGAAGCATATAACTCCTGGTTCAACTTCTCTCATCTGGTATTTCGCCAGAACAACCCTATCGTAATCATCTGGGGTACGTAGTTTGTCTTTCTCATGCAGGATGATAAGAATGTGCGCGTGTGGAAGACCTCTCTTCTGAAATTCAATAACATGAACATGTTGGTAGGCCTCGAAAGATGTTTATATTTGAGCCTACGGGTAATACCGCAAGTGCACGGCGTCTATTGGAGACGCGGCAAGTACGGGTCGATCCCACAAGGACTTGTGGTGCTCTAGTGATCTAAGGCTTCTTCTTCAACTGAATTCTAAGTGACAGAGTAACAAAGGTTGTTTTTGCCGAAACGGCTAAGATTGATAAATGGAATAAACCTAAGCTAAGGCAAACGGTGAGAACAAATGTGTCTTTGGGTTTGTCAAATTCACCACTAAATTCCTAGTATGTGCTTTCAACTAAGTTAAAAGTCTTGTTCCTATAGTAGCTAAGGGCAAGTGTCAAACCCCGCCTTAACTAAGGAGTTTCTCCATGTAAAACTTCAAATACCGCCTAAGGGTACTAACTTGAGCATTAGTTATCTAATCAAGTATAACTAATCAAAGGAATTAGCATTAATAATGAAACAAGAGCCGAATCACTCTCAACTCATTTGTTAACCTAACTACAAAGGCATCCATGGCTTTGGTATGCACCGTGAGAGAAAAGAGTTGAAGTAATAAAATTGAAGTTATCTAATAAATATTAAGCATACAAGAACATTTCAACAAAGTTTAAACACAACTGTGAATTAGGGTTTCATCTCAAACCCTCACACTAAATTAAAACAAAGAACAAAATTAAACCTAAATGACACTCTGGCTAACCCAGGCGTGACTAAAATCATCTCCTACATCTTCTATTTATACATGCCAAGTTTCTCCCAAAATACCTAACCCTAATTCAATTAAAATAAAAATTAAATGAAATTACATCACACCCATACTCTGAATTCGCTCTCCTCTTTCTCACAATCGCTCTCCATCGACTACTCTAGCTTCCCTTTGATTTATCAATGAAACCCTAACCTATCTCTCGTCTAGTTCTCTCTTAGCTCCTAGGAGAGAAGCTACAAAAGGACTAGAAAGTGATGAGGTGAGGTGGTGCGCTTGGGTTGTCGTGGAGATGGTAGAGGTGGTGGTTTTGCAGCGGCGACCGGTATGGTCGGGCAGAGGGAGAAGGGTTTGCAGAGGGTTGTTCTCGCGAAAGTGACGGAGAGGAGAAGAGAAGAGAAATGAGTTTAGGGTTAGGCTTAGGGGCTTATATAGGGGCTATGGTGTTGAGCAGTACATCAAGATCGATGGGAACGCCGCACCGAGCGTAGGATCTTCGGGAGAGATCCGAACGGGCCGAGGTTGGTAGCTCTGGTTCTGTTGTGATATGGTGTTGCGCGAGTGCATCAAGAGATGATGTATAGTGAGGGCAGCGACCGTAGGATGTGGATGAGAGAGATCTCAACGGTTTGGAGTGGACGGGCTCGATCCCGGTCGCGGGTTGCTCCAGCTCAAGCCCATGTCTTGTAGATGAGTTGCTACTTGTTGGGTTGCAAATCATTTGCGCGCTGCTTTGGCTTTGGCCTTCCATAGATGCTCGACTCCACTTCTTCGCTCTTTTGGCTCCTCGATTCTCCGAACTTTATTTAGTACCTAAAAATACAAAATTAATTAATACAAATATTTATTCTTGAAAACAAAGAAAACACAGAATCTGGGATAATATCTGATTCTTGAGCACAAAAGATGAGTAAAATGCCAATAAAAAGGTGTATAAATATGTACTATTTGGCACTCATCAAATACCCCCAAACCTGAATTTTACTTGTCCTCAAGTGAAACATAAATGAAGAAATCCTAACTATACCCCCGTCGCAGGTCTCTCGAATGCATTTAGCGTATGCACTAAGCCTTTAAACCCCTAGGTGTCCCTAGTGGACGAGTTGTAGTCTCGTGAGGGTTTACAAGAGGTGTACCCACAAAACCTTCTCCAACTTCGTAGTGTAAAAGAGTCTCAAGCATCCAAGGAGCTATGAGGACATAGAGTTTCGCATGCTAGTAATGTGGTTAGAACTATCGAAGAACGCATTCTCATCCTTAAGTGCCGAGCGAGAAGTAACCATACCATATGAAAGAATTCGGATTCGATTGTGATCATAAGTCTCAACTTCGCCTCACCATTAGGGTTTTATGATAATTGCACTCAAAAAGATCGCTTTTTTTAGTCTCTCATGTGTGCAGCAGAATAAAGAGAGAAATCCTGCACACGTTGTAGGTAAGAAGGATAACCTTCCGAAATAAAATCTGGAGACTCCACAAAGTGTGGACAAAAAGAATCTTTTTCTGATGATCTCTAAGAAAGGAAATCAACCATTAGCAAGGGTGGGAGTACTCACTCATTTCTCACCCGATCTAATTAATATCACTCTCTCATAAGAACCATAGAAACGTCTTCAATCTTGGCCTTCTGGCCTTCAAATGTTGATGATGAACTTCTAAACTTCACAAAACTTGACAATTTTTAACTTTTCTACTCAAATTCCTTGTTGTTTGGTTTTTTCTTTTTGAATTCTTTTCTTTACCATGGTGGTAGCAAAAATAATAAAATAAACTACAATATTTTTTTTTTTGACTTTTTTTTTTTTTTTTTTTTTTTTTTTTTTTTATATATAATAAGTGAAAATAAAAATACAAATAATGAAATAACTAACTCCATGGACAAAGGACTTTATCACTCAATTTTTCCACAACTTGTATTGTCTTGATTTTATAACTTTTATTAATTCTCATCCTATTTTCTTTTCTTTGTTGCACAAAAACCTTGGACTATATCAATTTTTCTTTCAATATTCTGATTCTGATCTCAGGCTGTCGACGATGATGTGTTTCTATGGGTCTTGCTGATTGAGAGAGAGAATGATGCTAACGCAAATCGGTATTCTAAGGAGTTTTCATCTTTAGACGTCACCCTCATGATTGACAAAAACTAGCACTCAAGAGATCAAAAGTAGTGCTGAAAGTGGTGCGAAGTTGGGTAGCTCACCATTCCTACCCGGAATTTACGTACGGTGACACACACTCTAACAGCTTTTTCTAGAAAGTTGCAAAAATCAAGGTTGGTGCCTCACTTGATGTAAAATGGGTAGTCTCCACTATGGGTGATCACAATTCTACTACCGAATATCTAAACAAAGACCTAATTCGCCCTCCCGTATGGTTAAATCCAACTTTAACGCTCTAATCAACTAAGGAACCCGATTGTGTTTCCCATACTTCCAAGTTCTGTTATTTCGGTCAGAATCTCTATGTAAACATAGCTAAAAGCATGCTAGTGACTCTAAAATCTCTAAAAGTTGGAGGTTTTACAAAAAGAGTTTTTGATTTTTTTTTTTTTTTTTTTGAAAATAAAAAGTAAAATAAAAGACTAAAAACTCTAAATGCAAAAATATGCAAATGCACCCCCAAACCTAAATCAAACATTGTCCTCAATGTGTCTACATCTAGAAAAAATTTAAACAATCACATACCATGAGAATTATGCTGATAAGATAAAAAGGGAGAGATTACCGGATGTTGGCAGGAGCAAGGTTGAGCTTCATTCGTCAAGGCTAGAATCCAATATTCTCAACGGAGATCATATCGGATTAGCATAAAATATGTGCAAGAAGACTCAACCGAATCAAGAAAAGAAAAATTTAACAAGTCCTAAAAAGTTGAGGGTTAACCCAAAAAAATAATGTACAAACATTAACAAATATAACATGAAAATGGGCTTTGGTTTGTTTGGGATTCATTTTGGTTTTTGTGGGTTTGGTTTGGTTTGGTTTTGTTTATGTGGGAAAGTCCAGCTTGATTGATGCTAAACATATCAATGAGATGGGGCTTAGCCTAGATGGTCGCCTAGTTTGGCCACGGCCAGTTAGGTGAAAAATATATAGCCCTATTGTGGTTTAGACAGCTTGACTTGGGTTCAATGAGCCCAACTGGTGTGGGTCAGCCCAAAGAATTGATTGTGGGTGAGTTTTGGTTCGTAAAGCCCAAAGTTGGGTTATTTAGGTGGACCGGGTTTCAGAGTTTTCATCGGCCAGTTGTTGGGTTTCTCGGTTATGTGCAGCTCAATGATTGCACAACACAAGTTATGTGCTCAAATCAACACGTAACATACAAGACATGGGGTCAGCCGAGTACTTACATGGGACTCATCCAAAGCAAGGCAAGCATCGAGGCCGAGTATGCTCGGGGTTGTGGAGTTTGGGCTTCAAAGTGAGACACACTCAAAAATCACACAATTACCAAGATACAGGATGGTTTGGTGTCAAGGAGAGTGCACAGAGTGGCAATGAATCACACAAAGCTATGCTCAAGACATTTGAACTTATACATAAGCACACAATTGACATATCAATTCAAGTACCCGAAGTGCCTTAAGATTTGCACAAAGACAAGAGAACAAAGAATAAACTCGAGCAGCCTATGCACAGTTGGCTAGGGTCCGATAGTTTGCAAGTCAGTCAGGTTAAGCAATTCCTCACGAGATGCCGGCTCAATTGCTCAATGGTTCACACTTGGCTCAAACTTGTAGCCAGGGGCTAGCAAGTGAGCGTGGTCCGGCATTCAACACAATAGTCAAGCAAGTATCATTCATTCATTCATGCAAAGTTTGGGATTATGCTCGGGTTTTTGGCTCAACAGGATCGTTGTCTTCCCCGTGGTAGCTCGGTAACTTGGCTGTCCAAATTGTCACTTAGCAAGTTGTGACTCTAGGTGTTGAATTCTAAGGTCATTGACATATTTGGCTTAGCTCTAATTTGAAAAGATGCACATATAATTGGCTCTCATGAGGTTATGTAGGGAGCCAATGGCTCACGTGGCCTGTGGCATCAACAAGCTTGCTCGAGTTGATGTCAACCGTCTCGATTGACTTCAACCGGGATTTCTCACAGCAAGCTCGGGGTCCGTCAACCGGGCTCGTAACACACTTGGAAGCCTCAAGTGGAGCTCAACTCACACTGTGGGCCGAGATTGGCAAGCTCGAGATGGTCTATGTACCTCAAGTTTTCAGGGCTCAAGCACAAGTATATTTATAGATCAAAAGGTACATCTCGAGTGGCAGGGTGGAAGATTTAAGCTACTACTACTTGGGTTTCCAAGTTGTGACCCAACACTTGCAGCCTTCGGGGGCTAGCAAGGTGGTTTCACACAAGTGCTCACACAAGGGTGTATGCCAGTTTAATATATTCTCAGTGGAGTCATGGAGTTACTTACCCGAGTTTGCGATGGCCGCTCGAGCTTTGTGACTCGTGCCCTGCGCTTCTTCTTGGCCTTCTAGGCTTAGCTCAAAAAAGCCCAGACAAGCACAAGCTAGTAGTATGGGTAGCACCAAGGCGAAGCACAACTACACAGCTGCACTGACAAACAACACAGGAGCACACCACAAATGAGTTACACACATTGCAATAAATTCTTTTGACCGACTGGGGAAGAGGAATTTGGACTGTCACAGGGTTTGAAGAGTTATACTAACACTAAGTGAAGATGAAGATGGAGTTAATACAATGCAAAGCTATGTAAAATGAATAACACAAGATAAAACAAGTTAAGCTAGAAGATGACTACAAGTTATACTAAGACAGGGTGAAGATTGAAATAAGATGCTAAGTTATAGAAATAGAAGCTAAGTTACACTAACACTAAGCTACAAATGATATGCCGAGATGCAAATTAACAATCTTTGAGTTATACCAATGCTAAGTTATAATATTCAAAGAGTTACAAGAAACAAAACAAAACATGTATATACAGGGATGATTGAAAAACAGTGAAGCGAGCCAATGAACACAGGGCACGCGCCAAGTCCCCGGCAACGGCGCCAAAAACTTGGTAGGCCTCTAAAGATGTATAAATTTATGACCTACATGTTATAATCCGCAAGTGCACGGTGTCGTGATGTAGCACTGGGCACGTACGGGTCGAACCACAGAGACTTGTGGTGCTCTAGTGATCTAAGGCTTCTTCTTCAACTGAATTCTAAGTGACAGAGTAACAAAGGTTGTTTTTGCCGAAACGGCTAAGATTGAGTGGAATAAACCTAAGCTAAGGCAAACAGTGAGAACAAATGTGTGCTGGGGTTGTCAAATTCACCACTAAATTCCTAGTATGTGCTTTCAACTAAGTTAAAAGTCTTGTTCCTATAGTAGCTAAGGGCAGTGTGTCAATTCTGCCTTAACTAAGGAGTTTCTCCATGTAAAACTTCAAATACCAGCTAAGGGTACTAACCCAGAGCATTAGTTATCTAATCAAGTATAACTAATCAAAGGAATTAGCAGTTAATAATTGAAACAAGAGCTGAATCACTCTCAACTCAGTGTTAACCTAACTACAGTGCATCCATGGCTTTGGTATGCACTGTGAGAGAAAAGAGTTGAAGTAATAAAATTGAAGTTATCTAATAAATATTAAGCATACAAGAACATTTCAACTGAGTTTAAAACAGTTTGTGAATTAGGGTTTCATCTCAAACCCTCACACTAAATTAAAACACAAAATTAAACCTAAATGACACTCTGGCTAACCCAGGCGTGACTAAAATCATCTCCTACATCTTCTATTTATACATGCCAAGTTTCTCCCAAAATACCTAACCCTAATTCAATTAAAATAAAAATTAAATGAAATTACATCACACCCATACTCGAATTCGCTCCCTCTTCGTCAATCGGCTCTCCATCGACTACTCTAGCTTCCCTTTGATTTATCAATGAAACCCTAACCTATCTCCTGTCTAGTTCTCTCTTAGCTCCTAGGAGAGAAGCTACAAAAGGACTAGAAAGTGATGAGGTGAGGTGGTGCGGCTTGGGTTGTCGGAGATGGTAGAGGTGGTGGTTTTGCAGCGCGACCAAAAATGGTCGGGCGCAGAGGGAGAAGGGTTTGCGGAGGTTGTTGTGAAAGTGACGGGAGAGGAGAAGAGAAGAGAAATGAGTTTAGGGTTAGGCTTAGGGGCTTATATAGGGCTATGGTGTTGAGCGGGTACATCGAAGATCGATGGGAACGCCGCAGAGCGTAGGATCTTGCGGGAGAGATCCGAACGGCCGAGGTTGGTAGCCGGTTCGTTGTGATATGGTGTTGCGCGAGTGCATCAAGAGATGATGTATAGTGAGGGCGCTGATCGTAGGATGTGGATGAGAGAGATCTCAACGGTTTGGAGTGGACGGGCTCGGATCCGGTCGCGGTTGCTCCAGCTCAAGCCCATGTCTTGTAGATGAGTTGCTACTTGTTGGGTTGCAACCATTGCGCCATGAGCTTTGGCTTTCGCTCCATAGATGCTCGACTCCACTTCTTCGCTCTTTTGGCTCCTCGATTCTCCGAACTTTATTTAGTACCTAAAAATACAAAATTAATTAATACAAATATTTATTCTTGAAAACAAAGAAAACACAGAATCTGGGATAATATCTGATTCTTGAGCACAAAAGATGAGTAAAATGCCAATAAAAAGGTGTATAAATATGCACTATTTGGCACTCATCACATGTGCAACAACTTTTCCAAGAACCCCTTTAGTGAACAGATCAGCCTTCAGTTCTTAAAATTTAGAATGAAACACTCTCGTCGTCGATCTCGGCTTTGTCATGTGCCTCGTTGCCCTTCTTTAGTTCTCTCTCCGGATCTCCTCCCATTAGGATTACACGTCATGGTTATAAACAAATCCGGCTTGCCATACTTCTGAACCAATGCCATAGCGTCGTGATATCTTTGATGCATATCACGTGGGCTTCCCGTGTAAGAAGGAGGTAGAATAACCCGCTGCCCAATATCATCTGCAAAGTACGCACACAAACCATTCAAACATAGTTTAAGACGAAAGTGCCCACACAAACCATTCAAACATAATGCAATAGGAAATTACAAGAGAAAAACAGAGATGTAGTCGAGACCATCAACCCTCCGTCGATGTAGGTTCAACTTCACGAAGAAATAATGGTTTAGAGATGAATTCTCCACATCATTTAAGAACTGACCAAAAATGACTTCCCACAAAAAAGTATTATCTTAAGTTCGATCAAAAATGATGCTACGGTGTATACTCCTAGTTCCTTCAAATGTTTGCACCGAGTAACTCATGTGTTCTCTGTCTAAGAGTTAAACTCGGCATTTTCAGGGTAGTTTCCCAAGGGCCTAGTCTTGAGTCTTGGAATGGACATGTGATCGTGGTATAAGCTTGTTTCATAAAGTTGTAATGCATTATCGAAATATGAACATAAGAAATTTCATTGAAAAGATAAAGTTCTATCTAACTCAACTCACTCTCAGCACATATCATGACCATCTACACCATATATAAATAGTAGGGGAAATTTTTTTGTTACCTGTATTTGCATCTAAGTCGTCAAGAACGCCCGAATACCAACCAAACTCGGAATGTTCTCTCGGTTATCCCGCACTCCATCTCAACCGCATAGTGGAAATCTTCACATAATTATCGACCACGCATCGCTCGCAATAACTTCCCAAAGACGTAATGTAATCGATCGCCGGTTTTCTCGAATCTATTTACATGTGGCGTTTTGTTAGATAATATATAAGTTGCTTAAATCTTAAATTTTGAGAATTTACATACTGGACAAGTACATTAACTTTACTCCGTAGCATATACGCATAGTATGCTCGACAACTTATCCTTCTTGCATTATCTGTGAAAATCGTCAAATCCCATCCAAAACTTCCATAATGCAATAACGGATATTGTAATGGATCGTAGAAACATGTTGTGTCGGGAACATTCAGAAGTTTCCCGGATTTTGTTTCAACAATGATATCTCTAGGAAGCACTTCACTCGGTTCTTCTCCCCCAACTAACACCGCCGCTACTTGAGGTGATGTTGGCATGTTATACGTCCGAAGAAATGTTGGTTGCTCCTTTATGTGAAGACGAACATCTTGGAAGTCACACTGCGAAATGGCCGAATAACACACGTACGGATTGCATCTATCCAACATTCCTTTCAATATAGCGAGCACTTCTGCTCATTCGAGGTTCTTCGAGTTAACTGATGTTGTTCTTGTTCTTTCCTTACCCTTGTCTTTCTTGGCAATAACCGGTTGTTCCTTCAACCGATTATCCAGGTTCATGTTCGGTGTCATAGATGTACATCTGAAGGAACCTTGGTCTATCACTTGCCTGGAATGAGGCTACCAATTTTGTGATACATAGTACCCCGAGCTCGTAAGTGTATATTCCTTCTTAGAATTAGACATATTGTGATCAATACGTACTCCAATTGATGTGAAGGCAAAAACATGGTTGAGCGAACCGAATATTCGCCCGAAATAAGTTCCAAGTTCCGATTGTACAAGTATACAATTGCATGAGTTCCTGAGGTACGGAAGATCGGTAGTTTTACTTTGCCGTTCAAACAACGAAATTGATTAGTCTCATGAGGAAAGAGCTTAGCTCCACAATGGTCACATGGGATAATGTTATCCAATTGCAGCGTGGAAGTAAATGTTCGTCGACGAAACCCTTGCAGCGTTATGAAAACCTCTATTTGTCCGCATTCTTGTTGTTCGTTGTAGTAGATTGAGCTACTCGTGATTGACCTACACCACAATATTGTTAGCAATCGACCTGGATGAGAGACTTAATGCTAAGCCATCAATCGGTAACATATATCCGTCGACTCATTCGACCCACACTTAACATGCATTCTAAGAAGAGAATTTGCAATGAGATGAATCATATATGTTAACACTTAACATTACACCCATGAAGAGATATACCAAGAAGTATACCGAGATCTCATGAAGTGTATTTTATGTATAGACATATCAAGATGACTCATTCGACCCACACTTAACTATACTGAGATCTCATGAAGTATATTTTATGAATATAGACATTTTAACGTGTCAAAAGAATCTCTAAGATTTGAAGCGAACATTGAAGTATATGCTAGAGGGACTGGAACAGGAATATGCAAAACATTTTTGGAGATGGCATTGGTGTCAAATCAAAGAAGTAAAAAAATGATACCAAGATGAGAATGAGAATTGTCAAAATCTTACCCCCCGCAATAGTGTTCTTCTTCTTTGTTGTTTGCTTCGGGATTAGATAGGGGATTCTCCAACCGACCTTCATGCACATCCTCTGGTGACTCTCATTACGGTCGTCTTCGGGTTGTTGATTTGCTCATCAAACTCGAGCATATCATCAAATGTTGTATGTATGAGAGCTACAATTTGGAGATTATGTATGAATTTGGCAAAGTCATTGAATTGTATGTTTGATACAACACAAAAAGTCAAGTACATACAACTTACCTCTGTGTTGAGGGCCCAATTCCATATACCCTTCGCTGGTATTCATTGCTACTCTCGAGACACAACCCAATAGTCTCGCAACTTCTGCCTGCACATGTTCATGCATAACATGTTCAAATAACTTGGATGACCTCTGCTCCTCCGTCATATTTTGCTGATGGGTTCTTTGCCGGACACGTCTCCTTTCTCGATCACTGGCCAGCTGTTCTTCCGATATGTGCGGACCTATAGATGATTCTGTTGTGCCTCCGCAACCAATAAATCTAGGGCTTCGGCGAGGAATAAATGTTGATTTTGCTTTATGTGCTCCAGCTGACTTAGACACTTGTACACTTGCTACACATGTAAAAAGATATCTATAGTAAGCTTATGTTGTAAAATCCTTGCTTATAGTTATGTGATGAGCATTATTGAATCAATATACTTACAACTTGCACTGGCTTCGTTAATTCCTGTCTTCCGGTTTTGATAAGCAATACGCTGTCTTTCATCGAACGCCTGTTTTTGTTGTTCAGTCATTTTCTCTTGTATTGATTTGTGTTGACCTACAACACATATATGCAGAGAAGATATACACATCATACTTGACATTCTTAAATAAATCAGTACAACCAAAAAACTGTCTTAGTGTCGATGCATTTCGTGTTTCCAATCTACCAGGAGGTTTGCCAACTAAAATTAAGACTAAATCCACTAACTACAAAAAGATTACCTTTATCCAATGATTCCGTTGTGCTTCGCAACCAATAAATCTTGGGCTTCGGCGAGGAATGAATGTTGATTCTACTTTACTTTGTTGCCTCGCTCTATACCTGGTTTCGCCTATGCTCATTTTGTAGCAATCTCTCTTCATCTCGTCATGCTTTACGGCGATTCATATTGCGAACACGACACCTTTTCTCTTTCCAGCCTCTTTGTTCTTGCCATGTCCGTTATTTGAGCAGAAAACGTCTTTGGGATGTATTCGCAACTGTTATTTCGTAATCAACATTCTCGCCGCCTCGCTCTATACTGGGTTTTCGCTACGCTCATTTTGCAAGCAATCTCTTCCTCTCGTGATGCTTTCGACGATTTATATTGCGAACACGACACCTTTCTCTTTCAAGAACTCGTTGTTCTTCGGCCATCATGCCGCTTCGAGTCGCAATTTCACTTTGGGATGTATCCACATCCGTTGCTTGATTCAACGTTTTGTTGCCTAGCTCTATACCGATTTCGCCTACGCTCATTTCGTTGCAATCTCTTTGCTCGTCATTTGTCGCCGATGTCTAATAGAACACGCCCACTTTCTATATTGGTAGCTTGTTGGTCTTCCATTGCAAATACAAATAAATCATATCATGATTTCTTTAATGGATGAACAACAAACCTAAGTTTGACATGGAGCACACAGATTTGCTCACATCAACGAAATCATGATATGCTTTACAGTTTTGCTTCGTATGATTTGGAAATATTCTATGGCTGGAAGCTTTACTTCATAAAGTTCTGAAAAACAATTCCCAAATGAAAATTAGCACCACATATTGCAAAATAATCAAAACAATTCCACAAACAATTCAAGTTATCTTATGGAAAGACAGATTTTAAACCTAATAATGAATCTATGAGTGACCTAAAAAACCCACTTCGATTTCCTCAAACAATGAACAAAATCCTTCAAAACAATGGAAACCCTATATTGATTCGTTCAAGAACATCAATGAGCTGAAGCTAAATGTCGTCGTTACAAATGGGAAGCTTGACTATCAATCTCAATGACCTAAATTTTGTATACATAATTAACAAATTAAAAATCGATATTTACTAAACTGAACTATGCCGTTTGCAATCTACTAAAAAGAATGAAGCAATGCAAGTTTTTCCACATTGAACACTAACTCGATGAATTAATGAGCCGAAATTGGAATTGATTTGGGTGGTGTTGAAAATCATCAATTGATTTGCTGCTGCCCTGGAAAAATGTTGGGGAGAAAATAAAATCAATTGAAAGTCGATTTGGGGAGATGGTGAAATCAAATTCAAGTCAACTAATGACCAACACTGGTGTTTGTGCTTTTGTTGATTTGGGGGAGAAGATGGATGAAATCAAAAGAGGAGACGATGATGGAAGAGAAAGAAGAAGAAACAATTCGTTTTCGGTGTAGATTAGATGGGATTTTGCATAGTTTGTGTCGAAGGCTGATGGTGGAGATGAAGTTAATCCAACGGCTGATTAAAAAAACGTTATGGTTGAATTATTCGTTTGGTGGACGAAAAGTACGGCGGTACACGAAAAGTACGGCGGTACACCAAAAAATGGTTAGTGTTATCAAGGAAAGCTTGTTCTCATTAAAAGGGGG
>JAJJWW010014746.1:0-93803 GCA_023531295.1 Papaver armeniacum
TCCACGTCAAACCTTGCTCAACATCCCACCCGTAAACTGAAGTCGACTAGTTTACGAAAGACATCATTCCTACCTTCTCAAAGGAAAATGTTTTTTTGTGTGCTAATTAATAATTCATCTCATTCTTTTATACAAAGGGGTGCAAACTTTTGGGGGTCACTTTAGAGTTTAGAATCTTTAGATGATACAAGGAAACCATAGTTAAGGAAAAAGTAACCATGGTTTGAGCAAGAAGAGTCGATGCGGCTCTGGTAGGGAGGGATGACTCACAACTGATAATGGTCATCACTCACTTATGATCACTCAATTTTAAGAAGCAACAAGTTTCTTTTGTCTGCCCTATAAATATGTAGTACACATGATTGGAGAAAATAACTGAATATAGACCCAACCCAACCCGACCCCTAGAATAATAACACTCCTTGCTACAGGCTAAACCAATCCCAACATCTCAATCAAAATCTTCTCTCAACTCAAATCTCTTCATCCCAACAACAAAAATCAAAACTTCAAGTGGAGATTCAGCCAATCAAAATACTAAAAGAAGATGGGTCTATCAAATCTACCAGCTCCAGCAGATGGAGTTCTATGTGTTATACTAGTGAACACAGCTCAATCAATCTCCATATTCAAGGGTATGCTTTTCTTTATTCTCCAAATTATAGGAATTCATTTACAATCATCGACGGAATCCGTCCAGAATTCGTCAGGACAGTGCGATTTACATATTACATCGGATACTTTAGTAGAGCAGTTGAGAAAAAAGATTCCTTCAATTCCGTTTAGTTCTTTAATCAACGGTGGTAGTTCCGATGCTCGGTCTGAATTACACGACTGCACGGTTTGTTTGAACCGGTTCCAACCAGATTCCGAAGTGAATCATTTGAGTTGTGGTCATTTTTTTCATAAAGATTGTTTGGAGAAATGGTTGAATTATTGGAATATAACTTGTCCTCTTTGTAGAACACCTCTACTTTCAGATGAAGATCAATCAGTTGATGATGATGATGATGATCAAGAAACTTATTCTTGTCTTTGGAATGGAAATTGATTGAGAGAATTGCACCAGAAGAGAAGAATTAAGACAGAAATACCCACTGGTTTAGTCTTTTATATGCGTTCATACCACTCACTAATACAATCTAAGAACATGGGTAAAAGTCTTTAATTTTTCTAGTAGTCTTTTGTAAAAGAAATTATGAGTCAGGTTGGTTGGAAGGTCTGATTGCTGGCCCTAGATTGGATATACTTTTTATATGTCCATGAAAGTGAGCTGTTTTTCATGTATGTTTTTCAAGTTTTTTTTCTTCCTGTATGTATCGAGTGAACATATGTACAAAATATATATTACAGAGTTATTTACTTAGTTGTTATGAATCAACTTCTCTTGATCATGTCTTGTATGATTAATTTCTTTTCCTACTTCAATAGAACTGAGGTTGAAGTTCGTTGCAATTAGTCATGCATTTTAACCAAAGTCTTTTCAATCCTGCTATAACAAAAGAACCGTGGTCTGAAGATTTCTCAATATAGAGAGTCTCATTGGATTGCTAAATGTCTAATTATATCTAGTACTCTTGAGAGACAAAGTGGCCAAGTAATCAAATAGCGTTGGACCTTTGGTCATTATGTCTCAATTATAAAGTTGAAACCGTGTTGTATCCACTTTAATCTGCGTCCACTAAAATGGAGAATTGAGTAGAGATGATGGTCACACACAACTCATTATATTGGACTTGAAATGGGAAAGTTAGTTAGCACAGCAACCATCTTTTGCTTCACTCTTTTTTTTAGTGAATGATATTTCTCCCTGTGGTGGGAATTGGGAAACTCCACCTATGAATGCAATCCGTGTTATCCATTTTTTCTGGTATCTGTATTATTTAGCATATGGTGTTTCCTGTTTGTGTAGTGGTGGTGAATTACTTGTACCTGACAATAATAACCAACTTTACAAGTTAGTACTAATACAACAAACTCCAGACCAAGAATACGTTTGCCCCTCTAGGCCCATCTGATTGAGATTTGTAAAGTGCTTATTCCACTGCCTTCTTTGACCATCCAAGCGTTTGCAATCCAGTTCTGCACAGGTGCATTCGTCATGGTTGCGAGGCTGAGTGCGTTTAAAGAAGAAGATCTAATGGAGTTTAAAGAGGGGGCAAGGATGATCAACGCTATATTTCTGACACCTCTTGTATGAGAAGAACCCTAAAAAAGTTCTTCCTTGAGCACAGTTAGCAACTCTCTGAGTCCTTTTAAAAAAAAAAAAAAAAAAAAAAAGGCTGAGTGCGTGATATTTTAAAGTATGTTTTGAAGACATCCGATTCAAGTAATGGTATAGAGAAGCGAATTGTGTTGCTGATTTCTTAGCCAAAGAAGCAGTTAAATCCAAATTAGAAGAGCTGGGTGTTAGAAATATTATCTTATCTGATTAGAGATATTATTCGATAGTATATATTGTTTTTATTAGGCATGTATCTTCTCATTATGTTATACTAATATTTTGTTTCTCTATATTTATCTGTTCATGCTTATAAGAACATGTTGTATTGTAACCATTTGATTTACTGAATAATACAATCACATTCTTCATAATATACATGCCATGACTATTCATGGCATCAAAACCTGGCAAGATCTGAGAAACCGTCTTCCGCTGCAACACAACTCAAAACCTTGCACTGTTTTACCTTTCTAATCAATCAATTTGTTTTACTCTTTATTCTGTAAACAACAGAAACCCTAGCCGCAAACTTGCATCTATATCTTCTTCTTCAAGATGTCACTAGAAGACTATCAACCATTACTGCAAAATTTGATGGAACCAATTATAACCATTGGTCCTTTCTTATGAGAAGTTTTCTCAAAGGAAAAGGAATATGGAGATATATTGATGGTACAACTAAACTTCCAAACACTGCTAATATGAGTGGAAAAGAAAAAGATAAGGAGTCTGAAAAAGATAAGGAGTTTGTAGAGGAAATTATGGAAAACTGGGAAATCAATAATCATAAGATACTCACATGGATCAGTAACAAGATGATAATCTCCATAAGCATGTAACTCACCAGATTCGAAACTGCCAAAGAAGCGTGGGATTTTCTTTCAAAAAGGTATACTCAAATCAACTTTGCTCAACGTTATAAACTTGGAAAGATATCATATCTATGAAACAACAACATGATCAGTCTATTTCTGACTTTCATTCTGAGATATCAGTTATATGGAATCAGTTAGCTCTTATGGAACCTAACTGGACAACAAATATTGAACTATGGGAGAAATATAGGGAAGAATCACGACTAGTTCGGCTTTTAATGGCACTGAGAGATGAATTTGAATATGTTAGGGCATCAATCCTTCATAGATCACCCCTACCAACTATAGAGATTGCACTTTCAGATCTTATAACTGAAGTAACTAGAAAACGAATTAAACCTGATATTCCTACCGTACTGGCAGTACCTTCTCGAACAAGTTTTAACAACCATTTTAGCTCTCAAAAATATCATCGTCATATAACCCAAGTTATGTGCTATAACTGCGAGAAACCAGGACATATATCCAAAAACTGCACTCTACCATCTAGCACAGCAACATCAGATATGTCTCAAGGTTCATCTTCACAGCCCCATTGGAATTACTACAAAGAACCTGGACATACCGTAGGAAATTGTACTTCACCTTCATCCAAGAATATGAGAGAAAATAGAAGACTGAATGCTGCTGCATCAACATATAATCCTGCTCCATCCATGTTAGCAACCCCTGCAGTTGAGAAAAGTCCAGAATCAGCAGCAGTCACATAAACCAATCTAGCTGACATGCAAGAGATGCTCAGACAAGCACTTGCAATTGGTTATAATCCTTCAGCAACTACTGCTCTCTTAGTTCCATCAGGTATTCTTTCAACTGGATGGTTTCTTGATTCAAGTCCATCAAATCACATGACATCTGATTCAACCTTATTCGAGAATAAACATTCCATTGTTACACCTAATATTCATACAACAGATGGATCAGAAATAACTGCTAGTCATATTGGTCAAGTTAAAGTTACAGATAAAATATATGTACCTGATGTGCTTCTTGTTCCAAAGATTAGAATGAATCTTATATCCATTGGACAACTGTGTGATCAAGGACTTAATATTTTCTTATTTCCTTTTGGTTGTGTGATATAGGATTCCAGAACAGGGAAGATAGTTGTCGTAGATTTGGTCGACTATATCTCCTTGAAACACTCATCATTCCTCAGCAATTCATGAATAAAACAGTTGTTGCATATGTTCCTATTTTGCCTTCAACCATCTCTCCATTTATGTCTTGGCATTCCAAGTTAGGACATGTCTCTTTTTCTCCTCTTACCCATATGATTAATAAAGGTTTATTAGGATCTATTCCAGTAGAAAAAGAACCTTATTGCGTTGCATGTAAGTTGGGAAAACAACCAGCTCTTCCTTTTAATAATATCACTACATTATCCACTGCACCCTTGATCTTATTCATTCAGATGTTTGGGGAAAATCTCCCATTGCATCTAAATGGGGGGGCATTATATTATGTGATTTTCATTGATGACTATACTCGTTTTACATGGATATACATACTTATTCAACTCAAGAGCATATTTTCTAAAACTATACACAGATTATTCTAGGATGATTAAAACTCAATTTGGAAAATCTATCAAAATCTTTCGTGTTGACCAAGGAGGAGAGTATATATCAAATCATTTTAAAGAGTTTCTCAAATTCGAAGGTACACTACTTCAGTGTTCTTGTACTGAAACCCCAGAACAAAATGGAGTCGCAGAGAGAAAACATCGCCACAACATTGAAACAGCAAGAACTCACTTCTCCCTGCATCTGTTCCTTCTAATTTTTGGGGTGAATCAGCTCTTACAGCAGTATACACCATCAATCGTATTCCTACTGCTGTCATAGGAGGAATATCTCCATATGAAAGTCTTTATGGTAAGCCACTAGACTACTCTGAACTTCGTGTCCCTGGCTCAACTTGTTTTGTTCTTCTTACTGAATGAGAACGTAACAAGCTAGGTAAAACGCATATCATCTATGTGTTTCTAGGATATGGAATAAAACAAAAAGGATATCGTTGTTATGATCCAGAGAGTAGAAGATTACGTTTCTCTAGACATGTTACTTTCTAGGAGAAAATACCATTCTGGTCTCTTCCAAGTAGCAAATCATCTAGTTTAGAAATATTATCATATCCGGATCCCTTCAAAGATGTATCCTCAACAAGCTCAAGTATTCCTATCACTAATAATCTTGATTCTGCAGTTATTTCACATCCATATATCTCAGAAATAGTCACCAATGACTTTACAGACGATCCTGATATTGCTTCTCCAGAAAGGAATCATGTGACTGAAGCTACGACACTGCCACCACGTACTTGTCGACCATCATCTAAGTTATATGACTACCATTGCTCTTTATCATCTATCTTGTCTCTACATGAACCTAAATCATACAGGGAAGCAGCTACCATCCCTGACTGGCAAAACTCTATGGGAGAAGAGTTAACAGCACACAAGAATGCAAATACATGGGACATGGTAGATCTTCCTCCTGGAAAGTCTGTCGTTGGTAGCAAGTGGGTGTACAAGATAAAGACAAACTCAGAAGGTAAAATAAAACGATCTAAATCTCGTTTAGTGGCTCAAGGGTATACGCGGGAGTACAAAATTGACTATGAAGAAACATTTGCCCCTGTTGCTCGCATGAATACAATACGTACTCTTATTGCTGTTGCTTTTGCTCAGAATTGGGATCTCCACCAAATGGACGTTAAGAATGCCTTCCTCCATGGAGAACTTCAAGAAGAAGTTGAAGTTTATATGCAACCACCACCTAGATTACATCATGCTCCAAATCAAGTATGCAAACTTAAAAAAGCACTATATGGTCTCAAGCAAGCACCTCGTGCTTGGATTGAAAAATTCTCAAATGTTATTCTTCAATATGGATTTAGTCAGAGTGCATATGACTCAGCTATGTTTACTCAAAAAACTGAGAAAGGAATGGTTATTATTCTTTTGTATGTTGATGACATGATCATTACAGGCAGTTACTTGAAGGAAATCCATACTTTGAAGCTTCATCTAAGTTCTTGCTTTGAGATGAAGGATCTTGGTCTCTTGAGATTCTTTCTTGGGATAGAAGTCGGTAAATCTTCTAGTGGTTATTTTATTTCTCAAGTTAAGTATGCAACTGACATTCTTCAACGTGCAGGGTTAACTGATAGCAAGATTGTTGATACACCTCTTAAACTAAATGTTAAGCTCAACTGTTACGAAGGACAAGCATTATCTAATCCTACAATGTATCGTCAGCTTGTAGGGAGTCTTAATTATCGCACTATTACACGACCAAACATCAGCCATGTAGTTCATGTTGTAAGTCAGTTTATGTCATCTCCAAGATCAACACACTTTGTTGTTGTTCTTCGAATTTTGCGTTACATCAAAGGTACTTTGTATTAAGGTTTGCACTTCTTAAGTAATTCAGATCTTGGTATTCATGCATACTCCGACTTTGATTGGGCAGGTGACATTACTGATCGACGATCAACCACTGGATATTGCCTATTTTTAGGTAACTCCTTAATCTCTTGGCGTATTAAGAAACAAACTGTGGTATCCCGCTCTAGTGCTGAAGCTGAATATCGAGCTCTTGCTCACACTACTTCAGAAATTGTTTGGTTACGATAGCTTTTCCAAGATATGGGAGTTACATAATCTGAGCCTACTCCACTCTCCTGTGATAACAAGGCTGCTATTCATATTGCTCACAATGATGTGTTTCATGAGCGTACAAAACACATTGAGATCGACTGTCATTTTGTACGTCATCACTTCACAATCACACTGCCATATGTTTCTTCAGAACTGCAGCTAACAAACATCTTTACCAAGACTTTACCTTCTACTCGTCTCAAGTTCTTGGCTTCCAAACTTAACATGTGCTTTGCACCATCTTGAGTTTGGTGGGGTGGGGGTGGTGGGGGGGGGGGGGGTGTTAGAAATATCATCTCTAAGATATTATATTATTTGATTAGAGATATTATTCGATAGTATATATTGTTTTCATTAGGCATGTATATTCTCATTATGTTGTAATATTTCGTTTCTCTATATTTATCTATTCATGCATATAAGAACAGGTTGTATTGTAACCATTTGATTTACTGAATAATACAATCAAATTCTTCAGAATATACATGCCATGACTATTTTTGTCACTTGGTAGGTATGGTCGGTCAACAACACAAGTGAGTGGGCTAATTCAAGAAGATGTGGAAGGATTCCTAACAAAGCTGGTAAACTTATTTTGATTAAGAATGTTCTCATGAGTATACCTATTTATTGTTTATCTCTCGATATGTGCCCTTAATCTATAATTGCTCAAATTGAAAAAACTATTAGAAACTTTCTGAGGCATGGAGATTTTTTTTCCCGGAAAAGAGGCAAGCCTCAAATATATTGATCACAATACTTTGATTCCATATCGATAGTGTTTATAGGATTGACTCGAAAATTTCCAACGATTACAGAGATTTCAACCAGATAATAAAGACATTCAAAACATTTAACAAAGTTACATGACCAAATCTGAATAAGAGCTCCTACCATTCATAACCGATTCCAAGGTAACATAACTAATTTAAATGGCCTTGGTTGGGTCAAAAATAACGCACCCAAACCATTTAACAAAACTACAATCAGTAGAGTTGTTAGGATCCATAAATCCAATCATTTCTCAAGGATTTTTCTAAAATCATAGTGAAACATGTGACATTATCGGTATAAAAGGATCCATAGATCCAACAATTTATCAGATTTTTTCATGGTAACAGTAACATAAGTAACTGGTATACCTTAACTCGGTTTTTACATAATGAAATCGGTCTGAAATAGTATGGTCTTCATCTGCATTGGTCTGGAACATTATGTTATCGGTGTCTTCTGTATCATTTTAGTGGCTTGTGTGGGTGTCTTTGAAAATCTTGTTGTTGCTGGAGTGTTAACTGGAATATGAGTCAAGGAGCGTGAAGATGTTTTTGATGGAAACTTTAAGACAATAGCTTGCTGAAATAGACAGTAGCTGAGGCATGAAGATAATAATGTTAAAAAAACATCATTAGGTGGATTGGAAAAGGATCAATAAACCTTTACATTTATGAGTCTTAGCTATTCGTAACTTGAGAAAAATGAATAAAAGTCTTCTTATGAATTGGTGGTGGAGATTGAGTACTGAACAAAACTCTTTATGGGCTAAACTTATTAAGGAAAAACATTGTTGGCTAATTTTGGTTGGAAAACAAAGTAGTCCACCACTTCCCATATGGTTGGCATTTGGAAGTAGATTTGTGTTGTCCAATAGGAATTCTTTGATAACATTCAATTCAAAATTGGTCGAGGTAACAAAATACGCATTTGGGAGGAAAAATGGTGCGATAAAGGGACTATTTATTCTCTTTGTCCTAATATGTACAAGATCTCAATTGGGAAAATAAACCGATTAGTGAAGCTTACATTGCTACTACTGCCGGTTTTTGTTGGGATTTGGGCTTAACTCACAGAAGATTTAATGATGTGGAGATAAATGAGATTTATATTGTTTTCACCAAGCTCGACTACATTGCATTTCACCCAGATGAAGATGACTCTCTAGTTTGGTTGGGTGATAATTCAGGTACTTCAACTGTCAAGTATGTGTATAAAGTTTCTATTTAAGATCCTACAATTCCTTCTTTACCTCATAAGCTCATTTGGTCTAGAGATTTGCCTCACAAGGTGGATTTCTTCTTATGGATGTGTTTTAAATAGGCTCCCTACAATGTATAATTTGCAGAAAAGAAACTCTGTTTTGGTCACTCCAAATGGTAATCCTTTAATTTATCTTTGTTGTTTTTGCAAGCTAGTTGCAGAAACTATATAATGACCATGTCGTTGTTAGTTGTGTGTTCTCGAAGCGTATTTGGAATTAATTTTGATCTAAAGCTAACAAGCAGGTGAATATCAGTGGTTCAATTATGAATATCATTACAAACTGGTCAACAACTCGTTTATCAGTTTGTGGTAAAGAAGTGTGGAAGCGTATGTATGTGGCTATCTTTTGGGTGATTTGGTTGGAGCGCAACAATTACGTCTACAAAAACAAAGAAAGAACAGTTAAGAATATTATCAATGAGATTAAGCTAATTGTTTTTCAACGGGCTAGACACTAGCCTTCCATGTTGGGTATTTTAATCAATAAGGTTATTGTAAATTTGAGGGATGTGTTTTTCAGACCTTTTAGTGTTTTTCTGTCCTGAAGGTCTTTCATTTTGGTATTCCCTTGTTGTATTGTACGGTGGTTGGCTTTTATTTTGCATGCTCTCATTTTCTAATAAATTCCTTACTTCACCGAGCAAAAAAAAAAGGCGTGCAAGGAAGAGATATTCCTCATGCTGCCAGACCCGTTGTTAGGAAGCTTGTTTGCCATTTTGGCAGGCAGGGGCGAAGCTACATGGAGGGAGGGTAGGTCCGTTGGCCCATCTAAATTTTTAAAATTATTTCATGTGTTTTTTTGATTTGCTGGTTGTAAAAAGAATCCACTCTTGGGAGTTCCAGAATGTGATTATGGGATTGAGTCCATTTTGATAACACATGATGGATTAAATACACTCCAGAGAATTTATAGTAAGGAATCACCTACTCATACTCGATTAGTGCCTACTCCTAGCACTCGTCTAATTTGGTTTTATAAATATTCTTATAATTATTTGAACGATTTAGTTCTCTAGAAAGATGTACATATTTCTTATTTAACAATATTGTTATTAATTTATGGATTTGATTGGTTAATTTTTTGATAAGATGATATGTGGAGTCATATATTTCCATCAAATGTTATATTATAATTACAAGTGGTTCTATCAAGAAGTTATTTTAGCATTATATCTTTTCACTGGTTGTTTCCTTTGTTGATGTAAATTTAAATACGAGTAATTTTAAAAGCTATGTTTTAATTAAATTTAACCAGAAAATCTCAGTGGCGACTAGAATTTCAAACTAAGGGTGGCTTAAAAAAATGCACACATGTACAAAGAAAAAAAAAAAGGTCACCTTCTAATTACGAGCAATTGAATCTTACTTCCATCTGACCTGCACAGTTTCTCCCTAATGTAGTTTTGAATGAATTCCTGCCTCCTACGAAACAATGATATTCGATCAATACAAAACTACTATAATTAATTGATTTATCAAGATGCGCAATACTTCAATGATATACCTAGTTAAAATGTTTGTCCTTGCCACTGCTAATAATAGATTATTCCACCCTTTTCGTGAAAGTAAGCAAGTAAGTTGCTAAAAATTTAATCCTTGATACATTGGATCACAACAAATCAGTAAAATCACCCTACCTATGGTTTTTTTTCCTTTTCCCTTTCTCCATTTCGGTGAACAGAAGCAAAGGATTTTGTTTTTTTTTTCTTTTATGCATATATTTGGTTTAAACTTGTTTCAAATATAACTCAGCAGCAGATCTCATGGCTAGCTTACAAAAAGTGCGGAATGCTAGCTTTTCCTCTAATATGTTCGATAAAAATGACATTGTACTATATTTGCTAGCAAATGTAATTTCCTTTTCTGATCAAAAAAAAAAAAAACTAAATGGCCCAACTTTTACTATTTTTTTAAATTAGTCATTTTTTTTCCAGTTAGGGGTGGCTTGAGACAAGATGAGTCTATACATAGTTCGGTCACTGGAAAGTCTTGTCTTCTTCATCGGTGATGAAGAACCATTACAAAAAACGATCTGACTTTTATACTCAGCATCGATAATTAAGTGAGTCATAAACCTGAATTACAATAAATAAATCTCAACTTAAATTACAATCAAGACATGTGTTTGTTAACAGTACACAGCTAGATTGTTACAATAAATAAATCTCAACTTAAATCGCAATCAAGACATGTGTTTGTTAACTGTATACAAATAGACTATTAATGGCTTGCTTACAAAAAGAATAACACTAGTCAATATGGAAGTGTTTTCTCATGGTACCCCACCCAATCAAAATCCCACGACTATGATGTGGTCGGGCTACTTATTTCCCTTTTTAATTTTTGAACACTATGTAAATTAGTTTTTAATTAAAAAAATTCCGTATAAAGAAGAAGTTAGTTTTGTCCTTAAAAATTTCCCTCTCTAAATTCCCTTGAAAAGAAGAAAAATAATCGACTTTCAAAACGTGTCACAAAAATAAGAGGGAAATATGTGGTCTGATAACATCGTAGCTGCACTGCAATCAAAATTCCAGGCTCCTCCAATGTTGACATATTAAAACTAGTAACAATAAAAAAGAGGACAAAATATCTAGGATCAACCTTATATGTTTTCACAATATTAATTCTCAACATAGACATGAAATAAAGTCTCCCAATCCTTATTATCCATGACATTCACCTCATTAAATCTATGTT
The DNA here is from genome assembly GCA_023531295.1 of Papaver armeniacum. Taxonomy (NCBI): domain Eukaryota; kingdom Viridiplantae; phylum Streptophyta; class Magnoliopsida; order Ranunculales; family Papaveraceae; genus Papaver; species Papaver armeniacum. The sequence continues at coordinate 11,501 of JAJJWW010014746.1, forward strand.
TACCCAAATAATAATCTTGCATAAATCACGAACACCACTTTCAAAATTAAATTTAGTGCACAAGCTGCTTCATAGATCCAAACAGTCTACATAAAACTACGAAGTGCACAAATTTACAATGAATATTTTGTAGAAGCTTGTAACTATGTACACACATGGAAAGAAAACTAAGAAGTTTATTTATGATCAAAGGCTTTTGTTTTGGGAGCAAATAATGGTCCGTTTTGGGTAGATAATTTGTGAGAGAATCTCAAAGTCAGATTTATGACACAAGAATACCACATCAAATGATTTATTTAATCACGGATTTGATGGTCTAAAGAAGATGAAACGTAGAAAATATCCAAGTAACAACAAGTTGACGGTTATCTATTGAGCATGAAGGGTGTCACTAAGAGGAGTAGCCTTATCAGTCACATGAACTAGTTCAGAAAGCTTAGAACCAATTGAGTTTCCACTTCGACTCAGCTCAGAATTTCTATGAAGTCTGCACCTAAATGATCCGGCATGAGTAGTCGGTGAACAAAGACAATTAGCCCTAACACTTGCTTGCTTTTGTAACCTGTTCCTCATGGATGGCGATGAAAATCCCCTTGGAGATGATGTTCCAGCCCTCGGAGATTGAGACTGCGATGATGATCCCATTATTCCTATCGGAGATTGCTGGCGTAGCTCTGCAATGTCTAATTTTGGCACAAGTATTTCCGCGGGTACTATTACATTATGTTTTCCAGCCATCCTTAGCTATATATTCAATCTCTGTGCATAACGTACATTGAAGGTTGATCACGGTGAGTAAAATAAATCATAAAGAACAAAAGAGAATGAAATATTAAGTCATATGCCATGGTTGGCAGTTTATGCGACATTGTATTCCCTACATGATATTGAATTCAAGGATATTTATCAGGTTTACATGTGTTAGAATCACCAGCATGTCCGAATTCCAATTCATCTAAGAGGCGACCCATAGGCTTGAATTAAAGGCTGCAGTGTATGGCCACTACATAGGATAGTTTTTGATGCATGGGTAGTATTAATGTTAAGGCCCTGGCACATATCAGTTTTGCTACTTATACATTATTGACATTTTTATCACGATACTGCTGGAATTAATAATCCAAACTCATTTAATTAGGCATATTAAAATTTCTGAAATATATCAAGTTATTGAATTCCAGATATTTATTACTCCCTCCGTCCCACTATTAATTGACCTATTTATTTTTAGATTTTGTCCCATTAATAGTTGATTTTATATCATTTGATACTCATGTTTATATTCGTTACGTAGGTGTTTTAAAATGCTTTTCAATGATATAAAATTTACGAATATCCGTGGTAGAGTTTGAGAGATAAATCATTTCTAAATTGTACTACTAGGTCAATTAATAGTGGGACGGAGGGAGTATTTGATAGGGTAAGATTTGATATTTGAGAATGGAAAATAACGTGTAATATTTTGTTCCAGGTAATTAAGATATGTAATTGGATTTAGTCTTTAGAAAACGTGGGAATAGTCCTAGTATTAAGGAGTTAGTATCTTAGTTGTGAAATAAAGGGTAAAAATTAGGAAACGTGGGTCGGTAGCGTTTAAGATTTCTCTTTTGTGTAAAGACTATCTAAGGCAAACTTTTATTAATGAAAAAGTGTATTAGAGTTTTAGCAATATAGTCTCACATGTCTCATAATTTCTGCTCTTTAAATTTTCTACATTTGGCATCAAGAGCCAGGTGATCTTCGGGCAATGGCGAACAAAAAAAAATAGGAAACGTGGGCCGGTAGCGTTTAAGAATTTCTCTTTTGTGTAAAGACTATCTAAGGCAAACTTTTATTAATGAAAAAGTGTATCAAAGTTTAGCAATGTAGTTTCATATGTCTCATAATTTCTGCTGTTTAAATTTTTTGCATTTGGCATCAAGAGCCAGGTGAGCTTCGGGCAATGTCGAACAAAAAAAAAATTGATTGTTTTTGTGGGTTAAGAATTTCTTTTTTGGAAATTTGGTTTTTAATATTTTTAATTTATTTATTTGTTGAAACAAAAATGATGTTTAAAAAAAAGTCTTTTAAGTTACAAAAAAAAAAAAAAAAAAAAAAAAAAAAAGGAAGAGAAAAACAGGTTTAGAAAAAAATGTTTTGATTTATTTGATGTTTGATTTCTGTACGAGTGAAGAAAAAAATATGAGAAGAAAAGTTATTATGTTGATAAGAAAAAAAAAACGATTTTGGAATAAAATTTATGTGAAAACAATTGATTAACATTTGTGAAAAATATACAGAGGGATTCTAGAATTAGAATTTTGTTCAAAAAAGTGGGCTAGTGTTTGATATTCTGTTTGAAAGACAAAAATATAAAGGTGCAAATATTTAGTTTGCTTAATATGTTAGGTTAGTTGAAATGATGCATTGCGTCATGTTAATGAGCTAATAATGATGATAATGATCTTGACGACGATCTTGTTGATGATGATGATGATGGCGGCGAAAACAAATCAAAAATGTTGCTGAAATGCATGATGATGGTGGATGGGTGCAAGGATGAAGACAATCATGAATTAAACATGTTTGAATTAAGGGAAGGTGTAACTCATTTAATTAGGCATATTAGAACTTCTGAAATATATCAAAGTTATTGAATATTATTTGATATGGTAAGATTTGATGTTTGAGAATGAAAAATAACGTGTAATATTTTTTCCAGGTAATTAAGATATGTAGTTGGATTTAGTCTTTAGAAAACGTGGGAGTAGTCTTAGTATTAAGGAGTTAGTATGTTTGTTGTGAAATAATGGGTAAAAATTATGAAACGTGGGTCAATGGTGTTTAAGGATTTCTCTTTTGTGTAACCAAACTTTTATCAATGAAAAAGTGTATCAGAGTTTTAGCAATGTAGTCTCATATTTATCATAATTTATGCTCTTTAAAATTTCTACGGCTACTGTGTTCTATAATCGCCAATTATTTAGAGGATATTTCTATAATCTAAATCAATATCAATTAACATGTTTTACAAAATACAATAAACAAAAGACGTGTAAATCTCCATAGTTGCTATCTCATCACTGGTTCTCTATTCATCGAAGCAGCAAATACCAGTAATTTCGCAGCCAAACAAACAATACATACATATTATGGTATTTTCTTAGATATGGATTTTAATTCAAAAAAAAAACGTTAATCAAAATCAATTCTACATTGTAAAATACAAGAACAATGTGCACCTGATTAATGAAAGATGAGGACCTTGGCAATACTCAATACAAACAATTAGAAAAGGTTGAACCGCTAGGACTGAATTTCTTTTTTATGAAATTTGTGAGGATGACAAAAACTTGTTGAATGACAGAGAAAATAGAGAGAGCTTAATGGCGGAGACGTTTTTCAGTTTAATGAAGAAGCAAAGACTCTGTCAATAATTCTTTGAAACTCTTCCTCCTTTTTCGGTGAATTTTTAAATCAATCCCATATTTTTCGTAACCGTTCTTATTATGGGAAAGTTATTATTATGGTAAATGGATAAAAAGATTAAATAATTAATCTTTGGAGAACGATGCTTGATATGGGGTGATCTAGGATGAAAGCAATCAGTACCCCAAGCTCATCTCGCACTCCATGACGTGCACGACTCTTTGTGTTTTCTTTTCTTTCTCCATGACTCCATGTTAAGAGTTGTGCTTATCCTTATTGGGTGGCGACGCAATCATTACTTCTGATTAATGTTCAGAGTTGAAGTCTGGGCATTAAACCACAAAATTTATTGGATTAGAGTCATAAATATGTATCTAATAAAAAAAACTGAGGTAAGAATATTTACATATAACATATTTTTTATGTTGTTAACATATAAATATCTTATGGATGCAATAAAATATAACACTTTATCATAACATATTTTTTATGTGGTTAACATATATAAATATCCTATAAATGAGATAAAATATAACATAAGTCAATAAAGTGGTTAAGTACTTCGATTTTTGCTTTAAGAAAAAAGAAAAAAACTACTTGAACTTTGGTTTAATGGGTCATAAGTCAAGTTTGATTCTCCCACCACCTAAAACTTTCTAGGGACAAAAAAAAAACTACTTGAATATCAACGCGTTGAAAAAGTACAGTTCGATTCTCCTACCACCGAAAACTTTCTAGGGACATTTAAATATCAACGCGTTGAATCAGTCTAGACAGTATTGGGTCGTATGGTTCACTGGAAGACATGCTGGGTCACTTGGTTTACAGGATATAAAACGATTTTCAAACAATTCATTGGGTAAATGATGAACCGAACCGGAAATGTGACTGTTGACCAGTTCATCGGTCGGAGCGGATGATGTGTGTCGTTCTCGCAATATTGCTTTTGATCGTCTTAGAAACAATATATTCCTTTTGTATTCCTATCTGTTGAATTTTAAAATTGATGGTCTCGATTGGTGTGGGCGGTTGAGATTTGATTTATTATATTTACACCACGTTTACATCTTCTTCTTTCTTAAATCCCGTAGCTTCAAATTTTTTGATTTACTCACATCATCAATCTTACGGGCATAGATGTTAAGACCTTCGTGCCACATCACTTTCATGATTAGAATATGGTAGTTTATAAGTCTATGGTTCCCTCACTTGGTGGTTAGAATTTGGTAATTTATAAGTCTATGGATTCCCTCAATTTGTAGGCATGTTTTAGAGTTGAGTTTTCCCATGAACTTATGACGACTTTGGTTTGTTACCCTAACATTTGTCATCAGAACCAACAACCACCCCAAGTCCGTTCCACTGAAGTAGAACCACCAGAAAGAAAAGGGATACCGCCATGCCGATTTCAATACAGTGGGCCAACGAGGACGTTTGATCTGGAAGCGTAGAATGTTAGGACAGTAATTCGGCCTGGAAGTGTGGTGGAATTTTAGGGCCTTAACCCCACATAAATTTATAAATTTATGGGTTCCATCAACTTATATATCGATTATAGAGTTGACATTTATCCATGCGCTTATGGCGAATTAGGGTTAGTAGCATAATAACAATATGCGGCTACTGTAATGGATCAGATCAGACGAATAAACTCATTTTTTCTATTAATATATAATATAATCTGTACAGAAAATATACTAAAGTGATATTGATATCTAGAATATATGAAAATGATGGACAAAATTTATGAAAACATGCACAATTTTTGGAGTTATATAAATAAAATGAGTAAAAGAAAATTACAACTATTGGATGGAAATAATTTAACAAATGACAAACTTGCATGAAATACAAAACAACTAAGGTTCAAAAACAACGAATCTTCGCGTAGATACACTTATAACATCATTATGAAAAGCCAATAAAACTAAGATAAACATGTTTCCCATGCAAACCATGCCAATGTATCAGCAACGTTATTAGCCTCTTTATATCTTTGCTTAAACTTCACCTGATCAAATGAGCCTTTAAACCTAGCAACTACAAAGACTTCATAGAGATTCGTGAAGCCAGGTCCAGTTATCTTCTCTTGATAACTCGAGTATCCAGATCTTGATCGATTGGTGAGCTGCTTACTTGATCAAGATAAATAGTAATCTTCAAAGTTCTTTTCGTCTTTGACTTTGATGATTCCACAAGTTTAATACTTGTGAGGTGAATAATAATCTAGGTTGCACTTCGGGTTGCATAAGTATAGCTTTTGGGGTTAGCTAGACTTTGTCTATTGTTATCGATTTCCATCACCTTGATCTTTGATAAAAAAAAAAAGGAAATCACATATATAGGCTTATCTGTGGGAGGCAGATTGGTTTAAAGTCTTCAATTGAGTTGAAGCAACTCTTAGTTGGTGTGACGTCAACTAAGGGAATCAATTGTGCGGAGTCCCGCTGGGATTCAAGAGGCGTAAGGAACGCAACTGTAACTGAATTGATGTGAGGGCTCAATTCGGTCTCAACTACATTCCAGTCGGAAGTTAATTGGTAGTAGGCTAGTGTTTGTAGCGGCTTAATACAGTTTGGTGTTCAATCTGGACTAGGTCCCGGGGTTTTTCTGCATTTGCGGTTTCCTCGTTAATAAAATTTCTGGTGTTTGTGTTATTTCTTTTCCGCATTATATTTTTTTATCTTTATATTGAAATATCATAGGTTGTGCGTTAATCAATCATAGTAGATACGTGACTTGATTGGTTACTTGGGAAATCGATCTTTGGAATCACCCAAGTACTCTCACACGTAAATCAGGTTCACGTACTAGTCTTTGTAAACTTTCTGATTGTGAGAGAAAAAGATATAACTCTGGATACTAATTCTCGATTTTTTTTTTAAGTTTGTTCATACAAGTTGCCTACGAAAAAGTTGGTGGTGTATTTTGGTACCCCCGCATTTTCAACAATTAATATCAACCGAAAACTAAATAACAATTTTTTTCCCATAAATGGTACTTCTAGAGCTTCTTGATCCCAATAAGAAAACTTAAAATTGCAAAGCTATTTTGTTCGGAACCAAATCAAACTTACTTGCACTTCGTTGAGTAAATCAACAATATCACACAAAGTGTGAGCCTATGATAAGTTTGTAAGAATATAAGCTCTATTATTTATAGTTATTAGAGCGTCGCTCGGTCGAACTCACAAGTTTTGCTATCTCAAGCTTTTTGTCAATGTTAGTTATACAAAACTATATGTTAATTTCTAATCTACTAAAGTCAAGTCTCGGAGCAGGATTAGAGCATGGTAATTGAGTATCAAATATCACCGAGTACTCTCGAAGATTGAAGTGCAAAGGAAGACATTTGCGAGAACTTCATTAAAAATGGTATGTAAAGACTAATTTATCCTCTATACTTAGTGTTTCTACCATTATATTTTATGAGACTATGTCGTATGATTTTAGATTGACTTGAATATTGCGGAGGAAAAAAAATCGAGATCAAACATTGACTTGATAAATCCCAAAAGATGTTCAAAAAATGACTGTTCATACAGTAGAAACTCTTTTAATTAATACTCGATTATTTAATAAACTCTCTTAAATAATATTTTTGGCCGGTCCCGAGTCGGGGACAACGTGCCAAATTAATAATTCGCTAAAATTATAAGATAATACATTTTTGATTACCTATGTATACCCCATATGAAATATAAATTAATAATGCATATATATATATATATATATATTCAATACATTAGTGATTTACGAAGACTTTTTGAAAAGTGATTTAATGATCTTCTGTTTTTTGCTAAAATCAATTTCGCATTGAATTTCATCTCTAGTGTTTCTCATTAATTTTTCTCTTTATTGTAAGAATTTTTAGTGTTGTTTTTCATAGCTCAGCAATAAATTATTCAATGTGATTGCCGTTTTAATAGCCTTGTTTCGTGAAGGGGCACTATTGTAGAACTTTCATCATCTTCTTCCTCATCTTTATCAGTTCCCATAACGCTCTCGATTATTTCTTCACGAGTCAACATGTTGTGTAACTTCAATTTCTTTCGGATAATTTAGGACATCTTCTACATTCATTGAATTGCGAAATCCCAATTTCTCGATCAAATTTTGCAAGTCTTGAGTGATTTCACTGTCTCTATATTCATCTAAATTGTCTAAACTTGTGTTATCTGTTGATCGAAGTTTACTATGACGAAAGCATCAATTTTTTCTAAACTTGTGATCTGAAATTTATCTATAAATTAATAAAATATTAATTTATCTATAAATTAGTAATTATTAATTTATCTATAAATTAGTAATTATTAATTTATCGGTTAATTAATATCTCGTTTAATTAATAAATTTTGATGGTCCCGACAGCATTAATTTATAGAGTTTCTACTGTATATGTTTAATAATCTTAGTCAAGATCAGTTTATTATTCTATTGTCTAAATTGATCTTTTGAATTTTACCCAAGTAAACAGTACATAAACTACTTTGGGGTATGCAATGCATGCATGTGCCTTTTAGGTATGCTTCTCAACATTTATATATGAGAGACAAAATTAAAAGAACTGCTTGGGAAATGCATACCATGTCTATTTAGAAATAGTTATGTAACCTTTTTATAAAGGCAAAAGGAGATTTAACCGCCAAGGGTATGCATACCTTCTCTTTTAAGACAACGCTAAAAATTCACGAACTGAAAAAGAGTATGCATAGAACGTTTACCACGTCAATTTTGACATAGTTATGCATATTTTTTTACAAAAACAAAAGGGATAATATTTTCAAACGAGCCTTTGTACTTTTGTACACTAATTACAAAGTGTTGTAGGGTAAAAATTGATTCTCTGCTGAAAATGGTAAAATGGGTAGGTTGATGAGAAACGAGTCTAAACCCTAAATAAATGTACTGCAAGGATAACTTTAGATTCGAGATATCAATCTATACAATTCTGGCCTAAACCAAGAAATGGTCGTTCCGGTCTTGCTTCAGTCACAAAGGAATAAAAAGGGTTGGTATTAGGGAGGGAATAAAAAGAAATGTTGAGACCTGAGTGGTAAACTCTATGAGGTGTGATGGTGTATGACTGTGTATCAGAAAACAAAACTAGCTTGTTAACGATAAGCAACGTGTTCTCTTTGTGTTTCTGGATACTTGTGATGATGATTCTTTTTCTGAATAGATTGAAGAACCTATTCTTATAAAGTTATAATTGCATCCCCGATCTCGTATGAAGTGGAGGTTGTGAAGTAGTGAGTGTGAAAGTGATGAAACCATGTCCCTATTGTTTATGGAAAACTGAACGGTTGCACATCCACTACTCCTCTACTCTTGTTAACTGTCTGTTCTTCCTAACACTTTCTCATAATGTGTGTTGCACACAGCATGTCGTATATCGCCAGACCAATACCCTAGTGAACATCCCTCATTTGTGACATTGTTAATGTCTCGAGTGTTTTGGTAGATAAACTCATTTGATGTGAAGTAGGATGTGACCTGCATGACTAGGTTGACCTACATGACTTTTCACACCTAACTGATGAAGCTAACAAGTTGTGAGCGTATATCATGTCACAGTTTTAAGAGTCTTAAACAAGTTTTGAGAGTTCATCTGTGTCAATCAGCGTTCACTTGCTTGGATGAACACGTGATGCCGAATGTGGCTGTTGAGTAAGTCAAGCACTGCTTTTCATAAAGATGCATGTTTTTAGAATATTCCACTACGACCTCTTGGGGTCAGTGATCAGTTAACTCGAATCACATGATAGGCAAATGTGTTTCTAATTTTTTTTCAACAGTATCAATTTATGTACCAGAGAAAGAAAAGAATGGGTGTTAACACCCGCATACCCGAAGATCCAGAAAACGTATATTTAACCAAATGACGATGCAACTAATTATATCCAAAACATTTCTCAAAAAATATTATTTAAACTTCAAAACTAAATATATGGATTAAAATCTTGCTTTTACGTCACACTTCAGTATCTACGCCAAAGACATAAGTACACTTAGTCGATCATCAAAAGTCGTGTTGGAATTCTCAATGCTAAGAGAGTTTACATTCTCCACTAACTTCCTTTGTTCAGCACCAAAACTGAATAGATAGCACCAAAACCGATAACTATATTAATTTGTGGCTAGTATAACCTTTTCAGTTAGAAGGTAAAAATTGATAAAAAAGGCTCATTGGGATCGTATAATGGTATTCGAAAACCAACCCTAACCTGTCCTGAATTGACTAAGGCGGTATCTAGAATGTGACTATAATCCAGGATGATCCCAACAAAAAAAAAACGTCATTTTTACCTTACGGGTAAATAGTTTTCATTACTGGTGGTGCTTATGGTATGGCAATTTACTACTCAATCTGGTTGAATCAACCCCAACTTCAAAATGAGTCAGAGGATGAATTTTTACTTCCAGATTTCCCACAAGATTTGAGAATCCACAGATCTCAGTTAGCTAATAATGTATTGCAAGCAACTGGTAGTTATTCTTGGTTTTTGTTCTACAAAAGAGAGCTTTCTCAGACATTGAGTCTGATGGGTTCTTGTTCAACACAATTGAAGAGTTCGATCAAGTTGGGTTGACTTATTTCAGGTCAAAGTTGGGTCAAGATTCAGTTTGGGCAGTTGGTCCTGTTAGTCATTATTTAATGTCTCTCAAATCTAGAGCTAGTAATGGTACTAGTTCTGATTTTAGTATTCAATGGCTTGATAATTAAGAAAAGAAGTCAGTTTTGTATATTTCATTTGGGTCTCATAACATAATATCTAGCACACAAATGATGGAATTAGCAATTGGGTTAGAAAAGAGTGAGAAGAGTTTCATTTGGGTTGTTAGACCACCACTGGGTAATGATTTAAATGGAGAGTTCCGGTCCGAATGGTTACCGGACGGGTTCAAAGAACGGATGAAAGCTAAGAACAGAGGAGTGATAATGAGGAAATGGGCACCTCAGTTGGAGATTTTGTCACATAAAGCTACATCAGTGTTTTTAAGTCATTGCGGATGGGAAAATGAAGGTTGTAATCATGACATGAACGATCATGATCAACCTCAATACAGAACAACGACTGATGATATAAAATAATTTTGGTTTGGTTCGATCGGCTTATAGGTACCCACCACGAGTAGAATGTCGGCTCCATATACCTACACAGTGCATAAATAGTTGCATAATGGCTTCGAAAGATAGGTAAGTGATCTCATAGGGAAAATAAGTTTTCAAAATTCCAATGGAAAAAATAAAGGTAGTAAGAGTTTTGTGTAACTAAGAGACATCTTCCATATTTAGTTTCTTTATGGGTACGGTTCAATATAACTACAATAAGATTATTATGGTAAAATAATAAATGTCATAAACACATTAATACAAAGAATCTTATTAGATTACCGAGTTTTGGAATGGATTAGAAAACAATGTCTTCTCCGGAAGAAAGAATGTCTAGGTATTGACTCGGTGATTTAGTAAATTAAATATTAAACATGTTTGAAATAAACTATAATAAGACTTGAAATTATAACTTAACATTTGATGTGATTTTGAAAAACAAAGAATTATGTCAACCATCCAAATCTAACGGTGAAAAACTTAAGTAAAAATTTAAGGAATGAACTTTAACTCAATGGATCCGTTTTGTCAATATCTATTTTAACAGTTTAACAAATCGTGTGTGCAAAATATACAATCAAATGATGATACTTATTTCATCACTGAGTCAATGACCGATATCATACTCTTTTTCTGAACTGTACAAACTCGGTATCGGTGCCCAAAATTAATAAAGGTAATTAAAACTCAGACGTTTTTATATGGAAATAAATTTATAGAAAGATATAATTATTTTGTAATTAATATAATCATCGTTGTAATCAAAATAATTGTTATAAAGATCTGAATGATTTAACTTACTAGTATATATGCATATACAGACGAATGATTTCTATCGTAAGCGGTTAAAGTTGTCGTTCACGCACAAGCACTCTGGTTAGTTTTCTTTTGAATTTTCATCTATTTTCCATGTCGGATTATTCGGTTATATACTACTTCAAGTATGTTGTTCTTGTTACTGTTTATTTTTGGTGTAGTTGATCACTATATGACTTTTGTTTGATGTTACCGGTGAAAAGTAGAGGCTTATTTTTGGTGTAAGAGTCATACCTTTTTCTTTATTAGTAATGATAATAATAAATTGAGAGTTTATGTGTTCTATTGAACCCTTGGACCTTTTGATAAAATTGACGATTTCCCCTATAATTTCATCATATGTTATGTATATAAAACATAACTTGAGTAGGATATGTCATCTATTTCTATCTATTTCTTTTTTAATTTCTTAGTTTTTTTTTTTTCTGCAAGGCATATGTAATTGTAGTTTCTCCACATTTTATTGTTTAGAAGTTAGAAGAATTTACTCTAGTATGCCTCCTAGATTTTGCTTTTAAACGATGTTTCGATAAATTAATGCACCGTTGTTTTTTTGTTTGTTCCAAAGAGTGATTAAAAATCTATACTTCTTTCCACATAAGAAAAAGGTTTATAATTAAGTGACAGATTAGCATAATAATTTTGGACTAGCCTAATTAATTTTTAATCATTCAGGTTAGACAAAATAGATTTATATAAAATAAATTAAAAATAAAATTGAGTGCAGAGTATAGCATAATGCTATTGTTGTTATCCAAGAGGATTCTTTCCTTCTTTTTTTACATTTTTTTTGGATTATAAGGGGATATCATTTTTTGCCCGTGAGTGGATCAAGCATTTTCATTTTTGTGACCGATGCGTAAATCAGAGTGATGTGTTATCCATCAATGTTCATCTTAACATTTACATTAGAGGGAATTGAAAAAATATATTTTGTTATTTAAATTTTTGGGTCTACACCTTGTTTGTTTACTCCTGACTCATCAGAGTCATCTAGATCTGAGTGAAGTCACCTGATTTGAGTCAGATCTGACTCAATATGTTTGTTTTGAGTCAGATCTGACTCAAATGACTTAAAAAAAAATGTGAGTCAATGGTTTGGCCCTATGAGTCAGAGGTATTTTGTTAGCTGACTCAAACGGGTCCGAGTCAGGGGTTAGGTCGAGCCAGATCTCACTCAAAATTGAAAACAAACAGTCTGACATCTGGCTCATCGATCTGACTCGCGACGAGTCAGGAGTTGACTCAGATCCAAATCACGGATCAGATGCAAACAAACATGGCATAAGTTTCCGCTTAAATGATGTTTGGACATGTCTGGAAAATACCAATTGAGTTTTGCGCACTAAAAGAAAATATATTTACTAATTTACTAAAATATGCTCATCTGTTCATTTGCATTTTTCTCTCTTAAACTTTTCGTGAGAATTAAATTATCACAAAAACTGAAAAAAGATCTTCATAATTGTTAATGTAATGAGCCCAACAGATATAAACCTAAGAAATAGAAAATCAAAAATGTGAATCGGTTAACGATCTATTTTATTTCTTACTCGTGCACGCTTGCTCTTCTTTGTGGTGACTATAGGTATAATTACAAAATCCTTTGCAAAAATGTCTCCACCAGTACCACCCATTGTTCCTCAACATGTAGAAATGGAACAACAGCAACAACACGAACCAGTGGATCCCATGATCCAAAGGATGATGACGATGCTCAATACCCCAATGCAGCACCATGTTGACAACTTTCAAGATTTGCAAACCCAGTCGCTCTTCAACTTGGAGGTTGCAAGAGGTCGTTGTTCAGGTTCATCTCAGGTTTCCGCACCCACAAGCTTCAACCAAAGTGCGGCAATTTACCCGACTTTGACCTCGGACGGTATATCCATGTGCCATATAGGTCAGAGTGCAGCTTCATCAATGAATCCGGCAGCAAGTTTACCCTTGAGTGGGAACTTCAACCATGGAGTTAGTCAGTTGCCTGCGGACCAGTTTACCAACGAACTCAACCAGGGGGTTTCAAGAGAATTCGGAGCCATGCATCCTAATGCACACACCAACCAAAACCCCCAGTTGGTTGCTCGTATCAGGGCTCGGCGACAGGTATTATATTTGATAAGAACGACCCAGTAGGATAACAGCGTGAATTGTTAGTCTTAAGACCACATTTTGATGGGAATCCAGTGTTGTGGATATCTGCAAAGTTTTGCAGATCTGGACCTACACATGCAAAGTCCTACGTATGCAACTGCCCCACTCAAATAATTTTGTGTATTTCCTGTGAAGGTTGCTCGTGCTCAGCAATCGCTTGCTAATTACGGCCTTCATTCTCAAATTTGGCATCTTAAGATGCAGCTTCAGGGGCGAGACCGAGTTATTCAAAATCTTAGGATGCTGCTTCAGGAGCAAAATCAATATGTTCAGGTAATTCTTGTTTACTATTAGATCGTTAACCATGGTTGGCGAACACATAAAAACCAGAACATGTTGAAATTTCAGTACGCTTGTGTTTTTTTCTTGCAGCTGTTGGAAAATATTGTTGTAGAGAACATGAACCAGCAGGACTCCTCTTCCGAATAGATTTTGGACTCACCAGGGATATCAGTGGAATCAGATACCTTATATCCATCTGGCTTATCAATTTATGATGTTGAAATATCTGTTCTGAGAAAGAAAAAAAACTATCTCAGGGAATAAATAATACTCATCATTCAGTTTAATTTTATGCATTGAGGAATTGAATGCAATTTTATTTCAATGGAAATCTCTTCTCATTTATTTATCAATATCAGTCTAAATTTATCTACTGGAATTCTGAACAAAAAGAGGATTGGAATATTTTCACTGAAAATTACACGTATTGTTTTCAAATAAACGAAATTGATCTGTCATATACAAAGTGCCAATTCTAAGAAACTGAACACAAAAAGAAGAAGAAAAGAATTGTACGTATGCAGACTAGCAAACTGCGCCTACAGCAATCCATCTTCAATCTCTTTCAAATGTAGGCAGATGTAGCACCATTATATTTGAAAGGATTAAGTGGATGAAATGTGAGACTGTTAGCCCACTGAGAACTATTAACTTGAAGAAGAATATGACACTGTTATGAACAAATCTGAACTACTGCTATGTGAAGTCACAGTAAACTCCATTTGCTTATATTTCCTCTATCTGGAGCATGAATAAGCGGATATTGGTTAACTTTACCTACTACATTGTAAGTTAACCATAACCCGCAGAGAGAAAGTGAGGAGAAAGTTACCAGGCACTGAATTCCACGTTCCAGTGCAATGCAGAGAGTCTCGAGAAACACAAATGCCTGGAGGGAGTACTGCTGAAAAAACATGATTTTAACACACCCACGTCTACTTGCTAAAGCATTTACTTTCCTGTTATATATTCCTTTTCAACTAGAGAGAATGTTTCTTTTAGACGATCTGTGAGATTTGATACAATGTTCTCTGTGATCCTTTTCTGGTTACTGGTGCTTTTGAGCCATTGAATGCCAAAGAACACGTGGATATTGCATGATTTTGGTTTTGAAGGGTTGTCCTCAATTTGATATCTTTTATGAAGCTGCAGAGTGAGGGAAAATAGAACTTAGCATTATATTCGAACAAAAGAAACAAGAGACAGCCAGAGCATTTTAATAATGAAATAACTTTTCAGAAATGCGATAACATAACAAGAGAATTGAGAGGAGGGACCCATCTTACAGTGTAGTAGTCACCAAGTGGAACTCCTTGAAGGGCCATGACCTCTTCAACAACCCATCCTTTTCTATCAGGTAATGGAGATCGTTGCTGAGTGATGGTAACTTCTCCTTTGTATCCAGAAGCATTTTTGTCAAACTTGAAACAAACTTGTCTCTGATAAATATCGGACTTCACCACTTCCCATGGAGTATGCGAATAATCAACACAACCCGCCTTCTCCATCACCTTCATCTCTAACTTTCCTCCAGCAAACAGTTCGGTGAAGAAGTTCGTCTGAGAAAGCAACAACTTTCAAATAAGTTTTTTTATGAGAAAGGCCAAACTTTGTTATGGAAACAGAGAGAGAGAGAGAGATTACAGGAACAGGGGATAGTGAGGAATAAATTTCAGACATGCTGACATCCTCTAGACCAGTGAAAGTTCCACTCTCTTCACTTCGGAGGCCACCTTTAACTCCAGATTCTTCTTCAGCTATCCGAACCTTCTGCTCAAGACTCAAGGACTTGGACTTCCAAAGTGCCATTATAGTCCTGTACAATGAAGACGTTAGAAATGCTCCACCTCTCGAAGAGGATGTGTGCATAGGTCACTTGCTGTTAAGTGAGTACCTCTGAGCCACATTGAAGGATACGAAAGAGTGGAAGTGGAACTTCAATCTGCCATCCTCATCTAGTGTCTTTGCACCGTGTTTTGCATCCTTACCTCTTCCTCGACGCAGAATAATAATAATGGATGGACTACCCATTGATGCCAGAGTTGGTGGAAGAATTTGAATGTCTTCTATGTCCTCCCAAAGAAAGAAGAATGTGGTTTTATGACCAAACATATTTGTGTGAAACCCAATTATCCTTGCTGAGAGAAATAGGCGACCCTGCATGGAAGCAACCATCAAAAGGTAAGATAAGATCGCTGCTTCATACTACAACAAACTAGAACTATTGTGTTTTACACAACTTGTGTTTTAATATAAGGACATCAATTCTTCTAAATTTCAAAAGACTTCTCCCACCTGGAGTAGCATTTTGCGCTTCAAGTGACAAGTAAAATCGTTGATAAGAAATTCCTCGGATGGTAAACAAAATAGTTTCTGGAACGCTGAATTTGTTTGAGGGGAACGCACATTTATCTACAAAAGTTTGAGTCGTGAAGATAATTAGCGAAATCGGAACAACATGGACAAACTCATGCTGCATATTTAAGGACATTGAAGCAAGGTCGGCAATTTACCTTTTTTCCAACCTCCTTCTCCATCTTCGTTAAGTACTCTTTGACAACACTGCTGCCTCTTGTATTGTTCAAGAAAACTCGCAAGTGCAACTTAGATTGGCACGTCTGAGCTAACTTTCCTTGAAGAGGGATCCACACATCAGCAAGATCGGATACATTAGATTTTAAAAAGTTGATTTCTGCATGTCCTAGAGATGTAGCTTCATAAAAAGGCCCATCGAAGTCGAATACTTCCACATCCAACATTGATGGGGGATCTTCCATTGCATCGAATTCAAATATCTCTGCAATCCAAAACAATATTTTGAAAGTAGGATCAAGTATGGACCATATTCAGCATGTTAAGATCACACAATTCCCCTGCTACATGGTGCAGCTCATGTTTATAGAATTACGAAGATCAATACAACACACACTCACACAGCTATTGTGATTACAAGAAAGGGGAGTGTACCATTCCATAGAGGATCGAGTTTCTGAAACTTTATAGAACTGGTTCTTGTTTTACCATTGCAGGTAAATACCACATATGGATCTGAGAATCCAGTAGAATCAACAGCTGCTAAGCTACTCCCTTCGATCAGAGCAATAGTTACTAACCAACCATCCCCTTGTGCTTTGACTCCATGGTCACTTCCTAATTTTTCAACGTGCATAAAAATGAATCAGCTCAAGACACGAATATTTTCTTTGGCTGACCCAGAGTGACAGACTATAGGAACAAAGTTTGATGACGGAGATGGCCAAAGCCAGAATAGGAAGAGTATTACCTTTCCGCAATCTGGCCTGCATGAAACGTGCTACCATCTCCAGAACTCTTTCCCCCTGGAGAACCAGAATACCGCACACAATCACTTCACCAATCGAATCTGGCAAGTCCAGGCCATCAAACTCCAGCCCTTGTATTTTGTTTGGCATGGCTAACAAGATGTGTGCAAGAACATACAGTCCCATCACAACAGTGGAAATTACAGTGAAATTCAAAAAATAATGGATCGCCAGCCTCCACATTGATTGTGGCTCCACCTGCATAGAAGCCAAAATCTGCTCTTTGTTGGAACCAGAAAGGTCTTTCAAATCGACCGCCTTAACTTTTTGGGATAACAAAGTTGCCACCTGCTCATAGCTATCCCTAAGACCTTGCCTAGCCCCTCCTTCAATCATTCCTCTCATCATAGTGCTCTGAAGGAAATTCATTCGCCACGATATTACCAACCTTGCCGTTTTCTCTCCTGATGAAAGTTCAGGTCCGGGGGTTATACAGAAGAGCAACTCCGTCCTAAAGGTGTTCCCATACATAACATCAGGTGTAGCAACGGTCACTGAAACGGCAAACACCGTTCCATCACCTTTAACATATGTTTGGTCTTCTGTCGCTTTCACAGCCTTAATTAACTTAGTTGGAGCCTTAATGTAAGTGACAGTTCTTTTTAAGCTCTCACCACCATCTTCAAATCTCCAAGGTCCTTCTTGTAGTTCCGTAGTTCCTTGGAATTCAGCCAAATCTTTTGTAAAATTAGAATCAGGTGAAAAGAGTAGCGAATTCAGGTCAGATGGTGTCATGACATAAGACTGGTCAAGTAGAATGCCAGGAAGATTAGTAGGCGTTTCAACTCCTTGATGTTTGGACTCCAAGCTCTTCATGACTTCCTCAAAAGTGCCATCAGACGAATTATCAACAATCTCAAAATTATCGAAATCCTTTTCCTCCGAATTCACTGTAGTTGGTGTTCCAGGTACACTAGTTGACCCCGTGTCTGCATTCTTAAAAATAAATTGAGATATACGACCCGCAAGAGTTTGCACAGTAGATGTTTTCTCTTCTTTAACAAAGTTGATTTCAGACAATGGTCTTGGGAAACTATCTAGATGCACTCTTGGTGACTCGTTCCCAATTGACTCTATATTCCTCTCCATAGAGGGTTCACCGCCACTACTAAGTTCATCTAAGAATGAGTTGTTCTGTGATAATGAAATTGTAAGAAGTATCTCACCTACAAGAAACAAAACCAAGATACAACATTACAATCACAATAACTAAAGCAAATTGAATTGTACTCAGACTCTCATTGCATGAACATAGCAAACGGATACCAATCTAAACAATGCATAATCGGAAATGTAAAACACTAGAATTGAGTTCTTACCGCATTCTTTCTGCTTGATCTTCTTATTCTTTGGTTGTAAAGTATACCAACAAGTACCCAAAGTCTTATTCTCAGCATCAAAAATCTCCGAAATTGGTATTTTCACTTGACCAATAAAATCATGAGCTAAGAATTTATCTTCATCAAAAACATTAATTTGAAGTTCTTCGTTAAGATCCTCAACTCTAAAATTGAAATCTTCATTCCATGACGGATTTAAATTCTTTTTGACTACTTTAGTTTTCAATCTCTGCTTTCCAAGTTGTAATTTGACGTAAGGGTCACTAAACCCATTTGGATCACAGGCTTTAAGATTTCTTCCTTCAATTACTTCTACTAATAACTTCATTACAACTTTTATATCCAAAAATACATACAAAGTTAACAAATAAAAAAGGAAAATATCTTTTATAAAGTAGAGATTTTGGTGGGGAAAGAAGAGATCTTTTATGGCAAATAAATAGAATCAAGGAAATTCTGATGAATTGAAAAAATTAGAATGAAATTTGAAAAGAAAAAAAATGTTTTGGCTCACATTTGAAGGAACAGACGAAGAATGAAGATGAAGATGATTCAAACAAAATAGAGAAAACACGAGAAAAGGAGAGTTGTTAAATAAGATTAGAAAAATGTTGACTCTGCAGTAACCCAGATAGATAAATTTAACACTTTTTTACCAGTATATTAATTAAAGAGATGACGGTACTGGATTTAGACAACATTTTTGACTTGTACTTTTTTCTACTAATTATTATGAAGTTTCGTCATTACCACCTCTGCTTAATCTAAGTTTGTACTTTGTCAAGGGATTTCTGATCCAAAGAGAAACCCAGAGAGAGATGAGTTTCCATGGCTGCTTTACAAAATCCTGATTCAGAAAAAGGTTTACGTGTTTGAAAATTTAAATGGAGGAAAGCGGTTGCTGATTGTTACGCACGCGCATACTTCTGAATTCTGATGCTGTTTGGAAAGTAACGAGGTTTTGGTAACGTGTAAGTATTACTACTAAAATCATGGAGACATATTTAAAATGATGCTCTATTGACAGTTTTGACTTTGTCAAACATTTACCAGGTCGTCGACATAGTGTATTTCCAGAGAAGAATTTTCTCATAGGAGCTCAAAATTGCTTTTATTTACAGTGTTTAGTTTCAAATAAAAATCAAATAATGACTAATAATCGCCAAACAAAGAAGATATTTTTAATCTAAACACCATTTTGACCTCTTAAACCTATTATTAATCTACTACCAAATTGGAATTCTATACTGTTATACAACATTTACTTTTCGTTCTTTGACTCTGGAGATTATTTGATCTTAAAATCAACAACTTGATGATTTTCATGTGAGATCAAACAAGTTGTACAAAACGAATTGAATGCCTCAGCAAATTCATATCGAGTAAAATATAACATGAATGCTGGTAGGGTTGAAATGTCTAGATTAACAATTTATATCCCAGTCAAATATTCAAACCTGTATGAGTATAAAGGACACAATGTCCCTATTTGCACAAGTATATTCCCTGAGCTTGGCTCTTCATTGTTCAAAAATAAACAATGTCCTTATTTCTCCCACTTACTCTCGTAAAAGAGAAAAAAACAGAGGTGGCTTTTTTCTTCAAGTAGTAGTAGTGGGTTAAAGTTTTCTTTGGGAGATCATGTTACTCATAATTGACCTAATCCATCCATACCAGTTTACTTAACAGTTTCCACATTCTGAATCCAGCATTACTCACAAGTGACAAGCCAATGAATAATGCCCAAGGCCAAGTCTTTATGGACCTACTGTGAATGAAGTCAATATGTGCAGAGGGATCTGTATTTGGTGCCTTTTGATTCTGTCACTTTTTCAAAGAGAAATAATCCATAGACTTGACACTCAACAAAGAGAACAGTTTCGATTGGATCCTTAATTTTCTTGTTTAAATGTTATCCTTGTTTATGATTGGTTTCGTGCTGGATTCTCAATGGAGTGCGAATTCGTGCACACTCTTTAACGAGTGTATATTTCACATTTCAATCTTTACCCTTGATTTAATTTAGGAAGTTATATAACGAGGGTCGTGATTCTAAACATGGAGGGTAATGAGGCCATCAGTTAAATAATCAACCAATCAGAAGAATATGTGAAATATACACTCGTTATAGCACCATACATGTTATACATCGCAACAAAAGGATACAGACAATATTTAGTTCATCACCGTGACATGAAGGATAAAGAAGAAAATCAAATCCACAAAAGGAAAATAAAAAAAAAATTATAGCAATGATTTGGGAATTCAATTCTACAACCAATTCTCCAGGTTCCTTTCTATCTTCATGGTTTCTTTACTCCTCTACTTCTGCCTCTTATATATCTTCCCCAAGAAAGATTTTAACACTGCTTGTACTGCTTTGCTTGGATGCTCTTCGATCGAAGAGATTAGCTTCTTGTGGCTAGTGCTTTCATACTCCTCAAAAACAGCCTAACACGTAACGAGATGACAAAAATGAAATGTTCAGAAAATATTTGATGATTTAGGACAAGCAAAAGAAACCGGAGGATCCTGGTTAAATCATATAATTACAGATAAGATTTAGACATAATAATCAATCTCAGCAGAAAGAACACCAATAGCTCTTTTCTTTCTGTATTCTTGTATACCCTGATATTTCAGTAGCATAGAACGATGTAGCAAAGACATGGTTTAACCAGATAGATTGAAGAAACACATGAACTCTAGCTAGTTTTCAAATGCCAAAAATGGAATCAAATTTTGACATGACATCAAATATGATAAATAAAAGTTAGGTCTGCCAAATGAAAACCGGAGATAAGATAGATTTCAAACCTTAAGATTCAATTCATCATAAAGTGCCTTTATTTTTGCAACACAAGCTGGATCGACCTTCCCGTAGTTCTCCTGGAAACAAACATTTTAGTAACTAAATTCCAGAAACCCTCCAATGAAAAAATAGCAAAAATACTAGAAAAGATAAGCTGTCACTCTTACGTATAACACTTTCTTTTGGTCCTCGTTTACTCAATGAAAAAATAACAAAAATACTAGAGAAGATAAGTGCTTGCACAACCAACCAAGAGCATTTAAAATCTTCAATGTCGGTTCCAATCTAACGGGGAAGGAAAATCAAAACAAAGGTTAGTCATACAGACCAGACACTTAGACTAATGTGTTTCTTCAGACTTAGACTGAAGGAGAAAAACTCAGGACTTCGCCTACCTTTCCAATTACTTCCGGAGCACCAAAACAATCAAGAAAATCATCCTACAAAAACATTAACACCAATGATTAATCCAATAGTGACTAAATACATCCCTATAAAGTGCAGTAGTTTCTCAATGGATAAAAGACATACCTGTACTTGGAAGTACACACCCATTTCAATAAGGACGTTCTTTACAAGAACATGGTCATCAAGATTCTCACCCGCCATAAGCAATGCACATGCAACCTAACAGTAATAACACAAACACTAAACATCAGACAGGCTAATCCCATTAAGCTTAATATGGATATCGATATCAGGTGTCTTGGAAAACAATGTTCAACTGTGTAAGTGCACCACAATGGCATGCATATTGTGATAGAAATTAGAACACCAAGTTCGGCAATCCAAATATTGTTAGCATTTCTTTCAGGAAATACCATGACATAGATTTATTTCAATCAGTAGAAGAAATAGATACGATAATGGAGAATGTATATGCTTTACTTACAGGGATATAAAATGAGTAATAGGCGGTTTTGTACTGAACAATGCGACGATGGCTGCATTAAATCAACATTTCAATTGTAAGATAGGGGCTGGTTAGCAATATAATCCAAACCATCGTCTCATGTATGAGAAATGCTATCAAATAAAGGAAACACAAGTTGAACTAGTTAGCCAGATTTCAAAACTCAATAAGCCAACATACATAAGGCAGTGCGAAAAGTTATTGTCTACAGAAGACAATCAAGTCTAAGGACTCTAAACCTTTTATTACCCCCTAAAAATTCATCACTAATATAACCTATCCTGATACATAATGGCATGTATTCTTACTGCCGAAAATTTGTCTAAGCACACATTCAAGATTCAAAACCCTTATCAGACGCCACCACATGCCACACCTCAGTCAAGTGGTTGTGCTTGTTGCACTCCCATGTATATAAAGGCAGTCATAGGTCCATAAAAGTTCCAAACTACGTCCCCTAGGAATTATTCTAATTATTTCTCTATTTTACTTACACTGCCAATTTGTACTTCGCTAGATCTTTTTCTCCATCTAGAGTTGTAATTAAATCAAGCATCTGCCCTGAAGCTGTTTGGAATTCAACCTGTTGAAACATGCTAGGAATCAGCACTAACTTTGAGCAACTTTATTTCAGAGCGCTCAACAGAAACTAGAAACACAGCTACCTCATTGAATAGTTCCAGCAAATCGACATAGTAAGGCTTTCCTCTGAAGTGCTTTTTAAGAATCCTGGGAATGTGATTACGAAGTAAAACTCCGTCATTTGCCGCAATCAAACCAACCTACAGTTTATGTTCGGGAACGTTAGTACCTTGTCTAGGAATCCAAACTCCAAGTACAATATCCTATAGAGCCGGATTACACGGAGGATGGTAATAACTAATAAGTAATAAATACACAACGGGATTCTCAATACAGAATTAGCACCTTCTCTACTCTGAACCAACAAGGTTGACCTCGCCGTGTGTGAGAATTGTCCATAATATCATCTAGAACAAGAAAATATGCCTGCAGCTGCAAGTATCAATCAATGCAAGAGTTCAGATTCCTAGCTCTACCATACTCAGACGAAACAATAAATGTGATATTAGTGTCACAACGAAGTATTTGTCGTAGGAGGTATCTGCAAACTATACCCATTCAATGCACCAGCCAAGCACGGACGCGAGAAAAATTTCATCCTCAGACAAATCTTGTCCTTCTTTCAACAGCTTGTAGCTATCAATCACAGAGAGTCCACGATTCAGCTTCCCTGGAAAAATATGTCTCATTAAGAAGCTTACTAAAAGAAGATCGAACATCAGATTATCCTTAACCCAAATATGTTTGAAGAGTTTTATCCCTTACCTCCAGGTACATTGTAGTCCAGCATCTGCAAAAGAAACAAAAAGAAGATCAAAACCCCACACAACAAAATGAGAAACAATGAGAATATGCTCCTGCGGTACTACTACACATCAAACCCCAAGATTCCCACTCCTATTATCACTAAAGAAAAAGAACCAAGGGTCATGTGATGTTTCGGGTCAATTATATAAGCATGCATACATCGAGAGGCGTTCTAAGGATGAGATCCTGAGTACATGCGCATCCAGACAGTGGGTCCCTACACCTATTATCAGAATCCATCTGTCCCCAGTTCAACCATCATTGTCTTGTAAGCATTTAATTGGGAGAGTTATAAAGAAGGTGCATCATGTACAAAGTCATGGGTCTGTTATCGTATTCAATGCAAGAAAATCGAGTACATCGAAACAATTCAGAGAACATGGTAACGAGCTCACGAAATCGACAAAACTACTGGCGACAGCTGAGAAAACAAACAAAAATTACCAACCCGATCCAAGAACTGATGCGAGTCTAAATGGATTAATAGCTGAGTTCCATTAGTAGCTGAACAATTGCCACAAAAGAATTATCTCATTTCCTTCTTTGACACTCATAATTGATAGCAAAACCCAAGTAGTGGTCCACAATATGAAAAACAAAAGCAAAATCCATGTAAATTTCATGATTTTGAGTTAAAGTTATCCACTTTTCCTCCTCTTAAAATTATCTACCAAGAACAGGCAACAGAGTATAAGCACATCATAATAAGGTGTCTTAAATCAAGAAATTAAAAAGGCATAACAAGATTAGATCTAACATTGTTAACGAGCTTACAAATGTACAAAAGAAAGACGTTATTTTTCTTCCTTCAATTCAATCCCAATAAGTTGGAAATTAACATAAACAATGCAGATCTTGAACAAATCAAATAAAAGTGGAAAATGGGCAAGAAATTGATATCTTACACGATCAACCCATTGACGAGCATCATCAGTAAATTCAAAAGCAGGATCTTCAAGAAGCTCAGATTTTAAAACAGAGTAAACATTCAGAAACTTAGATTTCAGATCGCTTGTCGATGAACCATTAGAACCCGCCATCGAAAAGAGATTGAAAGTTAGTTTCAGCGAGGAGAGAGAGAGAGAAAGGGAACTGGCGCTGGTTTGTTTTGAGGTAGTCGGATGAGATGAGTCGGATTTATATATAAATAGAAAAGGAGGAGGAGAATACAAAGGAGGTCACTGTGATGGATGGAGGGAGAAATACAAAGAAGTCAGAGTCAAACTGTTTAAGTGCGAAAGGAACCAACTTTAGGCAGGATTGTTGGAATGGTTTTACCTATTTGCAACCCAGGCTTTTCCTATTTGCCACCCCCTCACAAATTTTAAAATGATTTTACTTTTCAATTCTATTTTTTCCTATTTACCACCTATGAAAAAAACTATTACCACCCTCCTTCATTAACCTCCTTTTCCATTAAAAAGCCACTAATTCTAGGTTATAACTTTGATTAATTCTGAACAACCAAGAACAACAGTGGTCATATCAATCGCATTCCTAGTCGTCCAGAAATTGACGACCTTAAGGTTGAACTTCCTTTCTCCTAGATTGTTTTTCTTTGAAAATTGTTTTTGATCATTAACAACTATACAATTTTAAATTCTGTCCATTTAATTTTCTAGGGTTTTTCAACCACGATCAATTGGTAATCTCCATTGGTTCTTTAAAGTTCCCACCATTCAAACTCTATAAATGATCAAAAATTGTGATGATAATAAATGGAACTAAAAACGGCGTTTATATATAAGAATCAACGAAATGTCTTCCACAAAAAACGAAAGTAAAGAACACAAAATCATTACCAAATAATTGAGCATAGTTTTGCAACCATGCGATTATGCATACTAGAGTCGTCTATGGGAAACGGATAATCTCTTACACACAATTGATAAAAATGATAGAGAAAGGAGATCTCTATAAGGCATCTCTAAAATGAATAAAAAGGTAGGGGAAAAAAACAAATGGAGATGGTGGCCAGTGGATGGTGATGGAGATGAAGAAGGCTGTTGTCGGTGGAGATGGAGAAGCAAATATTATTTATAATTTAGGGTGGTTTTTTTGTTGTTGGGTGTAAACAAAAATTCAAGAGATAGTATTTTAGGAATTATTGAAAATTATATGAGTGATAAATAGGATAAATGGGGGTGGGAATTAATGAGGGTGGTAAATAGGATAAGTGTGGGTGGCAAATAGGTGAAACCGTTGGAATAACTTCAGAGTTTGCCATTACTTCTTTTTCAGCAGTTATTTTCTCCCAATGACGTGGCGCAAAGATATTGGTCGATGGATGTTCAGCAGGGATCTCCCACGGCCCACGGGCTCAAAGAATTCAGTTATGAGGGCAAAAAATGGAGGGCATCAAGTAGCTTCGATTTCTTTGTTACTATCATTGGAACATAGGCATGAAGTGGAAGAACCCAATGCGCTATCGGTGTCATATTGTTTGTGGATACCACGAGTTAGAGTTATATTAATCAGACATGACATTTCTTAAGTTATCATCATCAGACGCGGCACAACCAAGAGTGAATCCAGTTAGAACTAGATTACTGCTGCAGCAGTGAGGGGACGACGAAGAAAACCGACGAAGAAACAAACTCAGATACTTGCTCTTGCATCCTTCTCATATTTCCTCCCACTCCCACCAAACCCACCATGTTCACTTCAGTGATTTTATCTCTTAGAAGCCCACACAAACCAACTATTTTCACCATCAAATCAGCCAACTAAGCCATCACCTGACGACAAAACTATCCCCAAATATTCATTGCACGCATCCATAATCAGCACCCAAAGATTCGAGCAAGACGCCACGCTACTTCTATGTAGACCATCTTAATTTCTCTCGTCAATCCAAATTATTTTCACTCTTTTTTGAATTGAACTTCATCCAAAGAAGCAGATGAGACATACCATTGTTTCGTTGGTCTATGAGCATTATATACACCAATCTGTTGAACGTTAAACGTCAGTTAAATCTCATTTTTAGGGCAATTCATGAGCCAGTCACTGATGTTTCTAATGAGACTTTTGGTCGAACACGTTGTACACATGTAACTAGTGATGGATATCAGTCAATTTGTTGTTTGTTTTGCATCTTCTATAACTCTTTCCCTGAAATACTTTAGCCTGCAAATTCGATTAATAAACAAAACCAATAATCCCTATTACTCACAAACTCTAAAAACTCCTTAATCAACCAACAACAACAGCGACAACTGTCTTCGGAGTTTCCATTAGTAAATCAGAGATTAGAAACATTATGTTCTAAGATGTGGCGAATTGATCCATTTGATGAAGATATCAAAGTCTTGTATTTAAAGATGAAATAGTAAAGAAAATTAAAGAAAATGAAAAACAAATCGGAATAATGAAGTTTGTTTTTTTTTCTTCTTCTTTGAGATAAATGAAGAAATCCGATCGAATCAATGGGTTTTTTTATTTACTTTGAACATGTAATTTGTTCAGTTTATTGTATTTGATCGAAATCCATGATCAATTTCATGAATTGTATTGATCTGTTTCCGAATTTCCAGAAATTTAATTTTTTTTTTCATTTTTTTGCACATTCTCTGTGACGGACAAAGTCACCATTTTTTCATCACATAGGGACTCCTCCCTTTGGTCGTCATCCAATTATATTAATCATACATGAATCCATCTCTAAGTTATCATCATTAAATGCGACATAATCAAGAGTGAATCTAGCAAAGAACGTCTAGGACAATGTGCCACGCTAGGAAATTTTGCCCCACGACCAAGAACACAACTAGTTGTGTTAATAGTTTTATTCACAATGTTCGATTAGTATAACAGTGTTCATAAGTCTCATTAGAGCCGCGGTATTGAGTTTCTGTTTCGTGGAATAGTGCCCTCTGTAAAGGTTTATCAAATTTATTTATTTATTTATGAGTTTTTATCTTGTGGAATATTGTCCTCCTTCAAGGTTTGCCAAAAAAAAATTGTTAATAGAGAATTTGGTGCTGACGAGTTTCGAAATTATATCATTTGATCATTTGATCATTTCGAAATTAGATCATTGTATTATAATGACATAGGCAAGGTTTGTCAAAATCTTCGAATTCAAAAATTAAAATCTATCAAGTGATCCTGAAAAGGTTCCAGGAGCAAAACTTCCACGAGATACGCTTTGCGATAGCGTTAAGTTTTATTTTTTCGAATAAGGATCACAAGATACGTTTACCGGTCTTGCGGATAATTATTAAGGTCCTAGCATGATGGAAGTTAGGTGTGATTCATTGTGCATTACAAAGTATTTTTCGTCTAGTGGTTTCACTAGTTGTTTCTTCTTTACCTGTTGTTCTTGTGAAACATAAAGTTTCTCTTCATTTCAGCTTTAATTTAATTTATTTTTATTTTTTTCTGGGTTATATGCTTTTCTTTAATTGTAATCGTTTTCAAATGCTTATGTCTTTGTCAATATGACTATCGATGAATATAAAAAATATTTGTCCTCTAGAAATAAGAATGAGAATAATAGTAGTCGTGATATAAGGCGTGACATATTTTGTCGACTTTCTCATTTATAATATTTTAAAAATTCTCATTATATATATTTTTAAAAATTATTAATGATAATTGATCTTAATGGTAGTAGTAAGAATATGTGGTGCTCGCGGAAAAAAGCATATTATCAATAATGACAATTTTTGCATGAAGCAAAATTTGATGGAAAAATAAATAAAAAGCAATTGTTATGGCAATGAAAAACTCCCCATTTAAGGCCACTTTTGGGGAAATACAAACTCTAAGATACAAAGGATCTTGGATGGAGCATTTTCCCAGTTTGACTCTGTCAAACCGCAAAACCAAGTAATAAAAGATTTCCTACAAACATTGATCATCTAGCTAGGGTTATGCAAGTTGGATTATCAATTTCCACAGTGTCTATATTCTATGATTCCAAACACTGATAAACTAGTAAATAAAATTTAGAAGATTCTACTTTTCCAAAAAAGGACATAACACGATTACATAACGGAATGACTCTTTCGTCGATCATCCGAAATAATTTTGTGTGATCCTTCTTATATATATATTATGTTAAATTGTTTTAAGCCTTTAACAACTCATGGAAAGATTAGTACGGATGTTACTTGGATCTCTGAAGTTTCATCATGTTATATCTAGAAAAAGATAGAGGAAGTTTGCAAGTAAAGTTATATCAAAACGGACTTAGGCTTGCTTTCAGGGTGTTTTCATCTCTTGAAGACATCGAGCCTAAAAGGCTGATAAAAATTTTCATCCCCTTGTGACATCAGTAACTAAGCTAAAAAATCCATTGTATTTTATCACTCGAGCACGAGTGACCGCGTAAATATAGTATTGTTATAACCATGGATGAGCCTATTGAAGAGTTAATATATTGGGCGTATTGTTTCCACTGTTATATGTTAATTCAGAAATAGATAAGGAAATTTTATAAGTGAAGTAATACCAAAACCGCCCCGGCTACGATGTGGTCGGGCCACATACTCCAAGTATGTGGCCCATTTTCCCTTCTCAACACGTATTGAAAAGTTAGTTTTAAAGTAAAAAATAAAAGTAAAACCACTTTTAATTACTTATACCTAAAATCTTGCCCCCTCTAATCACCCTAAAAAGCATAAATCAGACGGGTTTAAAGATGTATCGGGAAAATAAGAGGGGCCACATACTTGTATGATGTGGCCCGACCACATCGTAGTCGCTCCGTACCAAAATAGGCTCGCGTAATGTCAGAGTGTGCTTTTCTCTTGAAGACATCGAGCCTAAAAGACTGATAAAACCTTTTGTCGCTTGTGACACCGGTAACTAACCTAAAAAGTCCATTATATTATATCACTCGAGCACAAGTAATCACTTACGGTATTGTCCCTATTTTCCCGAGACTATTATCCATCGGTTTAGTTTTATGCACGACTACTAATGCGGTCATCTGACAACAACTTCGAGGAGGTTTTCCATGTCTCAGTTATTCACCCAACCACATAAGGGCTATTTAGGAGTTAATATATTAGGGTGTTTTTTCCATCCCACTATCTAAAGATACATCATCCCACCATTAGTTTCAACCCTTATAGATTTGTATTAAATGATTGAAATTGGCCAAGCCCACTTAAGTCGAGTCAAACTAAATGAAAATTTGAATTACTTTACGCTTGATAATTTAAAGCTTAGAACATTAGAAAATTTTGAAGGTTTTTCGTGCAAAGTGCAAATCCTAAACCTCTTTGTTTTGTTTATTCATCTAGTATTCTACAGGCGAATTATAGTTGTCCACTAGTTATGCGATTCCTTCCAAACAAATATCGTAGTTGTCGTACACCTTGCCGATCAATGATATTCCATCCATACCCTAGGAAAAATCCTAGTTTCATCCCTGCACCCAACTCAATTAACTGAGCTTTTCACGCCCGGGTTGATTATATCTAACTAATCGATACTTATATTTCATGCCTTTTATTATTCCTAATGTGTTATCAGACTCATTGTTTATAGTCTCGTTGTCTCACATTGTGCATGTCGCAATACGGAGTTGTCAACCAGAAGGTGAACGCATGACCTTATTAAACTAGATTCCCATAAAAGGTCTTGAAAAAGTGAGGTAGCTAAAAAACTACAAATGTCTGAAATAATGAAAATGGGCTAGATTGGATCAGAATGAGTTATCACAAGTGTTTAGTCAAAGATACAACTAATTATGAATTTTGATACACGTTAAAAGAAGCTTTAATGTAAGGGGAAGAAAGATGTAATCTATGAATATCCACGGTAGGATTGTAACCACGATCTTCGGGGAACATCTTTACCTCTATAAATTTATAATTTATGTAATCTCTTGACTAATAATAATCAAATTGCATCTTTATGGTTGTAGGTTTAATTAGTGGAAAAATCATGTAAAGTTGGTTTTTTTTTTAAGCATGCATTTTATTGATAGGAGATTAGGTTACAATTTGTCGTGGGTATGTGGTACCCACTGAATCATGAAATAAAATTTGATTAATAAAAAGCGGGATTGCCTGGTCCCATATTTTGGTTGATAAGTTTCCTAATTGGCTTCCATCTGCTGCATGATTGGCCAAACCATCTGCGGCTTGGTTTCCTTCCCTGTAGTTGTGTTGAATGGCAACCTACGGGATCTGTCTGAATCTCTTCTTTATTTCCTCAATCATTCCTGAGATGTGCCAAGGAGGGGGTATAGGATGTGATAAAGCGCAAAAGATTAATCAAATTTAGTGTTAGTGTTTTGCGTTAGTGATGGCCAAAAGTTCTCTTTGATACTGACTCATTTAAAGTTAGTGTTTTGCGTTAATATCTCTTCTGCAATCTTAATAGCAATATATAATTGTATACTAAAGCATATACAAGATACCTCGTGAATTTAATAGATCTCGGTCATAGCTACTTAGAACTAAGTAATATGTGCAAAGATACCAATTCAATTGTCCTCACACACTTCTGACATTATTAAATTAGAGAGAAAGAATAAAATAAAGAACTATGAGGATTTATGCCAAAATTGAGGATATTCAAAAAAAAAAAAAATTGTTATAAATATATGAAGATTAGTATTTAAGTAGGAACAATCATTTACATGGTATATAAGAAAAAGAAGTACATGTTATTCAATACCAAGCTTTTTTTGTTATAATTTCAGTCAAGTATATTACATATATAAGTAACTGCGACTATAAGATTAATCATGATTGTATATATTGATTGACATGTAATGTTACAATTCATCATATTTGATTGAAAAATAGAAGATTATTTGCATGTAATCATGTATAGAAAATCAAATGTGCAGGTGCAAGAAATTTTGATTTTGGGAATTTCCAGTTGAAAAGTTAGTTGTTTTTTTTTTTTTTGAAATTTAAGTTTGAGATGGAAATAAATGTAATAACTATGTGTTAATTTTAGGCTTAAGCCCGGGATGTAAAACTCGTCCATCCTGGGGTATTAGACATTTCTAGTTCCGCCACTGCTTACGTACATGCATTTTTTCTTTACCGACTTAGTGTACGACAATAGTAGGATGGTGGATTACGTTGTATTGTACAATGTTATATATGTTTCTTTCGTTTGGGTAATATCTGTTTCGTTTGTCTATAGTCTTGGCGACATGTATGGAATTCCAATTGTAATAAGAAGGGTTGGATATCCAACTTGCTTTAATTTTTCCGATGGATATTGTCAAGAGAGGACTTTGTTGGTAGAGATGATGGTTGGATCACAAGTGAGGCCAGTTGACGACACTTTCTCTCTCCCCTTTTCTCTGTGAACCAAAGAAGGGGAAAAACTACTTTCTTCAAAACTTAGATCCTTGATTCGTCCTGTTTTGGTTTGATTTTTCAGATCTACCGGACGGATTGAGTTTGTTTCCTTGTATATATTTATCTTTCAATAAAATAAATTGTTTCTAAACAATTTTTTGGTTTTCTGATTGGTCTGATGGTTTCACAATACTATCAAGACTTGTTTTCTTATCCTATTATTAGGTTTTTTTGGTGGATTTGGATTTGCATTGTTATCAAGCATGTTATGGATGAAAACGATCTACTTCACCGGATATGGAGATCATTTGTGAAGAAATTAATTTGGGAATATTACTTCCTTTTTATGGAAGCATTTGATATATTTGATGATCAAGAAACAAAATGGTTTAGTACGATTTTCTTATTATCTCGTTTCTTTAAGTTTCGATTGTAAATCTTGTAGTATTATTGTCTTGTTTATTGATGTAATTGATCAATGTAATCCTTCAAACCTCAATTTGAATGAGGTAGTCAGAAAAAATAAAATTTAGGGGCTCTTCAAAGCCCCTATTTCCATCAAAAAAGAAAAAAATAAGTGAGGCTAGTCTAGTTGGGACCACTTAAAGGGATTATGAGCGTACCAAAAAAAAAAAAAAATGGCGCGCTTTTATTTCCTGGCTTGATTGGGGTATACCCATATTAATTGGGGTATACCTAATGAGACAAAACCCAAGACATTTAAAAGTAAAATAGGAACACGCAATTGGGGGATATAGAAACTAATTGGGGGATATAAATTACTTCCCCCAACCAATAGTGTCTGCTAAGGGGTGTTTTTTGGGGCAAAAATACTAAAATACCCTTCCCTCAAAATAAAAAACAAAAAACAAAATCATATCCCCATTTCCATCTCCACTTCTTATTAATCTCCCCACTCCCTTTCAAATTCTCTTCTCCTTCTCTGCCGACTCCTCACATTGGAAACGTTTTTTTTTTTTTTTACTTTCAGAAGTGATGAAGACCATGCCGGTAGTGATGAAGACCATGCCGAAAGTGATGAAGACTTGCCGGAAATGATGAAGACCATGCCGGAAGTGATGAAGACCATGCCGGTAGTGATGATGACCATGTTGGAATATTTTTTTTACATCGCCGAAAGTGATGAAGACCATATCGGAATTGTTGAAGACCATGCCGGAAAACGGTGCTGGCATGCTTGGTAACTAACATTCAATGCCGTAACTAAATGCCGGCATGCTTGATAGAAATCTATCAATGCCGGTAGTCAAGTGAAAAAAAAAAATCAACTTTCTGGATACTTTACATCATGTGACGGCATAAAAATTAAAACAACATACTATGCCGGAAAACGGTGCCGACATGCTCGAGAATTAACTAACTGTGCCGGCAGTGGACTGATTAAAACCAGAAAAAATTTAAAACGGAATAGGTTTTGATTTTCAAAACCCAAAAAAAATTCTACAGCCGGGAGGGGCTACGCCAACCTCGGGAACCCCCCGATAGCATTATGAAAAAAATAACTTTTGTACCGACATAGTTTTTGGGTTGAATATTATGCCGGCTTGAATTTCAAAATGGGGGATAAGCTCGGGTTAGGCATGGAAGTAGTATGAATACCCATGCCGGTATGGTACATACGGCATTGTATTCATACCATGTACATGCCTAGGCATCGAGCTTTTTTCAAACCAAAAATGGTGGATTCAAAGATAAAAAATCAAATTTTCAACCTCTTTGTGAAGAATTTCTCTCTTCACAATCATCCTCCATTTTCACCAAAAAAAGTTCCCTCTCAAATTTTTTTCCCTCTTTCTACTCTCACCTCACTCACCCAAATACAAATAAAAACATACACTAATCTTTTAACAAATTCTTAAGATTTTTCCTAATTATTATTAACCACTAATCCTGATTAGTGAGGGGTAGATTAGGAATTACTTAAAATGCTTAGATAAGGGGTGACCCTGATTTGATTTTGGATCCAGTTTTTGTCCTTTTCCTATATCCCCCAATTAGTTTTTATATCCCCCAATTGCGCGTTCTAAAATAGGCCACCCCTTAACCATGTATTTTCAAAATGGTTAATATACCCTTGTTTAATTAAGACTAAAAATTCTGATTAGGTTAATTAATTGAGTTTAGATGAATTAATTAAGTAGATTAAAACTTATGAATTTAAGTTATGAAATTTTGTTTTTGATTGAACTCATGTGGGAAGATTTTTGATGAAAAAAAAATTGTTTTGAGAATTTTTTTTGCAACGGAAATGAAAACATATTACCTAAACACTTCTAAAAAGGGGATTGCAAAGCTGATGTATGAAATCATACTCAAAATTAAAGAAGAAATCAACACTTTCAGTTCTGAACTATGAAAAGTCGGCAGGGTCGACGAATGAAGACAATGCCGACTAATGATAGGTGTAGAATACACCGTATTTACTATCTAGTAGTTTATGCTTTCTTTGCTATTTTTCTTGTAAATTATGTATTTTACGCTTGTTTTGAGTTTTATAGCTACTATGGAGTCACACGGAGGAAAAGAAGAAGAAATCACCCAATTTGAGACAAAAGGGCAAAAAGGTCATTTTACAAAGCGATTGATATATGGAGCCAGTGAGGTTAAGGGGCAACCCAATTTGAGGAGTGTTAAACATGGACTGCCAAAGTTAAGGGCTACTCTCTATTGGAGGATTACTAAAGAAAGGACAAGTTCAAGTTAAGGCCGCCAAACCGGGGGTAGCCCTTATCCTAAAACATAGTGCGATTATCGTAGATAAAAGGGTTGGGTTATGTTCATGGATGTTGAAACCCAAACCCATTGACCCACGCCCGAATCCGGATCCAAACCCGAGACCGAGATCCAAACCCACTTCACCCAAATTATTACAACCCTATATTCATCTCAATCATTCGGTTACAAATTGAGAAATGGTCACGCAATATCACCCGAAGTTTCACCGCGAGAGAGCAAATCGTGAGCCGAGATCGAGAAAATTGAGAGATTGAATCGTTACAAGAACAAGAAGGTAGGAATTATGGTGATGAAAGCAAAGGCTGGATTAAAGATGGATTAATGGGACGTGAGAGACAATGGAGATACTCGAGTTATCCGAAGTTGACAGGAAATGAGCTTGGGGTCGATCAAGTAGCGATCAAGAAATGGGATTTGTGTTTTTTTGAAGATGGTTCGGTGAGCGATTTGATAATTAGGTTATCACATATGAGATGTAAGATGATGAAGGATTGAGGTTGAGTTGTAATGTAAGACATTGAAGAGAAGAAGACAATGGAGGAATAAATGGGTTTCTCTGTGGTGATTTAATGGGTTGTATCTTGACTCGAATTCGAGGAGGAGTTAACTGAGATGGATGAGAGAATTAGGGATTTGATTAACCCTTTTCTGTTCTTCCCCAAAATATGATTAAGGTTTCTGAAGCTTCGGATCGAGAGAATGAGAAGATGGGTTACGGAGCCTTGATGTTGTAACCGGTGGTGCCGTTGATATACAATGTTCAAAGTTGAGAAGGGTGATGTCACTTTGTGATCGATTGGAATGGATTTAAACTGGCATAATGAGAAGATACTAAAAGAAGTCAAGGAATGAGCCGTTGTTGATAGTTGGAGAAGCGATTGAAGGGTCCGTGAATTAAGCAGCAGAAGATGAAATTGTTGTGATGCTGTGCAAGATATATGAGTATATGGCAGAGTAGGCTGTGGCAGAGAGGTGGAGGTGCAGGCATGAATGAAGACCTGTTGTTATAGGGGATGGAGTGTTGCAGTTGTGGGCTAATTGGGAGCTGTTTCGGAGTAGAAGTTTGTTGAGTTGCAGGCCGAGCTATCAAGTGGTCCGGCAATTGCGACGAGTCTTGATGAGGTTGCAATAGGTAAGAGTGAGGTTGCAGCTTAGGATGGAGTTTGGAAGAATTAATGAATGTGTAGGAGCCGTAATGTGCGGTCCTACGAGCAATGGAGTTGCGATCCAAGATGGTGTCTTTGGTGGTTGGCTTGTTATCTTTGTTGTCTTTGTGGCGGTGAGGTGATTATGAGTCAAATGGATGGTAGTAATTGTGTTGATTGAATGCAGGTGGAAAAGGAGTTGGTCTGGCATTGGTAATTATCATGATTATTAAGCGAATGTGAGTTGATGGCCTGAGTTGCATTGGAGGTTTAGATGGATTGTAATGAGGTTGTGAGAGCTGAGCAGCAGGTGGTGTTACAAGGAGCTGAAATGTGGCGTAAGATGAAACTGTGACTGGAAATTGCAGATGCATGCTAGGCAATCCTGCAATCTGGTGCTGGTGGACTGCAGTGAGGAATGTGCAGGATTGAAGGACTGGGTTGTTCACAGGTTAAGAGCCGGAAGTCTTTGTTGGGATTATCTTTGTGTAATGGAAGATTGGCTGGCAGTGGTTGAAATGAAGTGGCGGGTGGTGGTATTGGCTGGTGCATCAGTGGCGGGGCTTGCAAGACAATGATGGTGCTGGTTGTATGCTACAGGTGATGGCCTGAGGGGATGAAGATGCAGTGAGGAAGGGCCATCATGGCTGGCAATGCAGATGGTGATGCACAAGGATTGTGCAGCACAGATTAGACCTGCAATGGCTCATGTCAAGCCTAGTCAGACCAGTCAGACCTGACTCTCTGCGCAAGCGACTCGGATTTCGACTCAATCCTATCCCTTGACCCGTGACTAACGAGTTGACTAACGGGTCGACTTTTGACCGTTAGTCCTAACGGAGGACCGGACGGAATATTCCGTCGAATATTCTCTCGACGGAGAAATTTTCAGGTGGCCGGCGGTGACGTTTCCGGCCAAATTAAAGGCCACAATCCCGGTTTTCCGGCGAGCCAAAATTTCCGAATTTTCTATGGACTTCTCTCATGGGTATGAAGACTTGGGCTAGGAATTGGATGGAGAATTGGACTCAAACTTGGAAAGAGAAGATGGAAGAAGAGAAAGACTTGAATTTGGAAATTGAATGGCTAAAGGAAAAGGATTCTAATCCTTGGAAGAGTTGGAGAATATTGAAGCCTATAAATAGAGAAGTTTTCTACATCTCTACACACACAACACTTTTCTTTTCTTATTCTTTGTGTGAACTCTTTAACATGAGTAGTTAATTTTATTGATTGAGGATGAATTCCTAGTTCTTAATATGATTTGAGTTTTTATTTTTAATTCTATCTTGAAGTTTTCACATGATTATCGTTTGTTTTTACTAATAGGAATGATCTTAAAGACATTCATGATTGATTGATAGATTGTTTGGAGTGCACGCTAAATTAATTTGTTAATTGATCTATATCTAGTATAAGTTAGGGAATACGTAATCGTTCTCGACACTTTACACAAGTAGAAAACACGAGACCTTGCGGAGGGATTCCGTGGAGCAATTGTGTGTAGAAACAACGCTAGAAAGTGGACCAAGCGAACCGAGTTTAACTACTAGTACTAAACCTAAATTCATAAATCTTAATGCATTCTGGGAATTACATCTTGTAAGCGAACCTCAGGGTGGTTCTTTTGAATAGAATATGATAACTAAGCGGACCTGTTACTCAGTGAAATTAGGGATTTTGGGGCTAGCTAAGCGTACCTGCTATCCTACGGTTGGTGATAAACTGTGACTAATAACAAGTAGAAAAGAACATAACTTTAATCATTGTTTCGTAACGAAGAAGGATTCCTTGATCTCGTCTCTCTTATTGTTTTCAACTTTATCATTTAATTGCTTTGTTTATTTTCTTTTGCTTTTTACACCCCCCTTTCGTGACAATTTTTACAACTAGAATCTCGTGCTCCTCGTGGGATCGACCTTGACTACCCTATATTACTAGTTAATTAGGTAGTAAAGTATTAATTAATTTGATTGCACCTACGACACGCATCAACTAACTTTGGCCGGCAAGGTCGACGAATGAAGAAAATGCCGACTAGCTTTGGCCGGCAAGGTCGATGAATGAAGAAGATGCCGACTTTATTATTTTTGACACACAGGAGACTGTTGTAAATGTTTCACTAGTCGGCATCTTATTGATTTTTTACCTTGTCGGCTACCTTATAGTCGGCAAGGTCGACAAAAATACCTTGCCGACTATAGGATTGTTGACATACAAAGAAAGATGTTACAAATGCATGATTAGTCGGCAAGGTATTAATTTCATAACCTGCCGACTAAACTATAGTCGGCAAGGTGTAAGGATGAATATCGTGCCGACCCTGTAAATGCTAATTTCAGAGTTGAAAAGTCGGCTAGGTCTACAAAAAAAAACAACCCTGCCGACTGATACTAGTCGGCAAGATCACCAAAAAAACACCCTGCCGACTTGGATCATACGGGATTTGAGATTGGGTATGATTTTGAACCCAATCTCAAACCGCGTATGAATTTGTACTCGGTTTGA
Source organism: Papaver armeniacum (assembly GCA_023531295.1). Taxonomy (NCBI): domain Eukaryota; kingdom Viridiplantae; phylum Streptophyta; class Magnoliopsida; order Ranunculales; family Papaveraceae; genus Papaver; species Papaver armeniacum. The sequence goes on from JAJJWW010014746.1 coordinate 49,761, forward strand.
GATTTGGTACAAAATCATACCCAATCTCAAATCCCGTAGCCACTTTTTTTTTTGGGGGGGTTTTGTTTTGATTTTTTTTTAGTTTTGTTTTGATTTTCGATTTCATCACAGATGAACCTCATAGGGTGAATTGGATTTGAAATTTTCAAAACCAAGTTTTTGTCGACATGGTATAGATAGCAAGGGTAATTTGGTCTTTTAACATCTTTCAGACACCCCTTAACACACTACCTTGGATGGGAACAAATTGGGTATATCCCAATTAATCTGGGTATACCCCAATCAAACCGGGTTTTATTTTCTGGGGGAAAAAAACGAGCTTGATAGCTTGAATGTGGGGCTGACGCACGGTTAAGATATTGGCGGGTTTTGACGTTCTCCATGTGCAAAATTTAATTTTCTATGACTATTAATAGACTCTGATCATGAAAAAACAAAAAGACACCTAGAACAATTAATAACTATATATCCAATCTAAGGAAACACACAAAAATCTACAATATGAAAGATTTAATAACGTAGTCCAGACTATTGTTGTTGTATTTTAATAATGAGGGAGGATCCATGGACATTCTTAGATGAATAAGGTCGGACAAGATTTGCGCCATTTTCTCCGACAAACTCAAACGACAATGAATTGAAGTCTAATATTTTAATGATATGTTCCTATTATAAGACTTTATATTCCTACCAAAAATGAATGCAATTCGAGATATCAAACCTGACCATCTACCGATCTTAATTTCAACCGTTAATTCTGAACAGCTGATATTCAAAGGGGTAGATGGTGGTTTTATACATGTCGAATTGTGCTCATTTTTTGTAGAATTGTAGAGTCCTATAAGAAGAATATACCATCAAAATATTAGACTTAAATTCATTATCGTTTGGGTTTTGCGGAAAAAAATGACGCAAATCTTGTCCGACCTTGTCCATCTAAGATTGTCCATGGATCCTCCCTCTTTAATAATAATCTTGCTAGTAGATGGTTTCTATAACTCATCTACTGCCACCAAAACAACTTCAGAGCTATTCAGTAGAAGTCCACCTAAACAGTCCATGTAGATGTAGCCATCTTTTAGCCTGTAGGAGTAGAAAATCCTACCACTACATCCAAAGGTAACTAGACATATACACAAGGAAGCAAAACAAACAAGAGAAGTAATAGAACACAAGATGTACGTGGTTGGCATGATTACCTACGTCCACGGGGTGTAAAAGAAGATCTTATTACTCGACTCAAGGTTACAAGACGGATTTATCTCTCTCAATGCTTTAGTATGCTCTCTTTCCTCACTTCTTCCTTAGGTTCTTCCTCTCTACATGATCCCTATTTATAGTTACAAGTGATGATACATCAAGTACCTACGATGTTAGGCACAGCGTAGCTTCCTCGATGTTCCTTTCGGGTGATCGGTCGATGTCTCACCCGATTGTTCTTATTTGTTCGGTCGTCGGTGCGCCAAGCCGAGTGATGTCTCGCTCAAGTTATCTCGCCACTCGATGTCGCCTAGTTTGGTGGGGATGATCGATGTCGCCCTTGGGACCCTTGGCCGAGTCTTCCTTGACCGAGTCCTTCTTATCTCTTCACCAACTCTGTCGGCCGCATTTATGGCTCCAAAGACCGATGTCCATCGCATCACAACTTTTCCCCTTTTCGTCGACTTTTCAAACTGTCTCGCTTCTCTTTTCTTGTGCCTGCATTCGGAGAGGTGATCCGGTACTCTTGATACATTCTTTCTCGGTACGTCACGGCTTAGGATCATTCCACTGTCCTCGTGGATTATTTACACCTACATTTATGCCCCTTCTTTCACTCGTGTGGTCAACACGTGGGGAAGAACAACCGCCTCGTCTTCCCACGTCCTCGGTCATGCCGGTTTTTCACGCATGCTGCTCCCCACTCGCTTCGATTCATCGCAACCCGGTTCACCTTCTCTGCCGGTCACCACAGGGGGTTTATAAGCCAGGGCCTAAACCTTGCTTCCCTCTTATTTCCTTCTCTGCAATTTCACTCTTTCTCCGTCCTCTCTGCGACTTCATTCTTCCTCTGTCCTCTCCGCAACTTCGTTCTTTCTCCGTCTTCTTTTCGTTGCTGCTGCTATTTCTTCGACAAATCTCTTCCCTACATTCTCCGTTATCCGGCCGTCTTCTCCGTCTCCGCGCCGCAATTTCCGGCCGTGTTTTCGTTTCTCTTGCCGTTTTCTCATCAATTTTATGGCGTCTTCAACTCCTCAAATGACAAAAGAAGGTGTGTGAGTTATGTGTTTTCCGATGAAGACGGCGTATCACTTGATTCCCACATTCGTCGTGGGAGAGTCCTTCCAAGTATGATTATCGCGCTCTAGATTCTATCTTTCCGATAACCCATCTTCGTTTTCTTGTAGGGTCGACAAGAGGACCGCTAAGGACTTAACGGACGAGCAATATGTTCAACGGTGAAGGATGAGTTCGGTCTTCACGGGTATGACGTCGAGGCTCTTGTCGTGCCGGAGGGGTGTTCGAAGAAGGAGGATGTTTTGAGGTTTCCCCATTCAGCCGAGGCGACCATTGTCACCGGGGCCAGCTAGAGCTCGGGCCGCGTTTCCCTATATATGATCCTAGTCGCCCATTCCGCACGAGGCTCTCTCCAAGATTCGTCCGTGCTGCGTGCCTTGGCCCAATGGAAGCAGAATACTTTCCGCATCCTCGTCTGAAGGGGAGAAGCGTAGTCGAGGCGAGTGCGCTCCTACCGCTTGGTCTACCTTCAATCCTTCTCGGGCGAGTGACTATACCCCTACCGGCCTTCGGGCCGATAATTATCGGAGCGGGACCACCACTAATGGCGATCTCGCCGGGTTTGCTGCCAGCCCTCACCGTCATAAGACTCTTCCCGAGGGAGTCGGGAGGCTTCTTTTGGATGAAGACCCCAGGGAAAGAGTTCCAACAAGCACGCCCGTCATACCAATGACACGGCTTGGGACCGGGTTCCGTGGCTATTTCCGCCCTCTTTTGAGTGGCAAGCTTCCTCCTCGGCCGAATTTTATCCTTTCCGGGTAGTCAACGTTGATCGGGTCGGTGCATCTCTTTGTCTCTCTAGTTTGATTGGTCGGCTCGAGCGACTCACGGGGTGATGTTTTGTTTTGGTGTTTTTCGGACTAAGTCCCGGGCGTTCCTTCCGAGGTTTTTGTTCATCGGAAGAGGGATAGGATTGCCGGAGCCGAGGAGGATACAGGGAAGGTAACAAATATACTTATTATTTTGTTTTTTATTTAACGTACATGTACGTGCCTCTATTTGTTGCCTTGCATGGATCGACGTCGGGCGATGCCTGAAGTTGAAGGTTGACAAAGTCTTTGGTTCTTCGGCGAAGGACGGTGAGGATCCCGATGATCGACTACCTTTGTCACATTTCTCGGGAGGTCGCCTCGGAAGTCGTCGACGATTAAATCCGCCTTTGTAGGTGGGAAGCCTAAGGGAAGGGGCAAAGAGCCTAAGGAGGATGTGCCGCCAGGAGAAGGATGTGCCCAGGAAGTGGTGGTGAAGGGATTGTTCTTGCCGATGGCATTTGTATATGTCGTATCTGATGGTGATGATGAAGAAGGTCTTTTTGATGATGAGGATGATGTCCTGGGTAATGAGGGGGAGTCGGGTCAGACGGAGAAGTCGGGTGGTGATGGGAGCGGTTTGATTGACCGTGATGTAGAGAACGTTGCTATCGGGGGTCAACCGCTGAAGGCTTTTCCTACCGTTGTCCCTAATTCTAGTAGCAGCACCTCCTTCACTATCTCGGGCCCTATGTGCAACTCGCTTGGGGCGCTTATCTCTCCCGATTTCGCCTCTTTGACCGATGAAGAGAAGGTCAATGCCGTCTCGTTGTACGAGGCGGGTGAAAAGTACCTTTGATCTCTGGTGAGTTGAACTGTTTGGGTGCTACGTTTTTGTTTTTGTTTAGGGCTGACTATGTTGGTGTTGTTTTTAGGATGTCAAGCCAGCTCATTTGTTGAATCCGCCATCCAACGCCGGAGGCCGTCGAGAGGGACGATCTTCGTCTCTTGTTGCAGCAGGAGCGCGAACCGGTCTCGAGGGTTGGAGAATGAGCCGGCCAAAACCCAAGGTATTCGTTTTTTATTCGTAGCTAGTTGTGATTGATCTTGTAGTGCCAATATCCTAAGTTTAGTACTCCCGCTAGCCGAATCTTCTATTGCGGAGGCCGAGCGCGCCATTAAGGTGTCGTCTGTTGAAGAGGGAAGCGAACATAGAACGAGATCATGTTTCGAACCTACAACGAGAGGATATTCAATAAGGATGCTAAGATCGATCGTCTGGAAACCGATATTGAGGATCTTCAATCCAAACTTTATCGGTCACGAGACGTTTGAGTATGTTCCCGAGGAAATAGATAATTTGAGGGCGGACTTAGCGCATTTCCAAGGTATAGCGGCCGAGAAAACCTTATTAGCCGACAACTTAGAAGTCCAATGTGGTCGGCTAAGACTTCAGGTCCGAGATCTGCATGCGGATCGCCTTCGGATCTTGGGGGAGAGGGACGCTACGAGAAGCGTAGCGAGAGGCCCTTGAGAAGCTTAAGGAGTTCGGAAAGGTTTCGAGGAGTTGGATTGGGTGCGTGCCCAATTGTCGGGATTAGGTGTGCCCATTCTCGACGAGAGGGAGGAATGGAGTGATCACAAGAAGTATTGTCCCACTAATGAGTTTAATGAACAGCGATACCTAGAACTTTCTTCGAAGGTACGCGCCTCGAGTGTAGCCTCCGACTGAGTCCGAGGAGTCGATTAGAATAATCGCCCTTTGTTGGAAGGTGGTGTGCTTTGTGTCGTGCTTTATGTTGTCATCTTGTTGCCGTTGTTGTGTGACTGACCGTCCTTGTTGTCTTGGCAGCCGAGCAGAAGAAAGTAGCCTCGTTGGAGGAGGAGATCGTTCGTTTGAAGGGGAAGGAGGATCATTTGCTTGATCGAGTGGCCACCGCCGAAGCGGCGTCGGAGCAGTTAGCGCGGGATCTTGCTGCCGAGAAAGCGAAGTTCAGTGAGGAGCTCGTCTCGAAGGTCAAAGCCGGTGTGAAGGCAGTGCTTGACAAGAAGCGAGCCGATGCTGCCGCCAAGAAGGCTGTCCCGGTTTCTACTTCTTCCAAAGAGTGATCATGTCTTTTGTAGTATTTCGTCATTTGTCTTGCCCTTTTCCTCGGGTTGTAATTCATTTGAACACTTTGTTAACTTCTTGCATAACTTGTTACGGGTGTTTGCGTCAGGTTTATTTGCTTTTCTTGCTGCGATCTTTGTTACACTACTGATGTCATTATTCTTATTTATGTCGGGTTGCCCGTATGTGGCTTTTCTGTCGTAGTCTCGTTATTGTCCTTTTTTATGCCTGCATGGATAGACAGGTTAGTCACAAATGCCGTTTCTGACGAGGTGTCAATCTCGCAAAAATAAATTTCTCTACTTCTCTTTAACTAGCAAGTAGTATAATGTAAGTAGGATCGTCCCAAGGGAGGTATGAAGTTCAAGTTGTTATGCAAATACTCTTAGCAAAGATGATTTTGTTGTAGAAATGCTGAAAATTGTAAAACGTATTCAAATATGAGAAGTAATTGATTAAAGGTTCAATCTAGACCACGGAATACAAACCAAATTGATAGATAGCTATATTCTTCACATTATCATGTTACTAACAACCCTAGAATAATTAGTACGCTCAACTATTCCGTTATTATCTCCTAGCTCATAGGATACGGAAGCGCTCGACTACCGGTTCCTACTTGCCAAGTTTCCTAGAGGTACGCTTACTAGGTTCGACTTAAACAAATGCTCTAAGTTATGTGAGATAAGGTTGCTCCTAGTGATGAACTCAAAAGCATGAATCACCTACTAGTGTTGATTTCTACATATAAGTACTTAACAACGTCCCATCATCAATACCTATATATTGCTACTTGCGTTTATCTTCTCTAGACAATTACGGGTCGAAGAAAATCTAAACTAGCAATAGGATTATGAATCAACTATTTAATTTGAACTTAAACAATCAACAAATAATCCATAAACAATAATAGCATGGTAGAAATCAATCAATAACATAAATAAATGCAAGAGAACAAATTATTTCATCAATTATAGATTCATATTTCGGGCTTAAATCGCCCTTTTAATCAAAGAGAGTTTTAGTTATTCATAATATTGGAGTTCATCATCAAATAATAATGGAAATAAAGTAAAGAAGATGAAAATATTAAATGAAAGCAAACCCTAGCTCCGGCTCTCGCAAAACTCCCGAGAAGAATACATGTCTAAAAAGAATAGAAATCTTTTCTTTTATAGCCTTCCCACTTTCCAAAATTAGGTCTTCAAAGTCCATCACCAAAAAGTCCACTAAGCCCATGAACCATGTGTGAGAAACCCATGTGAAAATATGTCCCAAAAATATGCTCGCTAGGAAAATCTGGTGCACTGGCTTTAAATTGTCTAATCCAGCGCCGACAAGTAGCTCGATCGGCAACGATTCAACTCGGAAAATCATTTGAGTCACACCGAGTCAATGAATCAATTGGTGTTGTCACTAGGTCTAATCGGACTCGAGTCAGTTTGTCAACTTTCTAAATGGATCGAGTTGGCAGGCCATTGTCTCGCCATTCCGCAGCCAAGCCAATGTTGCATCATTATGTGCTGCCCTCTTGCCTTCCCGACTTCAAGTCGTAATACATCCAAGTGCATCTCGAGCTGCGATTCATTGTCTTCCACTGCGACATAGTCGCTTCACATCCAAAGACAAGCACCAAGCATTTCGCTCCGGTTCCACAACCATTGCAACCTACTACACAAAGACACAACAACTTCATATTTCACTTTAACTCAACCCATTCTTCCATTCAACATTGCTACTCGAATACCTCCAAAACCTAGCACCGAGATCCATTCCCTCCACTCGAACTCCGTTTCGATTTGCGGGAACAACCAGCTTGTAATCTCAACGCCCCTCATCAGAACTCGGTTCACCTCCATTCGGATGTAAATTCGACCAAAACCCATCTTCGATACTTGATAAACTCTTGATTCAAAGACATCATCTTCCATCGCTCAAACTCATATTCGGGTTCACTATCTCGGCTCCCAGATTCCTCACTTTGCAATCTCGGCACAAAGCCAACCCTTTGCCGATCAACCCGCACACGGTGAGTCCATGGCAACAATAGCTACACTCTCGGTTCAAGCCCCTAGCTTCATTCCTAGCCAAGAGGGTTTGTATTCGTGCTTCCCGCAACATCATAAGTCAGTTAGCACCATTTAATCCTAACATTGACAGCTACATCTGTAGCTCCATCTCCGATTGCAACCTCATTGCGCTTCACAGCGTCAGTTCCAGCTCGCGACTGCACCTCAGTAGCGTCGACTACAACCTGCAATGTACATGACAGCTCAAGCTCGGTCATTCAGTGACAACTATGACCTGCAGTTCCATCTCCAGTTCCTCAAAAGCTTCCATCGCATTTTGCGACTCAGTGCACCCTCTCGGACATGCCATCCGCACTAGCAGACTCCTTTCCCCTTGTTGCAAACATCAACATCAGCACTTGATTAACACAGTCAATATCCAGTTTGAATTTGGACCTTCTCTAAGACACAAATTCCCTGCAAAACAGTCCACCAATCACTCCATTCAATCAAATGAATCAATGGTGGCGACAACACGACCAACTTCCCAATAATGCTTGACTCAAGGCCCCGTATAATGCCAAAGTTTCACATCCAACACAAACTATCGTAGTTCAATCATTCAAACACATTGCAATTCGGTTCTTATTATCAACATTAGTGTCATCATCTTTCATGGTTCAAAACTCCAGCCTATTCCTCCATTCTTCTTTCTTCTAGCTTCACATATCTCGCCTTGAAAAACAGCTCTGCTTCATTTCATGGCTTGAGCTTGATCACCATCACTGATCGCAATCATTATAACCTGTAATCCTAGCCATTGTATCACTGAAGTAACAACTCCACCTGCCAATCCCTGCACATCACTAGCTCTCACTGAAGTAACCTGTAAACCACACTCACCATTCATTCTTCCTAACTACAAATGAGAAACCCATCTCGGTCAACACTTCCACACTGTTCTTCTATTTCGGCTCTAATTCACGTCAACAAATCCCTCAATTCTTCCATCTTTGCTCGCCAAAATCTCCATGATTTGAAGACACTTAATCCTCCTCCTTATTGGATGCGAAAGGGGCTATTAATCTCGCTTAATACCCATCTCAATCCTCGGTGATTGCAATTCATGTTCACCACTCAAACTCAAAACCCATATCTCAACTTCTTTACTCCGAGTTCAATTTCTCTTCATGGCCACCATCATCTCAAACTCCCAGTGATAAAACCCTCACTCTGTGTTTCACCGTGTTCATACTCTGAACAACAAGTTCTTCATATTCCTCTCCATCTAATCACCAGCAGCTACTACTTTGATCTTTCCTTCTTCTGTGTAAAACCCAACTCAGGCTCAAGCCTTCCTCAAACTCAGTTCCCTCGTCTCATTCAAAAACCCTCTCTATTTCGTAGATTTCATCTCCTCGGCTCTCGATTTAATCCATTTCCCCAACCCGATCTACTTTCTCTCCAGTGCCATGAACAGTGGCAGCCATCTTCCTTCTTCTCAAATTCAAGTTCACATAATGAAAAGTGAAAATAAACACTTCTCTTAATTCTAGGGCTTCGTAGGAATTGAGAATGGATAAAACCACCCAAGTGACAAAGATAAGGGGTTACCCATAAATGGTTCTGGCACCCATTCTTTAGAGAAAAGCCACCATAGTGATACTTGGCTTGTCGGGCCGCGGAACCGACCGCCTATTTACTTCCTTGTTGCGCATATTCTTGGCCGACTCAAGTATCACCCGCATGTGAAATGACCAAATTCCGTTCCTTGCTCAAAATGAACGCTTTCTTCTTCTTTTGCTCCGCGCGACTCCAAAGCACCTAAAAACTCAAATTCACACATAAGATACATATTTTACAAGAAAACTTAGCGAAGAAAGCATAAACAATAGATAAATATCAAGGTGTTTTAGACACCTATCAGTTTCTGTCGAACACACTCAACAAGGAGGGTCATCGGGCCCGATGCCATGTCCTGACTGAGGCATCTCATCACCGTCTTTCGAGATCTAGTGGAAGGGAAGTTGGTCTTGCCTAGTTTCTATGGGATCGACATCCCAAGAAGTTATCGATTAATCTTCTTGGGCAAGTGATTCGACCACTTGCGAGGAGAGCAATGTTTTGCTCGATTGTCGAGTACTCATGCCTCGACAATCGGCCACCGGTTTCCAACCACCGGGGCCACCGAACTACCTCGGCACTTGCACAATGCCATCGCCCCGAGTTCGAATAGTCCGTGTTAGTGTAAGTCGCCCCCGGCACTTGCACAATGCCATCGCCCGGGTTCGAAACGACCATTCGACGCACTTGTCATATTTCCAACCCCACGCGGCCTTTCACAGAAATAGATGACAAGATATCTTACCTGATTTCATGGATGGTAGAGCTTCAATCGTGTTGCGTTCCATGGCCGTGGCTCGGGTTTTCCGTCCGGTTTCAGTATCTTGTATGCCCCTTCTCCGACCTTCTCAACTATTGTGTAGGGTCCTCCCCATCGTGGTGCAAGTTTACCGCCCTTCTTGTCACGCTCATAGCTAGGTAAGTGTTTTAGTACCAGCTGCCCCGGTTGGAATTCTCTTAGGCGGACCCGTTTGTTGTATTCTCGTTGGATCCTTCGTTGGTAATTCTCCATTTTTTGCAGGGCCATCTCTCTCGTTTCTTCTAAATCGTCGAGTTTAGCCAAGATAAGGTCCGCCGAGATGTTTCGCCTCCATGCTTCGGTCCTCGTGGTGGGTATCATCGCCTCCGTAGGTAGTATGGCCTCGGTCCCGTATGTTAGCATGAAGGTGACAGATCCAGTTGCCTCCGCGAGTTGTCCTATACGCCCACAAGACATTGTAGAGTTCTTCACACCATTCCCCATATTCCCCGTCGAGTTTTTTCTTCATGTTATCGGCGATGGTCTTGTTTGTGATCTCGGCCTGTCCGTTGCTCTGGGGGTATAAAGGCGTGGACTTGCTCTTTCGGATGTTGTAAGTGTTGAATAGCAGGTGTCGATGTTTTTGCCTTGCAATTGTTTCCGTTGTCGAGACGATTCTTCTTAGGAATCCCAAAGCGGCATATGATGTGTTCCCAGATGAACCGAAAGACGTCCTTATCCCGTATGTGTCTCAGCGGAGCGGCCTCGACCCACTTGGTGAAATAATCGGTGGCCACAATTAAATATTTCCGTTGTCCTGATCCGACGTGTAGTGGTCCCACGATGTCGATCCCCCATTCAGCGAAGGGCCAGGGACTAATGACGGAATTCAATGTTACACCGGCGCATGTATCTTCTTTCCAAATTTCGGCACTCGTCATAAACGGTGGCCATATGCTTCGCGTCCTCATTCATGTACGTCCGAAGTATCCCATGGTTTTGGCTCGTCTTAGGGCCGCGCCCCGATTTGTGGTTTCATTTGCCCATAGTGTAATTCGTTAAGGATCATCTCGCCCCTCTTCCTTACTTAGGCACTTTAGCAATGGTCCTAGGTATGATTTTCGGTATAGGGTGCCATCCCTAAGTTCGTACGCGGCGGCTTTGCTCTTGATCTTGTTGATCTCGGGCCTCCCCTTGGGCAACCTTCCCGTTTCGAGGTATTCATGAATCGGCCTTCTCAATCATCGGCCCGGTATTGATCGGTAGTGGTTGCCGCGACTTGTGCGTCGATATCCACGTTCTCGCATGCAAGGCATTAGGATCCTCATGATTCGAATACCCTCAATGCTTGAGTCGATCAACATGGAAGCGATATATGCCGGGGCATCCGAGTGCCGATTGTCTTTTCCGCAGATGTGTCGGAATTTGATGCTTGGTATTTGCCCGATGTAGGATTGGGCGAGCTCCCGTATTTTGCAACAAAGGGTCATGTATGGCATATTGCCGGTGATTTGCCGCACAACTAGCTGGGAGTCGCTTGTCGGCCGTACCTCTGGATGCCCATCTCCACAATCAGCGTAGGGCATGTATTACCGCTTCGTACTCCGTGACATTGTTGGTTGCTTTGAACTCAAGCCTAAAAAGAGTGGACCATTTTCTTGCCCTTTGGTGTCGTGAAGACCAGTCCTAAACGATCCGTCTTTGTTGGATGACCCGTCTACAAAGACCTCCCATCGTGTCGGGCTGCAGGTCTCGAGTAAATCGGGTGAGTCCTCTCGGTCTTCCTCCATCCCGGGGATGTCTTCTACCTCATCCTCGTCACTGAGAGGGAAGTCTGCCAGAAAATCGGCCACTGCCTGCGCTTTTCACCGCTGTCCTCATTTCATAAAAGATATCGAATCGCTTTATCTCAGTGCGCTCCATTTGGAGATCCGCCCGACTGGCCGCGTTGTCGAGCACCGACTCTACATAGAGGATTTGGTAAGCACTCGGATCTTGTGAGTTTGGAAGTATGTTCGGAGCCACGTGTTGCAAACACTAACGCTAGTATGAGTTGTTCGATTCTCGGTGTAGTTCTCTTCCTTAGGGTTCATGGTTTTGCTTATGAAATATCTATTTTTTCCTCCGCCTTCGTTCTTGACCAACACGCGCCGATGGCATGGTGGTTGCCCAGAGATACGGTGTTAGTATGTCTTCGGGCTCGGGTCTTTGTAACACCGGTAGGCTTGCCGAGATGTTGCTTGATTTTCTCGGAATGCTTCCTCACACTCTCGGTCCATTTAAACTTCTCTCCCTTCCTTAACGTCCCGAAGAAGTCCTTGCATTTGTCGACGATCGAGAGATGAATCGTCCAGAGCCGCCAAGTTTCCGTTCGGTAGCGTCACGTCCTTAATCGTGACGGTGATGGCATTTACATTATGACTTTGATTTTATGGATCCGCCTCAATCCCTTTGTCGGTGATTATGTATCCTAGAAACTTGCTCGAGGTGACCCAGAAGGTGCACTTGGACGGATTCGCTCTCATCTTGTACTTTCTCATGGTTTGGAAGATGCCTCTAAGGTCGTCGATGTGAGTTTCGGCCACTTTGCTCTTGACCAGCATGTCGTCCACGTATACTTCGATGGTGTCGTGTTTTTTTCCTCAAACATGTCCTCCTGACCCTGCGGTATGTAGCGCCGCATTTTCGGCCGAATGGCATTTTGGTGTAACAACATAGTCCTCTTGGCGTGAAAAAGATGTATGCTCCCGATCTTCGGGGGCGGGGGATCTGGTTATATCCCGAGTACCCGTCCATGAGCGTGATCGCGATGCCGACAATGGATTCCACTAGTTGGTCAATCTTTGAGAGGGAAGTCATCCTTTGGGCATGCCTTGTTCAAATCACTATAGTCGACGCAAACTCGGACGCTTAGTTCCTCTTGGGGACTATCACCATATTAGATATCCATTGTGGGTCTTGGGCCTTTCGGATGATTCTGCCGCGTCTGATTTCTTGATTCGGCCTCCACCATAGGTTGTAGCTCGGGTGCAATTCTTCTCATCTTCTCTGTCGATCGGTCGAACTTGGGGTCTATCCTCGGATGGTGCGAGCAAACTGGGTCGATGCCTTCCATGTCGTGCATCCGCAGGCAAATACATCCATGTGCTCCTTCGGGGGAGGGCTATCAATTTCTTTGGGATTGCTCATTCGTTAAGCGTGACCCTATTCTCACTAATCTCGGCTCCTCCTCGGTGCCCAGTTGACTTGCCGAGTTGGTTCTAGGCCGAAAAGTTTTGCTTTGGCTCGCCGACGGTCGCCGGCTCCTGTGATTGCTATAAGATTCCTGCCTCGTCCGCTTCATAGGTGGCGATGGCTTCTGACATTACCTTTTCCAACTCCTCTCCCGCCTCTGTTTCCTTAGACTTCTTCTTGTCTTGGCGTTTCCTCGACCGTCTTTCCTCGTTCTGTTGGATGTCTATCTGCACACACTGTCTTGCCGCTTGGGGGTCGCCTAGTACCTCTACTACTCTTCGATAGGAAGGGAAGCGCAATCTCTGATGATAGGCCGAGGCGACTCCCTTAATCCCTGCGATCCAAGGTCGTCAGGATTGCTTCATACGGTGATGCGACATCGACTCACGCAAAATGTGGTCAATGTGTCAAGGAACCCTTCCCCGTCCGAGACTCGAGGGTGACTTCTCCCTTTGGCACTGTCACCGTACCATTGAAGCCAAGTAAATTCGATAAGTCGACGGGATCGGGGACGTCATCGGACAATTCCATCCTCTTGAAAGTGTCATAAAAAGAACTTCGATGAACTACCATTGTCCATTAATATCCCTGCGGACGCCCCTCCTCGATCATCGGGGTTATTACTAAGGGATCCCCATGTGCTTGCCCGTTCAATGGAACATCTTTCGCCGAAAACGTAATGGCTGCATCATCCATGGCTCCATAGGGAGGGTCTTGGCCACGCTAAAGATTTTCTGCCGATCTGTCCCTCTTGTGTATCCTTGAGGTGATCTAGGTCCCTAAATCGTATCCTTGTGTTGCTGCGAGTGTGATATGGTATTACAAGTGAACCGAGCGCGCGATTGATTCTTATTTGATGTCTTTTTTTTGGGACCTCGGGCTGGGCCGGTGTCGACGGTGTTTTGACGAAATGCCGTAGATACCCATCGCGGATCGGGTCTTTGGACGATGTCCTTCACTTCTCTACAATCGTTGGTTGAATGGCCGCGAATCGATGATAATGGCGGAACTCCGGGTGGTTCCTTGTCCCGTCAATTGGATTCCCGAGTCTTGGGGTAACGGATATCATTCCTCTTTTCCACTTCCTTGAACACTTCTTCCAAGGGTGCATTGAGCGGGGTGTATGATCTTGGCTCGTGGCGAGGCTTCTTTCCCCTCTCGACCCAAACTTTCTTGTTTTCACCCCAGAGTGGGCTCAGGGCCTTTTCTCGGATCGTTTCGTGGCTTCTCGGGGGTAGCCTCCTCTGCGGTGCTCGCCTCTTGTATTCCCTATCTTGCGCTCCTTCTGGATCTCCTCCAAGGCGATATAGTGCTCCCGCATCTTCCGGATCTCCCTTAGCGTCTTGGGCTTCTCTGTGTACATCGCCACCGGATGGGATCCGACTTTCTTAGCGAGTTCTCGGCCGAATATCCGTTGGTCGACCGGTGCCTTCCCTATATCCGTGCATAACTTCCTCCATCTATCCGTTAAGGAACGCAGCGTTCCCTCGCTCCGTGCCGGGGTAAATAACTTGTCGACTCGGGCCGAGCTATCTTTGTTATGCATGTACGTCTCGAGAAAGGTTTCCACCAAAACCGCATAGCTTCCAACGGATTTATCGGGCGGGGTGTAGAACCAACTCTTCGCTTCTCCTTCAAGACTAGCGGGAAGAACTTGCACATGACCACATCGTGATTCTTCCACCGTAGTAAGGACATGCCGTACATCTTGATGTGTTCTCCGCATCGCTTTGTGCCATCGAACCTAGATGGGAAGATTGGCAGTGTGCACTTTGGTGGAAATGGTGTTCGGTCCAGTTCCCTGGTGAACGGTGTCTTCTGGGCTTCATTGATTACTTCTGCTAACTTATCATCCTCGCTATCTCCAGTCAGTTTCTTAACCATCTGCTCAAGCCGTTCGATCTTTTGTTTGGTGGACGCGTCCGTACTCTCGTTGGTTACTTCCTCATCGGCCGAAGAATCCTCGGATGGCCCATACCCTTCTCTTGGCCGATTAGGGTCGGGTACTCGTCCTCGGCTCGGTGAAGGGGGTGGGTCGTCCCTTGGTGGAGTGTGATTGCTAGAGGCGCCTCGGCTTGATGATCCCTCGACCCCGTTCTCCTATTGCGGAGTTGGTGGTTCTCGTATTCTAGCGCCAAGTTTCTCTATGCAATTCTCTCATTAGATCCTCCTGTCTTCTTTGGCTAGCCGGTATGGCGAGTAACATCGGAGTCGGTGCTCTCGTGACTAGAGTGACCGTTCATTTGGTGTCCCGTTGTGTTAGGGGGTGCGGTTGGGGGTCTCGTAGTGAGAGTGATAGGAGGGACGACCGGAGCCGTTGGGTGATCAATCACTACTGGGGGAACAACCGACGCCGTGGTTCGGTTGGCCGTTACTGGGGGGACGTCTCGATTAGGGTTCCCTCCTGCCAAGTGTACTTGCCTAAGCCTCTCGGCCTCACGTTCCCAATCCCTTTGGTGCTCAGAGGTTGTCTTTCTCTCCTTCGTTCCTCGTGTATCGTTTGAACTTCCTCCTCCTCTTCGGTATCCGATGCAGTTCTCCCGTCTTCCATGCTGCCCTCGTTCCTCGGCCCCATCGACTTGGGTTAATCCTCAATCTCTCGGGTGGGAAGTCATCATCTCGGCCCAGATCGACTTCCTCGTCGACCGTAGTCATGCCTTTGATCAACGCCGAGTCTCGCCCTGGTCGTTAGGTCGACGATCTCCGTGCCGGGAATCCGTAAGTCCTCTTGCCGCTGGATCCCGGGCGCGACTCGGTTCTCGGGATCCCGCTCGTCTGGAGGTACTTGCCATTGCCTTTGCTATCGTCCTCGTTCCTCGGCTCGCCTATCCGTTCGTTCCTACGTCGGCAAAGTAGACAAGACTTACTTGAACTTTCGAAAAAGGTTAAGGATGGAGTACTGTGATTCGGTGCAGAGTGGAAAAGATCTTTTATAGTACGATTCCCTTTACGCTAGCGTGTCGATCTCAGCAGTCAAATCGTTTTTGCCGCAAACGGACAAATTTTGAAAAGCTGTCTTGACACATCGCTTTCGGTACTCTTCCTAAGCATTAATCATTATTTGTCCTAACATTCGCAGCGCCAGAAATCATTAATCATTCGTGCGTTGAATCAGAAGATTTCTTTCACGGCGGTGATGGGCGGCAACGACGACCCTTAACGATCGTCGTGTTGATGGCCGCAAGATTCCTATAATTTTTCACTGATGCTGTGAGGCTTTCAGCGTAGGATTATGGTGAGACTCAGGCCGTTCATCATAATCCCGCCGGCCATGGTTTCCAAGATCTAGACTCAACGATTCTGAGCTAGCCCTGTTTCCACCATTATCATGCTTCGTTTACCTTGCTAAAATGAAGACAGGTGTGAAATGGAGATAGATGCGACAATATCTCTCCCTTAAGATAGTCCTAGTAACCTACGCGTTGCTTTGTTGGAGTTTTTCGTTTAGCATCAACTATCCTTCATCGGATGTCGATAGGAGCTGTCGAATCTCTCTTGCAACGGGGTTGGAAGCCACAGATCACGGTCAGCGAGATGGAATCCCCTTCTAGCTTCTACCAACATCGAAAGATGCTATTTAGGGAGCTCATGGGTCATCCGATAACTCTCTGAGGTGTCTCAAACATACAGCCCATCTTGACGGAGCGGTCTTCGACGACTTCGCTTAAGCGGAAAACTTGTTTTGCTTGGAAAATAAAGACTATTTGGTTAAAACACGAAACGAACTTATACCAATTCGACACGAAGATAACAAAACGAAGATAACTAGCTAGAACGCAAGGCTAACTTTACCAATCTCGACAAGATGTTGCTAAGAAGACGAAGATAACAAAACAAGAACACAAAGCTAACCTCTATCGACTCAACGAGACGTTTATAAAGAAAAAAGAACAAAGATAGCAGACCGAAAGGGTTTCTCCTTAGCATCAACCAGCGCACAAGGTGGCTTAGGAGCTCGGAGTTTCCCCTTTTGGTGTCCGATTTCAAGGTATCCGGAGATGTTATACGGTCCCCTTAGTCGGCGCCAGAATGTAGGAGTAGAAAATCCTACCACTACATCCAAAGGTAACTAGACATATACACAAGGAAGCAAAACAAACAAGAGAAGTAATAGAACACAAGATGTACGTGGTTCGGCATGATTACCTACGTCCACGGGGTGTAAAAGAAGATCTTATTACTCGACTCAAGGTTACAAGACGGATTTATCTCTCTCAATGCTTTAGTATGCTCTCTTTCCTCACTTCTTCCTTAGGTTCTTCCTCTCTACATGATCCCTATTTATAGTTACAAGTGATGATACATCAGTACTACGATGTTAGGCCTGGCGTAGCTTCCTCGATGTTCCTTTCGGGTGATCAGTCGATGTCTCAGCCGATTGTTCTTATTTGTTCGGGTCGGTGCGTCAAGCCGAGTGATGTCTGCTTCCGTTATCTCGCCACTCGATGTCGCCCGTTTGGTGGGGATGATCGATGTCGCCCTTGGGACCCTTGGCCGAGTCTTCCTTGACCGAGTCCTTCTTATCTCTTCACCAACTCTGTCAGCGCATTTATGGCTCCAGCACCCGATGTCCATCGCATCACAACTTTTCCCCTTTTCGTCGACTTTTCAAACTGTCTCTGCTTCTCTTTTCTTGTGCACAGATTCGGAGAGGTGATCCGGTACTCTTGATACATTCTTTCTCTGGTACGTCACGGCTTAGGATCATTCCACCTGTCCCTGTGGATTATTTACACCTACATAGCCGAAGTGGTTTTCTTTTTTCATTTAACTTTTTCCACAAATTATAACACAAATATTCAGTCAGATTATGGCCGGTTGAATATATAATGTGCACAAGTAAAACAAATGCAAAACGGTTCAGCGATGGCCGACTATATATATCAACACTTACAATCAAATTAATGGAAAATGAAAACTAGATGTCTCATGTTCAATTCAGTCAAAACATCAGTAGCCGTGTTTAGTGTCTGGCGGCTAGCCAACTACTGTGTTTGCATTATCCACTGGCTTTGAAATCAAGAGTCACGTGGTTTCAGTTTAAAAAACGAGATGATTCTTGGTAACTATCGTTCAAATTTGGTGGTAATACACAAATGCATGAAAATTTTCATATGTTTCTTCTAAGCTTATTTTTCACTTTTGTGACAATGAGAGTATCTCCGGTCTATATAAATGTATTGCAAATCCTTTCATCTTTTCATTCGAATTTTATAAAGCCATAGCAGTGAAATAATGTTACTCCAAGAGTATATCTTTTTAAACGAGTCATTCCAGTAGAAAAATTTGTTAGGACTTCGGATTGATATTTCAACTGCCATCCAAAAAAGGACGTACTAGTGGCCGGTCAAGAACTAACCTTTAGTTCATGCCTAATTCATTTCCAAAGAGAACATCAGAGACTTTTCTTTCCGCCGAAAACCAAGGCTGCTAATGGGGTACACATAACATGTGTAGTTGTACTAAATGATTTTGGTGTGGTTAAATAACTAATTTGTGTTCCGAAAAGTATTAACGGACCGAGAAAAAAACAATGAAAAAAAAAAACGACTCTCACAGCCGACCCCTGCATGTCTTACGAGGGCACTGCCTCACTGGGACCCACATCAAAAAAAAAAAATGTGAGAGGCGGTTTGGTGGAGTGGAATCTCATGCGCCAAGTGTTGATATTCTATTGGATGTATAGGGGACCCATTGTTCTGTCTCTTCAGTGGGCACAGAAAATCAAAATATTTGTACCACGTGATCATGATCTCAAAATCGCTGGAAAGCATGTATAATACTTTCAAGGAAACTAGGCCATTGGATAAACCTGAGTGGAAAGACATAAATCCACTTGGACTCATTCACACGACACGACTTTAGGGTGGATCTGGCGTATCATTGCCGTAGATGTCCTTCCGTAAAGCATCATTGGCGTATCTGGCGTAGATGCCCCTTTGATATGTTATTTGGTTCAGCAAAATAATAAAAGACGAAGGGGGATTATTTTAAAGTGAAATAAAAATAATAACAAATAAAAGAAAAAGATGATCAAGGAATCCTTCGCCGTTACCAAGCGATAACTGGATTAGTATACTTATCTATCTTCGTTAGAACCATTCATCACCAACCGTAGGAAAGCGGCTAGCTCGAGTGCTATCCTCAAAACTCCTTTTACCACGGATACGGAAGCTCTCAATATCAGATTCTATCCAACCGAACCACCAAGTAGTAGCTCACTCAAGGTGTAATCCGACCAGAACGCTTAGGCTTTGTGAATTAGGTTGATCCAGAAGAGTTAAACTCTTAGCTCAAGGTTCACTTCTTTGGTGTTGTATTCACCATGCAATTGCTCCAAGAATCCCTCTGCAAGGTCTTGCGGTTTCTACTTGTGTATGAATTATTCGACGATTACTTATCTCCTAACTCAATACTAGCAATAGAACAATTAATAAATCAATCTAGCGTGCACTCCAAATCAATCTAAGAATCACTCATAAAATTAGATGTAGTGAGAACAAAACAAACGATGATGTGATTAAAACTCCGAACAAACTTGTATAATAATAGAGCTTCACGCTAGAACATTGAATTCATCCTCAATCAACAAAAGTTTAGCCTCTCATGTTTACACTGTTTCTCGGTTTCCCCCTAAAGGGGTAAACCCTAAAATATTTTATGAAGAACAAAAGTGTATTATGAGATGTAGAGATATATTCTCTTATCTAGGTTAAGAAGTCTTCTTTTATATGTCTCCAAATTGTAGAAGTGTCCGTGCGTCCAATCCCGTATCTAAAGTTGCCAAATCTCGCCAAAAATTCAGAATCGAGTCACGCCCAAAGTCGGCCGTGTAAAGTTTCTCTCCAAAACAGAATATGTAGCCGTACTCAATTGGAAAAGCCCACCCATTCGTCCTTGGCACATCGGTTCAACCGACATGCATACTCTTTGGCTACTCAATGTAATCTCCCAGTTCAGCGGATATACAAGTCTCCATGAAAAATAAAAGTCCACGAATTTTCTTCGTTCGGATATCTACTCGCGGACACTCTGGTACGCCAGTGAAAATAAATGTTCCTGGATTTCTATACGGTTGGAAGTTTCCACCGTAGTCCATTCTTCTCCATCATTTGG
Organism: Papaver armeniacum; assembly: GCA_023531295.1. Classification (NCBI taxonomy): domain Eukaryota; kingdom Viridiplantae; phylum Streptophyta; class Magnoliopsida; order Ranunculales; family Papaveraceae; genus Papaver; species Papaver armeniacum. The sequence goes on from JAJJWW010014746.1 coordinate 69,618, forward strand.
CAATGCCCTTCGAACATCATCACCGACCAAACTCGGTTTGATTCTTCATCCCTGTCTTGCTTGGTCCCTATTCTTCTTCATTATCGCCAAATGACTTTCCTAGCTCAACTTCTCTCGTTAAAAACAACTTGCTCATTTGTTCAAAATCCATCTTCTACCATGGCAACAATTCCTTCTCATTCTTCCAGCCTTCCTTCATCGCCGAGAATCAACGGCGGCAGCGTTTGAACTCGTTTCTCCGTGCCTTGTTTACACTCCATCATCCTTTAGACTCAAACATGGAGGTAAGAATAACTCCAGGAAATCGGTGACCAATAACACTTCGTATCTGTATTGTCCCCGATTGCCATCTTCTCCATCATGATCATTCCGTCACTACCATTAATGGCAGCGGTCCCTTAAACTCAAGCTCACCTTCGTTTCTTGATATTGCTCAACTTCGAGAGTCAATGGAAGCAGCACCACCGCATCACAAGCATCCACCGGTACATCCATCAACCTCCAACTCCATTAACTCAGTTCCACGGCATCTTCATCCCTCGGCATTGGCAGCGATTCGACTTAGTTTCCATGGTCTACCTCTCGTATACGAGCTCATCTTTACTTCATCACCAGTAACTCTGCTCGAGCAGTCTTCATCACCAGCAACCACCGAACTCCATCGATGTCATTAAGAAAGAGAAGTCTCGAGTTATCACATTCTCGAGCTCCATTTTCCATAAAACAATCATCACTCCCATGACATCATTCTCGTGAACTCCCATCAATAATGGCAGCAACCATCAAGATCGATCAACAGCATCAGCTTTGATCCCTGGCATCACAATTCTTCTCTTCACTGCCAAGCTTGAGAAAGACACCAGCACCATTGATAACGGCAGCGAGACTTTCTTCCCATCTTCAATCTCTAGTTTAATCGGCAGTCACAATGACTCCGAGTCCAAGCTCATCATCTTCGTCACCGGACCAATGGAAGTTCTGAATTAGTAATCTCATTCAATTGTCGGTCTTAGAAAGCGCGATGGTGTAATTTTCCGCATCATTCGTGCTTTGCGCATAACTTCTTCGTGTGATATCGGATAGACCCCATTCTTCCGCCGTTGGCTTCGTCTTTTCGTCCTCTTCAAGATGATAACAAGAACTCCTAGGTTCGAACGAGCTCTACTTGGTCTTTGGCCCTTCTCCGCTCGCGGCTAACTTCTTTTATTGCACAATTAAGTGCCAATTCACTTCTTTTGGATGATTCACCTAGCAAAACACAAATAAGAGAAAACAAACGTAATATACAATAATTTGCAAGAAAATATAGCAAATACTAGCATGGATTCGACACAAAATATATGCAAAATATGCACTTAACGAGATACACATTTCCTAAGAGGGTCATCAGTAAGAATCATGATTTGGGGCATATCTAAAGAACCATTTTTTTTTTGGGACCAGCCTTTTTTTGGGAGCATTGTTTTATTTTGGGTAAGATATTAGAAGTAAATCTAGGTCAACCCTTATCTAAATATTTATTATAATACCTAAATTATCCTCCTGATTAATTTTGGGTAATGATTAGTTAGTGTAATGATTAAGTTAAAGATAATTAGTGAGATTAAACAATCAGATGGGTTTTTTTAAAAAGAAGTTGAATTATTGAGAGAGTAAAGATAGAGAAGATGAAGAAGAAAAACATGGAAAATAATTATTTTTTTTGAGTTCACTAAGCTAGAGTATGCAAGTGATGATAGCTCATCTGAATCTTCATCTCCTTCCTCTCCTAGAGTATTTGTTAATCTTCACAATGATCCGGATATGAGTTATTTCATAGATGGTGATTGTATTCTTCCCCAAACTCAATCTCAAGATGAAAACGATGGATTTTACCAACTAAAACCGGAGGAAGAGTATATGGGTACCCATGTATGCTTCAAACTTAGAAAATGTTGGTTGAATTGCTCCAAATTTTCAAAAAAAATGTAAAATTTTGAAGTAGATTTGGGCTTGTTCGGTTACCTCATGTGAAAAACAGGTAACCGAACTCATCTGAAAGTGTAGTTCGGTTACTTTTTCCAAACACGCTGGTTATCGAACTCGCTCTTAATGGAGGTTTTTAGAAGTTCGGTTAACAGACATGTTATCGAACTTTGTTTATAGGATTTACAGAGTAATGTTCGGTTTGCCCGTAATGTTGCCGAACTTTAGGGTCTAGAAGTTCGGTTGGTTCGCAACCAATAACTAACCCAACTTTACGTAAAATAAGATTTGACTTAGTGTACAAAGTTCGGTTGGTTCGCAAACTTCATACCAACCAACTATCTAACCGAACTTTACGTAAAATAAGATTATACTAAGTGTAATAAGTTCGGTTGGTTGGAAAACTTGAACCCAACAGCATAACTAACCGAACTTAACAAACATAGAAAATCAAAAGTTTCGGAGGGATATTCGTTACCTAATAAAAAATGGAAGGTAATCGAACTTTATACTTATTACTTGTTCGGTTACATGTCAAATTGCTTTACCAACCGAACTTGTAGTTCGGTTATTGCGATAAAATTATCTTGTTGTCGAACTTGTTTGTGATTGCAATTGATGTTGTTCCATTTCTTGTAAATTGAATGCCAACCTATACCAATGGATGATCAACCTTCTCTGGTTGATATGTTGTTCGAATATACATCCCATCACTATGTCAATGATTTGGTATTTGAAGAACATGCTCGAGATCCATCTCATTGTTCCATCGTCACTGCCAGTGCCATCGAACCTCCTTCCTGTCATCACCGATAATATTCAAACTCCAACATCAGCTTCTTCTAACTCGAGATCCAATGGTAGTAGCATCTCCATGAACTTCTTCGCTTCCTCATTTACCAATCACCGAAGTCCTATCATCACTGCCAACAATGGCAGCAATCCAACTCCATTATCAATCATCATACGGACCACAGCCTCCTCCATCTGCTCGACAGCTAATACTCGAGTTCTAGCTTGAGCTCGTTCCTTGTAACCATGGCATAACCGATAGAACATCTTCGTCGTCTGTTCTCCATCTTCATTTCGCTATTTCACCCCATCGCAGCTCATTCTTATCTTCATCATCAAATGGCACCAGGAACACAAACTCAAGCCACTGACTCGAGCTCCTTCATGTCCATCAGTCACTCGTCATTCCATGTTCAACTCCGTTTCTTCATCTTGTCACTTCCAATGGTAGCAGCAACTACCACTCCTTCGTTCTCATCATATAACACACTCATGACCCGACTCAACTCTGTCTCCCACGATGAGCTTCCTCTTCTTTTCTGTTGCGTTCCTCCTCGTCTCTAATGACAGCAACATCATCAGCAAACTTCCAGCACCATCGATCAACGTTAGCGGCTCCATTAATGGAAATATACTCGTGTTGTTCTCCATCCTCTCTGCTCCATCTCGTTCACCATCGTTGTTAACCGCTCCCATCATCACGATCAAACTTCAGTCAACCCATAATGGCAGCAACACCACCGATCTGTTAAACTTCATTTTAATCACGACCCAAGTCTGCTAATTGTTTCAGAAATGCAAACACTCATTCAAACTCGATAAAAGTCAGCAGTCCATCATCACATCATGATCATCAGCATCGATCATGTCATTGGCATTTCCACGACTTCTATGTGTTCACCATCACTGTCATTAATCACTCTTCTCGACTGCACCATTCTCCATTAACCATCGAACACCGATCAACCCATCTTCATCTCGCCTGTATAAACGAAAACCATGGTTCTCGGTTTAAACAGAAACTCGAGAAGAAGACGCAGGTGCCCTTAACACTATTTAAATCAGTGGCAGCCCCTTAGTAATTGACTTGACTTCCTTCAGTAGTTCCTTTGAGACAGTCCACCCCTTAACAAAGTGACTGCGCCTTAACGTACAATGGGGGGGTGCCGATATCAATTGTCCTGGAAATGACCATTCTGCCATTTTAGTCTTCCAGGTTCTTATTTTGCTCATAACTTCTTCATACGAACTCGGAATGACTCCATTCTTTCGCCATTGACTTCGTCTTCTCGTCGTCCACAAAATGATGACTAGAAATCCTCCATTTGAACGGGTTCCACTTGGTCTTTGTCCCTTCTCCACATGTATACTTCACTTTTGTAGCTATTTTCACTTATTTTCGGATGATTCACCTAATGAAAGACATAAACTAGAAAACAAGAATAATATACAATAATTCACCAGAAAGATAACAATTACTAGCAAGGATTCGACACTAAATATATGCAAAATATGCACTTAACAATAAAGCCTACCAACATGGGCTAGAACTTAATCCCGCTAAATCAAAAAGCCACACAAATCATAAGGGTTACATCATATGAGATCAAATATTAAGGTTAAATAAAAACCGAAATCAGACATCTCATAAACCGAATACACATAACAAAAATATAATCATTCATTCGCAGGCTATGTAATCGGTAACTATCACACAGAAAATTATTCAAAATAGACCTTATACAAAGATATCGAAATAAATCAATACATTGATGTCTATTTTCTCTAAATAAGAATCTGATCTTATTTTTATTCCATAAGCAATTTAATCCTTCATATTAGTACTAGAGGAAGGCAAGTTATTAATTTCAGTGTTGAGCTTGTGAATTATTTTAAGAAGATAAACTTATTGCTTGACCAGAATTTCTTGAAGTTGAGAAGTTTTAGTGAAGGACTCTGCAAGCACATGTAATTTTGTCTTCGATTGAACACAAAATTGTGTCAATATCTCAATACATGATCTTTCTTCAACATATTCTTTCTTTCCTTCTTGCTAAGCCAATCTATCTTTTTGATCTTTCTCTTAGGTTTCTTAGCATCAAGAGATGGTGCAGACTTATTATTAAAGAACTTTTATAGATCAAGCACCCTTGCAAGAGAAGACATCGGTTCTTGACTCATAGTTCGAACAAGGAATGACCAGAGAATGAGAGGGATCCTTTATATTTTTCATACTACCGAAAATATAATATTCCTGTAAATACGAATATCTTAAAATATATTTTCACATAATCTACACATAACATGCCTTGATTTTTGCTTCCTCACACACATAATCGGCACACAAGGTGAGGATGCAATCTAATACCGATCATGTGGTATTAGTATGAGATTTTCTCTCATCATGAGACTTAGAACAAACAAGGTGTTCTTGATCTAGTGAAGTATGAATTAAATAGCTTATCTTGTTACCTCGAATTAACGAAGTTTCCGGAGATTGGTTGGAATTGCATATGCACTTCTTAGCAATCCTTGTTTTTGAGACAATTTTGCACTTAGTCTTATTTTTCCTTGCACCATTATATGATTTTCAACATCGGAAGATATGCCCATTTTTAAAATGGTTAAATCACTAATGGAACATGAGGAATTTAAATTAACAACTAGTGCAATATTAGTTGTTTCCTCTTCCCCAGAGTTATATGAATCAGGGATCTCATCTAGAGTTATAGCTAACGCCTTGCTTCCAGTGTATTTCCTTAGATTAGGACAGTCTTTAGCCAAATGACCAAAACCTTTACACTTGAAGCACTGAGGATGATATTCATCATCTTCTTCTTGATCCTTTTTGTTCTTAAGTGGAACTCGATCATGAGGGCGAGAAGAGTGATGAACATATTTTACAAATCTCTTATTCCTTTTCTTTAAGAGATACCGAAATTGTCCCGTAATTAGTGATAATGTTTGTCTATATCATCATCAGAATCTTCTGCAATCAATTATTCATCAGAATCATCTAACAATCTATAATTTTCCACAAGAGCTTTTTTCAGCTTTTAAAGCGATTACTTTAGCTTGAATAGATTGTGATTCATGATCAAAGATCTTTAACTTCCCGACAAGTGTGATTTGAGAGAGAGTTGAAAGATCATTTGCTTCTATGATTGTATGCTTCTTAGATTAGTATATAGATGACAACGATATGAGAATTTTGCACACTATATCCTTTTTAGAAATAGTATTTCCAAGAGAGAGAAAATCATTAACTATCTCAAAGAGTTTAATATGAAACTCTTCAAAGGTATCGTTGTCATCCATTCAAAGGTTTTCCCAATCAGAAGTGAGAGTTTGAAGTCTAGCTTCCTTTTCTGATGTGTTACCTTCAAATACGATCTGAAGATTATTTCAAGCTTCCTGTGAAGTTTGGCATGTGGATATATTATGTTGTAGATCATGGCTTACAGCATGTATAATAGCATCCAAACCATCTGAATTCTGCTTTGCAAAAGCCTTTTCTTCGCATGTATAATCCACTAAGCAATTAAACTCAGTTTCCGAACATTCCATTTTCGGGCGATTATAACCATCAACGACTAATAGCCAAGTATTAAAGTCGCATGATTGGAGAAAATATCTCACAACAGATTTCCACCATAGATAGTTTGTTCCTTCAAATCTTGGCGGTACGTTAACTGAAATCGATTCATGAGAACTTGAGTTCATTTCTTATAGGTTGGATCGCACAAAACACATATTGTTAGATTTTTTCGTGTTTGCCTGCTCTGATACCAATTGAAAAGACGAGGGTACCAAAATACACCACAATCTTTTTGTCTCAACCTATAAGTCCTCTACCGAATGTGATCGTCTATGGATAGAGTCGAGACAATAAGAAAATTTGGTTCACACTTCGTGTGATTGTATATGGATACGAGATCGAAACAATACTACAATAAAGTGTGTTACTTGATAAAAGGTTTGGTAATAAACAAACTCTATAGGATCACTATCAAGTATTACGGAGTTAACGTATATGTGTATTTTACTTTATTATAATAAACAATTATAATGCGGAAATCAAACTAAAAGACAAAACAAGATTTTGTTAACGAGGAAACCGAAAATACAGAAAACCCCCTGGACATAGTCCAGTTTTGAATACTCTTAGAATTAAGCCGCTATACAAAATCTAATACCAACTTCGTATAGTTGAGACCAGGCAGACTACCCCTAGCTAATTAGTTCCCTCAGTATCCCTGCGCCTTCGACTTCTACAGTCACGCACGTGAATAACAAGTTCTTTGGATCGTATTCCAAACAACAAAGGAACAATCTGTTTGGTAACCACTCTAATCAATCTTGCTACAAATTTAGATGAGTTGTTGACAAAGGATCTTCCGTTTAATCCGATAAACTCCTTTGTCTGGTTAGATCAATCTAACTTTAACTACCGAAATAGTTAAGTATAGATTCACACTCAATCAATATAAATCTCAAAGAGGAATATAGAGAATGCCGATCTCACGCAACTAATCAATCGAATAAATCTGATTCAAGTTGGATCCTAGCCGATCAAGGTTTGTGCACACAATTAATAAGATAAGAAAACTAATAAGAAATCTTCTTCTTCTTCGAATCTTCTTTAATCTTCAATAACCTGCACAACACCACTTGAATCTCATGTGATGAATCATGTACAAAACGGAGTCTGTTAACAATGGATTATCACAAGATATCTTTAGATCTAACAACAGTTCTAAACATCCCATCGATACTATGATCTAGTTTGAGTAAATCTTATATCATAAGAGAAGATTCTCAAGCATAAACAAACTAGGTGGAATCAAAGTTTCAACAACCGTTAGTTAATTAAATAAATCGAAAACTAATAACACTGTAATTATCTAGTTTCCCACCAACGGTACTCGTAGAGCTTCTTGATCCCACAGAAGACTTTAAACGAATGGTCGTAAGAGATTTGGATACTTTCCTCTCCGAATAGACGGCTCCACCATAAACAACAAGATATGAAGTTTGCATGTCTCTTAGGGTAGTTTGCTAGAAATGCAAACTTATATATTTATGGACCAAGGATGTTTGGACACCAAGGAATTTCAAAACCGAAGATATTCTCAAGATATGGAATGAATGGAAAAATTTGGTTTTCCTAATTCCAATATAAATGCTTGCCCAATATCTCTGAAATCTTTCAATAGAAAATCTCCAATTAGTAAATGCAAATTACTAATTTTTATTCCCTAGAGATATGCATTAATTACTGGAATTAATGCATATAAAACCAAAAACCTTAATTAAAAGATTCTTAATTTATTTCAGCACAGGATCACCTTGAGTACCAAGGAATATATTTGAACAATAATGATAAGAGTCACTGCTCGTGTTCAAAGTATGTTGACATGTTTTCACTGCAAATCCTTATTTCATATTTACATGGATTTGCATTCTTGGAATCGGTTATTCCACACTTCCAAAAAAGTTTAGAATTGGTTTGCATGTATTCCAAGACTACTATGTGATTGATCATACAAAATCACATACATGGGTTCAATCGGTTATACCAATCTCTAGGATCGGTTATACCTAAATATGGAAATACTTGTGATCGGTCACTAGGATCGATTACACCAGTTACAAGGATCGGTTCCATCTACACATGGTATTACTTGTGATCGGTCACACTTGTTACCTGGACCGGTTACACCAATTACAAGGATCGGTCACACCAATTACTAGGATCGGTCACACCAATTGCAAGGATCTATCATACCATCACATGGTGATTACTTAGGATCGGTTACACCAATTAACAAAACCGGTCATACCAAATCATAAGTCAGGCATTGTGATTAGTTATATCAAGATACATAACCTAAGTTAAGATCGGTTCTACCATCTCACACATATTGATCATCCAAAGATTTGTAATGAATAACCGGACCAATAAGCCTATCGATTTCCCTTTTGATTCACGAAACAAGTTCATGAATGTACTTCCTTTAATTAATTGCAAAACACTGTTTCCTATGATGAAATCTTCACCATAACCCATTCACATAATCATAACAATATATATAAGACTAGGTTGAACCCTGTTCTACGGCCGGGTGATACGTATTGATTTTTATACCTTGGTAGCTATTACTATTAAGGCGGAATTTAGAATAATAATAGACGAGAAACTTAGAAAACAGAACACAAGTAGTAATTCAAAGAAAATATCTTCTCTAGATTATGAACAAGAAAACGATTACAATTTTCTCTTTGTTACGCTCACAATCTTCTCTAACAATGGATTAACCTTAAACTGTTTGCTAAGCTTGTACAAGTATTGCTCCAAGCTTTCTCTAGGTTTTCTGTGCCTAGAATTTTATCCTTAGCTATTAGCCAAAGCCCTCTATTTATAGCCTTCATCGTACTCAGCCGATCAAGGACTTCTATTAGGAATCTATTTCCTAAACTAAGAGTATTGCCTAAAACAAAACTCTTCCCTAACTAGGAATTCTGCCTAAACAAGGATTACTGCCTAGATTATGATTTTTCCCTCAACTTAGCTTGAGGTTAACTAAGTTCCCTAAAGGAGTACGGATACTTGCTCAATTGCTCGTCAAATTCTCGATATTCAGTAATTCGTCGAATTGAGCAATACTTGCTCAGTTGCTTGAATATTGATCCAACTATCAATATTCAGTATTTTATCAGTATTTCGTCGAATCGAGCAATACTTGCTCAGCTGCTCGAATAATCCACATGTATTCAGTAACTCATCAATATTCAATAACTCGTCGAATTTACAATATTTGCTCAAACGAGCAACATTAACATTCATGAATCGCTGAGAATTTGTCAAACATGCTCGATTCAAAAAAACCTAGACTGATTGTCTAATCAGTCAACAACTGACAAACTAAATACACGTCTGTCATGCAGATTCCACGATTCGTGAGACATCAATCACGTCAAATTGGGGGATAGCAACTAGGGTTTTGGTCTGGCGGCCTACATCACGTGGATTTCATCCACGACGAGAAATGTGCTTAAGTTGTGTAAACGGTTGAAGGAGTTAGCAAAGTAGTGGGTGCACGATCCGTAAAGTCTCCACACGACATGGAACTGACTTTACCACGATCTTCCACTTGCCCACTCTTCCACTCATGAAACCGTCACACTTACAGGGATCAAGGTGTTCACAACTCTGATAATATAAATAAGTCTTTGAATCCATGATTGAGGACAACAAATGATCACTAGCTACCGTCAATCATCCAGAATTTCTTGAGTAACTACTCTCAAGAATTCATCAATCCATCAGAACTTATTCGAACTCCACAGTTCACCAATTATTGCGTAAAACCTTCAACACATCCACAATCCTTGATCATCATTGATCCCACACAATTCTCGCCTTCCCTCCTACAGATCAACCCATCTCCCTCTTTGCGACCGAATTGACTCTGGGAACGGCCATTGACTTGGTTTAGGCCAAGTCCTCTGATTGATCTCTCGAATCTAAGCACTCCCTTGGGCACAGTGCATCTGTGTGAGGTTAAGTAGTTTGCTCGGTCGAGGAGTCTCGACGACACGCTCGACTCTTCACTTTCCTAAAAAACCAGCGAATCGTTTTTCCCCATCTACAACGGTTTGGTTATAAGTCTTCTTCAAGTTGTACCACTTAAACCATCTGTCCTCAAGGTAGCCAACCGGATAAAACTGTTTCCTTACAACTTCCTTGAATCTTTTCCACGACAATACTCCTTTACCTAGGTTTTATCTTTGATAAGATTTCCACCAGGTTAGAGCATGCTTTTGTAGCTTCAATGCCGCGAAAGCAATCTATTCCTTTGAACCATATTCAAAGAAAAAAAAATACGTCTCTAGACATTCAATCCAATCATCTAATTTTTCTACATCGACACTCCCATCGTAAAGTGGAATATCAACACGAAAATCAATTTTCAGATTCTTACCTCGAGGTTTAGGACTTTTAAGAAGCTCACTTTTCTTATTTTCTTCATCCCCACCCTCTTCCTCTTCTTCTTCTTTTTCTTCTTTCGAATCATCTTTTTCCGAAGCTTCAGGTGAAGGTGTAATCTTTTTCTTCGTTTTCGGATTGGGTGTATGAGAACGAATACATTCACTCAGTTCCTTAAGGGTAACTTGAATGGACTTCATGTCTGTCTGCAACGTAGCCACCTTTCTTTCATAGTTTGTGGTTCGCCTTCCTTAGGATCATCATCTGACTTTGTCATCCTTGATCCCCTTGTTTTCTTACGTCTTCTAGCTTCCCGAGTACCTCACCAAGCTTTATGTAGAGAGATCTAGTGAAAATCATAAACCACGTGGATTTACCCTAAAACTAACCTCGCTCTGATACCAACTTGATACGTATTGATCTCTATACCTTGGTAGCTATTACTATTAAGGAGGAATTCAGAATAATAATAGACAAGAAACTTAGAAAACATAACACAAGTAGTAATTCGAAGAAAATTTCTTCTCTAGATTATGAACAAGAAAACAATTACAATTCTCTCTTTGTTACGCTCACAATCTTCTCTAACAGTGGATTAACCTTAAATTGTTTGCTAAGCTTGTACAAGTATTGCTCCAAGCTTTCTCTAGGTTTTCTATGCCTAGAATTCCGTTCTTAGCTATTAGCCAAAGCCCTCTATTTATAGCCTTCATCGTACTCAGACGATCAAGGACTTCTATTAGGAATCTATTTCCTAAACTAAGAGTAATGCCTAAAACAAAACTCTTCCCTAACTAGGAATTCTGCCTAAACAGGGATTCCTTCCTAGATTAGGATTCTTCCCTCAACTTAGATTGAGGTTAACTAAGTTCCCTAAAGGAGTACGGATACACTTGTATCACCGAGGCTCAACCTTTTTTTATTTTTTTTTGTTATTTGGTTGGCTAGTGTACTCTCCCATAAAATTTTAGTCATTAGCAAAACCGATTAGATTAGAACTGTCAAAAATCGAGCCTATAAATTAGTTAGGGCCTACTACCCTAGTGTTTTGTTGGTCGGGTCAAATTAGAGGGGTATAATTTAATAACTTAGAAAGCCCCGACTGTGACCCCTTAAGCATGCCCTAGTGTTTTGTTGGTCGGGTCATATTAGCCGGGGCGTTCAGCCCCGGCCGTGGACCCTTAAGCATAACCTAGTATTTTGTTGGTCGGGTCAAATTAGCTAGGGCTTTCAGCTCCAATCGTGGCCCCTCAAGCATGCCCTAGTGTTTTGTTGGTCGGGCCAAATTAGTCGGGGCTTATATCCCCGGCCGTGGTCCCTTAATCATGCCCTCGTGTTTTGTTTGTCAGGCCAAATTAGCCATGTGGCCCCTTAAGCATGTCCTAGTGTTTTGTTGGTCGGGCCAAATTAGCCCCGGTCGTGGCCTCTTAAGCATGCCCTAGTGTTTTGTTGGTCGTGTCAAATTAGCCGGGGCTTACAGCCCCGGCCGTGGCCTCTTAAGCATATCCTAGTGTTTTGTTGGTCGTGTCAAATTAGTTGGGGCTTACAGCCCCAGCCGTGGCCTCTTAAGCATATCCTAGTGTTTTGGTGGTCGTATCAAATTGGCCGGGGCTTACAGCCCCGGCCGTGACTCCTTAAATTGTTTTAATATAGTCGAAATGAGAGTTATTCATTGTACATAGGTAACTCTTGTCATCTGAGTTATGCTATTTGGAATTGAACTGTTAATTACACTTACCGTTTGTTTACAAAAAAATAAATAAAAAAAATTACACTTACAGTTTGATCAATAACATGTCCGAACATCACCATCTAATGTTCACACCAAGCAGTAAAATTCCGCATGAAACATTATCACTTAGTCTGGAATTGTTAAATTCATAAAAACGTTTACTTAAATTCAAATATAACTGTTCCGCTTCTCCACCTATGGCAGCACTTAAGCTTCACCTTCTCCTATTGCTAGAACATGGACGCATACTACTTCACCCAGTACAAGGTTACGATTAGTGGCTGGGTTAGGATTAGCTTTATCCAGAGCCGCGGCATATTCCTAGTTGTGCAAAATAATAAATTTTCAGTCGCATACACAACAAAGGGATGGATGTATATCTTTCTCTACCAAGGATGCCCGAAATCAAAGCCAGATTTATCCCAAGACAGATACCACTTCCAAACGCTGAACCGCTTGTGCACCTTTGACGTAGGGGATTTCGGGATTTTAATTTAGGATTTAGTCACATTTTCAAACTGCATTGCAGCAGTTAAAAAGAATACACTTCATTGGTTTTCCAGTGTACTAAGCCATACATACCTTTGTAGCTCGTGGGATTTTGTATATGATGGGAGACTTGAAAATCACATGCATAATTAAAGCCTATTTCTGAATATAGCCAATCGTCATGGATCTACCTGCTCTATGTTGAGTTTAATTTCCTGGCCAAACTGAATTTTACCAAGTTTCCGATCTTCTTAAATGAGATGATCAGAGGCAAGTAATTATCAAATTCAGTTGACCCTTAGCACCATGAAGCACCAAACTGATTGTAAATAATTTACATACACAATGATAATCAAATTTGCAACCCTTATATTTTACAACCTACATACACTGTAATTTACAAAGTAGGTATATATATGTTTGTGTGTTTGAAGCCACAATTAACTTCAGATTGGACTCAACTTTCCTCAAAGGAATCACGGTTGCATCCGCGACTTCCTATTTGTATTACAGCGATGCTTGGAGATAGCCCGTTCGTATTATGCGAACGCTTGGATATCGCACTTCAATTGGCTGCTGTAATATTGGTTAGCCGATGAGAAAAATTAACCAAAGACAAAAAAAAAACGGAGAAGGGAAAAGGGAACAAAGCGTATTACTCAATCAAAATTAGCACTCTGATAAACAAAATCACACCAATGTTGACTTAATAGAATTTGGTTCCATGGATTTTTCAATATCCCTCATGTGAGAATAGAATAAATTAGTCGAAATGAGAGTTAACTCGATATGTAGGGAACTGTTAATACTATGCAGGGAACTCTGATATCAAACTTACAGTTTGATCAAATAACACTTCCAAACATCACCTAATGTACACACTATGCAGTAAAAATCCACAGGAAACAGTTAACAGGTAGCCTGGAATTGTTAAAGTCATAAAAACGCTAACTTAAATTCAAATATAACTTGGGCTCCACCTTCTCCACCTATGGCAGGGCTTAAGCTCCACCTTCTCCTATTAATAAAGCACAGGGACGCATCCTAATGCATCCAGTGCAAGTTAGAAGCTACCTTAAATCTGAAGCGAAAATTAAACGTAACTGAGATTAACAACTTAAGTTTGATGTTGTTGATGCCCTTGCAATTTCAGAACCCAATCAAACAATAGCAAAACCGCATGAAATTCTGGAGGTTTAATTTCAAAGTTAGACAAACACTAAAACAAACCCTAACCAAATTAATACCTTTTTGAGAATCGTCTTTTCGATGAGAAAGAAAGAGAACAGTACCTCAGTCGGGAAAGAAATTGGGGTGAGCCTACTTGCTAGGTAAGAGTAAGTCTTTAAAAAAATTCTATAAAACGGGATTAACGCAGTGAAATCCACGAAAGAATATTGACGAACATGCAAAGTCTTACATAGGTGTTTTTGGTATCAGAATTAGGACACATCCATATTTTCGGAAACAGAGATATATTAAGAAATGTCTGGTACACATTTACTATCGGCATTGTGAAACCAAATTATTCAAGGGTGCTTTACCAAATCAGGAAACCCAGGGCATCCGACGCCTAAAAATATACCTCGCCCAACTCTTTATCTACGCTGCAGGATGATAAAATCGATGGTCGTATTTTTCAGTCTACACAAACACCACTTCTTTTTATAATATATAGATTATGTCGATGTCATATGTACGAAGTCCAAAGATAAGCGTTATACTTCGTAGTCTATTTCCTTAATACTATGACCATACTATTATGATCATGTCACATCACTACAATATCAATATACAGCTTCGCAGTTATGTTTTCAATATAATACAACTTGAAAGATGCATTAGGATTGAAACAGTTCAAGTTAATATTACTAACCTCGAGTTGAAGGATGATGTCTTCGTTGTAGTTCATTACTTCTTCACATTCTTCAGGTCTTCTGAGTAATACTTGTATGTCTCAATATTCCTAGACTTTCTAGTCTAACCTAAACGAAGTTGACTCTAGTATTTAATCAAGCGACTCTAGATGATTTTTGATACTAAAATATGACAACCAAACTTGACATACCAACGCTTGGGGTAAGCATTTTTCGACCATTGTATAGTTTCAGATAGAAACAACATATCTAGTTATGAGTTTTGTTTAAATGATTCAAATGATCTTATTTTAGGGAAGCTCTAATATTCTGAAGATTCCAGGATAAAAGCTTAAAGTCGTACCCAAATGTTGTATCATCCATAACATATGGAAAAAAAGAAAAAGAAAAAACTATGCATAATACATTTCATGAAAATGCAAAAACATGTAGTAACATAAATCAAAACATGTTGAAAAAATTTCAAGTTAATGTTATTTAGGTTAGAGAGAAGCATACTGACAGCAGAGAAGTTAAAATTCAAAGACAAAAATAAAGTTGATAACAAGTATGTTAGAGCATTGCTCGATCAAAATCGCAAGCATTGCTATCTCAAGCTTGTTTGTCAAGTTTAGTTGTCAAAACTATAAGTCTTTATTTCTAGTCTACTTATAGTTATGTCTCGGATTAGGATAGATTGTGTAGTTGAGCTTTAGACTTCACGGCGTTCATCGATTGAAGACAGATCTACTAAGGGGAGCTTGGAGGAACTTTATCAACAAAAGGTATGTGGATACTTGAACTCATCTATCACTCAGAAGTTTATTCTATTCTATCTCCTATTGAGACTAAGTCGTATAGCTATATAGACTTTTACATTATACACATTTGATATTTCGAGCTGAGTTTAACTCGCTTATATCTCTCTCGAAATATATGTTGGAAAGCTTTTTGCTTTAACTACATTCATTATTATTCTTGACGAAAGTCGAAAGATGATCATGTGAAAATTGCCCCGAAACATCTTACATGATTTGTATGAGACAATCATTTAATGTAGACTCGGAATGTTTCGTATTGATCATTTGATCACTTGAAAATTGCTTATAAGCTAATAGTTTGTTTGAGACAGCTATTGTCGTCTTCTAAGAATGTTTCATTGATTGAAATGGGACTTTAGAACAATTAACCATTGTCTGGATATAACACCGTATGCATACCAGTATGCAAACTGTTGTAAGAATGATTCAGGTCCGGGAACCAAGTATGCATACCCGTATGCGAACGATTTTGACTGTCAAAGTTTGTTTTAACTGTCAAAGTCCGGGAACTAAGTTTGCGTACTCGTTTGCAAACTGTTTCACTTGAATTCAGTCCGGAATGACCGTATGTGTACCCGTTTGCGAACTGTCGGACATGACCAAAGTCCGTAACTTAAGTTTGCGTACCCGTTTGCAAACTTATGTGATTAAGTTCTAAAATCGGTTAAGTATGATTTCATCATGAACAAATACATTTATAAATTAAGGAATGCAATCTTTGCAAACTGTGGCTAAAGTGTTCATGAACTGATTCTTTTGAATCAATCCGATTTTGCTTCAATTGTGTATTGTATACTTCTATGAGCATATAAACAATTGAAAAACTCTATGAGTAACACAATTAGATTCATTGATTATCATTTGATCTAGAAGTGTTAAGATTGGTTAATACAAAAGTGTTCATATGGCTAACTTCGGTTAACTGTTATTGAGCCAACTCAATATACATGTTTAGGTACGGTTACCCATATCTAAATGAAGGTATATTTCATTTGTGTGTAACAAGCTAAGACCATCTAAAGGTGCAAACTTAGTTTAAATCTTAAATCAGGTTTTTATCTAACGGTGAATATTGATTGCTTTGTCTCAAAGTTATCAAACCCTGATTTGAAGACTATATAAGGGAGAACTCTAGCAATTGGGAAACCTAATCCCCAAACCTTTTGTGTGATACTAGTTGCGACTAGAGTCGATTACCCTTTAACCTAGGTTTTCCTAAAACCATTATAGGTTAACGACTTAAAACTTCATTGGGATTCTGAAGCCAGACCCAACTATTTTCTCTGTAGTTGTGTGTTTGATCTTACTTGTTCTATCGTATTGAGTACTATCTTCTCTAAGATTTGCTCGAGATTTATCTCTGATAGGTAAGATATAAAAAGTAATTACAAAGCTCTTCGTCTCATTCTTTGTGATTCCACAATAACTTGTTCTACTACCATATAGTTAAGTTATTGTGAAGTGATTGATATTTCTAGGATATTCTTCGGGAATATAAGACCGGATTATCAGTTGGTTCCTGTTCACCTTGATTCATCAAAAGATGGAACAAACTTGGTAGGTATTTCTGTGGGAGACAAATTTATCTATCAGAATAGACTTTTCTGTGGGAGACAGATTTGTTTATCGAGTCTTCGACTTTGGGTCGTAGCAACTCTTAGTTGTGGGTGAGATCAGCTAAGGGAATCAAGTGCGTAGAGTCCTGCTGGGATTCAGAGGCGTAAGGAACGTGATTGTACCTTGATCAGTGTGAGATTGGTTAGGTCTCAACTACATTCCAGTCCGAAGTTAACTTGTAGTAGGCTAGTGTCTGTAGCGGCTTAATACAGTGTGGTGTTCAAATCTGGACTAGGTCCCGGGATTTTTGTGCATTTGCGGTTTCCTCGTTAACAAAACTTCTGGTGTATGTGTTATTTCTTTTCCACATTATATTTGTTTATATAATTGAAAAATCACAGGTTGTGTGTAGTTCAATCAATTGGTAAATCCAACCTTTGGTTGTTGATTGAAATTGATTGACACTTGAACATTGGTCTTTGGTACCGTTCAAGTTGTTTCTCGTAATAATCAGGCTCACGGATTCTATCTGTTTGATTTGCTAATTATTTTGAGAAACAAAGATATAACTCTTGGATATATTTCCTTTATTGAGTATGACTGTCTAGTTGATTCTCTCAGAATTATATTGGAGTTAGTCCATACAGATTGCCTAACGAAATATTGGGTGTGGTTGTTAGACCCCAGCTTTTTTCAAAGTATATAAAGAAACCGTAGGAGAAATTCATGTTGTCAAGTTAAGGTATATTTAAAACATGAACTTTGTAGAAGTTAAAGTTGCAAGTTTTTTTTTTTTTACCTCAATTTGTTCCATAGGGAAAGGATCATGGGCTCTAGTTTCAGCATTGTCCATTTCATTTTTGTTGTTGTTGTTATTTCTTTTTAGTTCCATAACGTCCCAACAGAGAAGATTTTCATCCTTGGAACATGCAAACTCATCGATTTCCTTGTTGTTCATTTCAGTTACTGCTGAGATTTCACCAAAGACTGAGCCAGACTTCTATGATTACTTTATGTGTCATTAGGAAAGATTTTTTCCGCCGTTGCAAATGGAACCTTATTTTCTTCTTCTTCAACTACTATCCAATCATTTGTTCCAACTTCCTTATTTATCTTAGCAGAATCATTTATAACAATACTATTTTACCTTCCCATAACAACATCATGACTCAACATTCTGAATCATTCAACTGCTTTTTCTTTTGTTTAATCTCTTTAAATTTCCCATTTCCCCCAGCAGACTTTTCATCATTTTCAACTAAAGGAGATCTTCCATTCAGAGCTTTTTTCTCAAATCATCAGCAGTAGCAGTTATTTTATGGGCTATTTAATGTTTGGTACCCGGTAAATGACCGACACCTAACTTTGGTACCCAACATTTTAAAAATTAAGGTTTGGTACCTGGATCCGTCAAAGACTGTCAAGTTAGACCGTTGACCAAACTAAATAAACATTTCGGTAACGGAATCAGTGATATTACATAGCTATCCTTATCATTTATAACAATGGTGTAAGTAGTCCCAACATTCAGTTATTAGCTCAACACATGTATATATCTCTACGCATCATATACGTGTGCACATAAGGGAGATTTTTTTTCTCTAATTCTATCTATGTCTCGTTCTTCTCTGCCAGAAGAATACCAGTTAGGGCTAGCTAGGGTTTGTGCGTAGATTGGGTTTCAAGTGATTTTCTTTTTTATTTTGTTTAGTATTATAATTTCGATGGATGTTTGAATTTTTACTTGATTCAATATGGAAATCATCAGTATCCGAAGACAATATCCCTATTTTTGTTAAAATAATGACTCTGAGTTTTGTATGGTTCTTGCTTTTTTCAGATTGGTTGTCTCATTAGAGGATGTCGTAATCCATCCTTAATTTGATGTAATTTTATTGGATGAACGGTTATTTGAGGTTGCAATTTGTCTGTGATTATTGATTATGGGTTTTACTTTATTTACTTGTTAATTGTATTTTTTTCGTGTTCTAGAGAACAAACTGCCTGTAAATGTGGCTTCAACATCTGCGAATTGTGGTTCTCGATCGACATGCTCCTATTGAAACAAGAGAAGGTTTAAGAGAAGTTGGAAGAAGAAAAAGTCTCTAGATCAATGTACTTGTAGCCGTAAGATTAATTTCATAAGGTCACAAGTCTATCACGTGCTTACGATAGGTTAACTCCGTCAAGTAATTAGTGTTTACCAATAATTCTAATTATATAAGTAACAAATTGTTTGGTCAATGGTTTGACTTAACAGTCTTTGATCGATCTAGATACCAATCCTTAATTTTAAAAATATTGGATACTAAATCTAGGTGTTGGTCATTTGCCGGGTACCAACCATTAAATATCCCTTATTTTATCCCCGATAACACCAACCTTATAAGATGCCTTATCACCAGTACTGACAACTTTAGTATTATAATCTTTACCAACAACTTTTCATTAAATACATCATTAACTCTTCCATTTGCACTTTGAACTTCTTCATAATTTCCTTCTTCAAAGTCAATTCTTATCCTCTTGCATACTCTGTTCAAATAATCTACTTTATCAATCTCACTGTCATAAATTCAAAGACTTGCAGCAGCCTTAGCAAGGGAGTCAACTTTCCTGCTTCCTTGAGATGATTTCCCATTAAACACCATAACAATTTTTTATTCATCATGAATGAGGACTCTAGGAAAACTCTTTCTATAAGTTATTAGTCTTGGTAAGTATTTTTCTTTGGAATGTTCTTCATCCATATGCCAACAATCTCTGTAGGTTTCATGAGGAATCTCTAAGAAGAAAATTCTCAATTTGATTGTTTCCCTATCACTACCATCCACTATAACAACTTTTACTTACTGGTGAACTAAAACTTTTGTTAAATCGACTGTAACATGCGCTTTATACTCTCCTTGAGCATTGAGAGGACCAATTAGAGTACGAACTCTTCCAATTTTATCCGCAATTTTCTTTGCGACATAACCCCATCCAACTAAATCTTTTATAAGTTCGTATCTAATCCAGTAACCTTGAATTGTGAAATCAACTTGTTCTAACTTAGTATCACATCACTACTCCAAATGTGTAGTAAGAAGCTTTCCATGAACTTTATTTGGGATAGAGTAAATATCAACAACAAAGTCATTTGTATTAGAAAATATGGTGATAAAATTTTTAGTATATGTTATTTTTTGAATAATGAATCTCCCTCAGACCAAGCCATGTTAAGAGCAAAAGCCATTTCACTTACCTTTAAGCCTATGTGATCATCTTTAATCTCATTGAAGATCTTGACAAACATTCTAGGATACCTCCCTTTGTTAATGAAGATATCAACAATACAAAGAAATTACATATAATATCTAAAAGGATCAGACATAGGATTAAATTGATCTTGCAGCAAGCCGGTAGAATGAGCAATATAATTATGTGTTGGAACATCATACATTGGTTCTGGTATGTGAAGATTGAAAAGAGAGTAATTGTTTTGATCAAAGTTCATGAAAGGACTTTTGAAGATGAAATTTTGTTTTTGTTTTCTGCAGTGTTGTGAACAAAACTAAAGAAAATGTGACTTATATAAACTCTTTTCTTGCATGCGAATAATGAATTGGAGCTTCTGAAAATTCTTGCCAATTACAATGAATGAACGATGTCACTAAAGTTAGAAGAGATATAACCTCTGGAAAATGACATAGAGATGACAAAATCTTCCACACATGTTTTACACAATCTTTAAACCCATACATGATTTGACTGTAATGATTATATTCTTCTCATGCTTTTGAAAACTTGTCTTGAGATATTTGATTCCTTATTTGCATTTGTGGCAATTGCGCCGCCATGGAAAGGAGCAGACCAAATGAACTGTATCTCTTCCATTTCCTCGAAATCGAGCAACTGTCCTGAAACGAACTCAACTGAGCATTAGCTCCACTAACCATTTCCCTGAAAATCAAGCAAAACAAGCAATTTAGAATTAGGAATTTAAAGATAATTTTGCATATGATGGTCACAAAGGAATTAAACGAAATAAGAAAGAGAACAAAACAAATGAAATTCCGAAAGGAAGAAGCGAAATAACAGATCGAAAAGCCAATTTGTAACATCAATTGAGAAGTAGAAACAATCCTAATCAATTATAAAAAATAGAGCAAACTTAACGAAATGCAACCCTAAACCTAAATTAACCAACTAGAGAAAGAGTTTGAAAGATAAAAACACTAGATTTGAAAAAACTTTAAGATTTAATCCGAAGAACTTAGATGAAGAATAAAAGAAGAAAGAAATCGATTTATGAAGTCTGGATCAGAAAGTTTTTCATATCAGTTCAAGGAAAACTGAACACTGAGTCAACTGGGGTTTTATCGCCAATCCATAAAGTCTCTATTTCCTCTGTTCCAGATAATGCCGCCTCCAATCTCTTTGGAAACAAGTGTAAGCGGTTATGGTAATTTAGCTAGTACAACATAACACCAGACAAGTCAAGGTTTAAATTTATTCAATATATACTCAGAGGATCTGGAAACCACTTTTGACACTAAAACTTTGGCCATATATTTTTTTCCACCCCTTTTGATTTTTTCGTTGTCGCTGACTTGCAAAATAAAATCCTTTGAAAATCGCAACAAGTTGACAATTTTCACTCTTAAATTAAGAATTTCATCATCCTTACAACGTCAATTTTTTTTTCGTTGCAGTGATTGTTTTGTACCATTAGATCAACAAAATTTACCACTTTTTTCGTTGATGGTATTAAACGATTCGACAGTCCTCGGTAATCACCATTTCAGAGATTGCACACAAAATCTTAAGAATGCTTCTGCAAAGTGTAAGATGGATTTACGTGCGCCATTGATAGTATCTAGTATATGGAATACATGAGTTTTGCAAATCAAAGCATCTTCCTCTAAAGTGAATTTGGAACCACGAACTTTGAGAGAACCTTTGATAATTAATAACTTTTCTGGAAAAAAATGTGAGACAAAAAATTGAGTGAGACGATGATCAAGTTATGGTCACCAACAACCATAACATAACTCCCTACCTTTCTCTTTATCCTCTAGAAACATCTCTCAAACCCTAAGAGAAAAACAACCACCACCTCCTCTTCCTGCTCAGATTTAGTCCAATTTTAGACTAGATCTGAGCAGGGATCCTTCCATGGCGTTTAGATCTTTGCTCTATAGTAATTTCTAGCTAGTTTGTTCTTGTTTAGTAGTCTTTTCTTTGATTTAGTTTACTTGCAGAAGTTTCATTCAATTTATCTCATGCCTTTTGGCATGGCTTTATATGCGCCTTATGAGCGCTTCTACGTACGTTGCATAACGTTTCTTCTTTGTTGTAATTCTATAGGCGGATTACTCAGGTTTCAGTTACATCGGTGTTGTTTTCCGGCCACCGAAAGCTTCATTCTCGGTTCAAGAACACTAAGATCTCAAGCAAATCAATCCTTAATGGAGCATATCTTCATGAAGAAAACAAGCAATTCAAAATGGTCGGAAAATCTTTCGTGGACCATTCCCTATGCCGATTATATCATTTATTTCTCAATACTTGTATTTAGTTTTGTTCCGGTATTCTCACTCTTTTCTCGTCGGAATATACGACAGTGTATTTTTTTACGGTATTCGGATTTGGTTACAAATCTTTCTAGATGTACTAGCTATTACTGCAACCGTTCAATGTTGTTAATCAAAAGTGATCGTTTTCTACCCGGAAAAATATAATAAATAATAATAAAAAAAAAACAGGCGGCTATTTGGCACCCCTGCATGCAAAACCTCAAATTTGCTTACTCGATGTGCTTTCCTTATTTTGGGTTTGGCTCAAAGCACAACACAAAACAAGAAATTATTTTCATTAAAAATAAAAAAAATAAGGTTTTCCCTATTTCCAATCTCCATTTTTCCTATTTCCTATCCCACATAATTTCTATCCCCAATTTTCCTAAGTACCACCCATATAAAATTTCACAAGTCCTAAATACCATCACTTTACTTTTTTATTCACACCCAACAATAAAACCACCCTACAACTGAAAAAAGAAAAACCCTAACTAACAAATCACATCTCCATCTCCACCACCGACCATTATCTCTTTCATTCCATCTCCATGATTCCATCTCCATAATTATTAGGTTAGATTAATAATGGTGACGAGAGAGGCTAGGGCATCATGTACTATTTATTTACGATTTATAAATTGTACTGATAGGGGCATACTTAAATTTAGTTGGAGCATTTACTTGGATCATCACACTAATTTTTTTTGTCAGGTAGATTTGGAAGCATGTGTACTAATCGGAGCATCTACTGTCTTTTGCGTTAATTTTAACTGCGTGAGGTAATTCACGACACGAGCAGTTGAACTCCAATTGGATGACCATACTTTTAAGACTACCCTGCTCATATGATTAATGAAGTTAATTAATCAACTCTAAACTTTGTTTACAAAATAGGTTCTCGCTAGAATTAACATAATCCGATTGATCCAGGGTTAATATATTTTTCCTAGTTTTCAATAATGAAATCTTCCATAATATAATTTACCGATTAATCACCGGTTAAGCAAATAAATGATTAACGAAGAAGAAGACAAATAAATGATATTGGTGAGTCAACTTGACTTTTATGGGTGGTACATAGGAAAAAACAAAATTAAAAAGTAAATTGATTTGTGAAATTTTGAAGGGATGGGAAATAGGAAAAATGGGGATAGGAAATAGGGAAAACCAAAAATAAAATGAAAATAACATGAAAAACAACCTGGCATTTTTAGGGGCGACCCCAAACGAATTAGGGGCGACTTTTTTATTCCCAACCCATATACACCGTTAAGGGATGTCCAAAAACGCGGAGAATATGTTAATGCCCTTACATAATCGGAAGCTATTTTGTGCCCGATTATTATAAAGCAATCGGAAGCTTAGCAACGATTATATTACCGATTAATATCGATTTTGTGCCAAACTCGCATCTGGCTTCTAT
>JAJJWW010014747.1:0-47136 GCA_023531295.1 Papaver armeniacum
TGGCACTATTTGAACAAAACATCGATGCGCCACGGCCACATGCCATATGCCGCATGCCGTATGCACTAATTAGGGTTTTGACACGCCAAACCCTAATTCAAAAAAAATTGCTACGCCAACCAAGCCAAGTAACGTTTCCCAGAGCATTGGGATTGATGTGGAAACATGGCCAATGTTTCCACGCCATATTTGGGTCTAACACCAATGTGCCAAAATCTAGCGGCCATGGCTACGCCAGGCGCTACTTGCACCATCGTGCCACTGGCATGCGCTAACTATGTCGCCCAAGCCACCGTGCCGCAACATACGTGCTAATTAGGGTTTCGATACGCCAAACCCTAATTTAGCTAAAGTTTCCATGCTAACTAGGTCAAGTGATTCTCCTGAGGCCTTAAGTTTAACTTAACAACAGGGCCAATGTTGCCGAGCCATATTTGGGTCTAACACCAATATGCCAAAACACCGCCACTGGCCACGCCATCGGCATGCCGCTATGCCATGGCTAAGCCAGGCGCCACTTTGCTATACAACAGGATGTGGCCATAATCAATGGCCATCCTTTCTCATAAACTACAATATCAGTCGTCCAAATTCGCCATGGAATTGACCAGCCTGTGGCAAGTTTTAGGCGGCCAGCCAAGGCAAGCCTAATAGCATCACATGCTACTTTCCTGTGGCAAGTCTCTTGACTTTGACTTGCCACATGTAGCAATCTGCGACACGTTTTTCATTTAAACACTCGAGACATCAAACATGTCGCAAACTGGGGGATGTTCATCAGGGTATTGGTCTGGCGGTTTACAGCGTGCGGCGTGCAACACGTCTATCATAAGAAAGTGTAAGGAAAACAGGGCGGTTAGTGGAGGCAAGAAGTAGTGGGTGTAAACAAACCCGCTTCCCTCATAGTCGAGGCGTGGTTTCTGGCAGTTACACATTACTCCACTCTTCCATCACTCAATCACTCTCATTTCCTATAAATAGGTTTTACCTATTTTCCATCAAATAAAAAGTTTTGGTGAGAAAAACAACATAGTATCCAGAAAAATGCCAAAGAACTGATAGCTTTCATTCCGCAAGCCAGTTCCAAATTTTGATACAAGTTATAAAATAGCCACACCTTCAGAATAGCCATTCTGGTCTCAACACCTTCTTCGCTTCCCTCCCAAAGACCAACCCTTCTCCTTCACTTTGTGACCGAAGCAAGACTGGAGCGTCCATTTCTTGGTTTAGGCCAGGATTGTACAGATTGATCTCTCGAATCTAAAAGTACTCCCTTGCAGCGCATTTGTTTTAGGTTTAGACTCGTTTCTCATCCACACACCTAAATTTACCAAAACCGGCAGAAAAACGATTTTTACCCATAAACAATAAACAAGTGGGAGATTAATCTCTCGGTTGTAATACCGAATTCAATTCTAAATTTCATTTTCATTAGGTTTAGACTCGTTTCTCATCCACACACCTAAATTTACCAAAACCAAAGAGAAACAGATTTTTACCCTAAACAATGGCGACCACGGTGGAGATTAATCTCTCGGTTGTAATTCGAATTCAATTCTAAATTTCATTTTCATCCCAATTGGTCTTAGGTTTAATCCAATCATTAACTAAAACTCATTTCAGTCAAAGATTCCAATTTCCCAAATGTATCATGGTCGTTCGAACATTTCAAAAGCGATGAACATCCAGAAGCCAAACACCATAGAAGGCGTAATAAAAACGCTTGAGGATATAGCTGCAAACCAAGTTGATATTATCAGGCGGCAAAATGAAACACTTCGTGTCATGGAGAATATGGTAAGTCGATTGAGGAAAGAATCGCGAATACCTGTCAGAAAGATCTCACCAATCTCCAGAATAATAAGAAGGACATTCAACCTCTGTCCAAGTCATGTATCTCTACTAATGAAGATGCAAACGGATCACGTAGCCACGAGCAGGGAAAGAGCAGCCAATTGGATTCCACCAGAGAGCCAAGACAGTTTCACAAGATCAAGGAAGGAGATTTGCCAAGCATGCCGCAGTGTCTACAGGACAAAGGTAAATAGCCGGCCTATGAATCTTTGTTGGAAAAAATTTACCTCCAAACCCTCGCAGAGGTTCAAAGGGTCTTCCAACAGTCCGCGGCCACGACCGTTTTACTTAAGAAAGAGGCACTTGAAGAGGGGGAAATCTGCCAGGACGCATATCCAGCCCAACCACCTCGTGTTGCTGCCACTGATGCATATCCCTTAAGAGAAATTAGCTTTCAGCAACATGGTAGAAGCAAACGGTCCGCTCATGAATCAATGATCACTCAAGCATCAATTCCGCCCTCAAAGAGAGCTTCATGCCGAAGCCTGTAGGAACTTCCGCCACGGCAACCACAGATGCGAGAGAAGCCGGACTCAAGATATCAACGCTTCCCATTGCCTATCAGAAGAGTTATAGAGCTACTTGAGATTTGGGTACAAGAGGGAGTAGTTCAACTACCCCCGGTATGGCGCCCACCCGCTGATCAAGAAATGCTAGATTCAAGGTATTGCCATTATCACAAATTCATCCATCATCCTACCAGTGAATGCAATGCTTTGAAGCGCATCGTCCAAGAAAAGATAGATTGAGGGGAATTGCGTCTAGGGACTAGAGATTCTCCGCCTTACCGCGGATCGACATAAAGATGTTTCACAAACAATAAAAGAATGACTGGGGACTTCTCGCAGCAAGGATGGCATCACACAAAAAACTCGGATTTACGCCCTGAAGATTCAGTTTTGGTGAAAGACCCTAAAGCGAGTAAGGTTCGTCAGACAATGTTTACACAACCTCTTGTTTTGAACTTATTGAAGGGTACACAAGCATCAATTCCGTATTGACTGTGGAATCCGATAACCCAATTGTCCCAAGATTTCATATCATCCCATATTTTCCCTTTTCATGCAACATTCATGGTTTCACAATTTTTCCAGAATAATTGTGCTACT
The DNA here is from genome assembly GCA_023531295.1 of Papaver armeniacum. NCBI lineage: Eukaryota > Viridiplantae > Streptophyta > Magnoliopsida > Ranunculales > Papaveraceae > Papaver > Papaver armeniacum. The sequence continues at coordinate 2,964 of JAJJWW010014747.1, forward strand.
TACATTCATAATTCGGATCCCAACATATCAGTGGATCAAAGAGCCGTTATTCCAAAAATAATAATCCATTCCAAAGTAAACCAATTCAAAAAAATTTATAAAACAGTCATCTATCAATCCAAAAACCAGAAAATCAAACCATGAAAGAGGCGTCTCTTGCCTTTCAAAAAAAATAAAAAAAATAAAAGAGGAGGTTCAATAAATAAAATCATTCAAGGGAAATTGTCCAACAACAACCCATTCTTCTTGGAGAAAGCATCCTTCATGTTTTGAAGAGCATCCTGCTTCAACTTCAACTCCTGGGATAACCTCTCAATTTCCGCCTCCTGCTGGTTAATGAAATCCACAGACGGGACTCCAACCATTTCAGTTTGCAGCTTTTGGATTTTGGAAAATCCTTCACAGAACTAGGAGGCGTTAAACTCGAAGTTCACACACATGTCCCGATGGAATTCCCAGCTTTTGATTACATCTCCAGAAATAGTGTGTCCAGTCACACTGCACATCTCATGGATTGAAGATAAGGTTTCCTACATACGCTTAACCAATGCAAAGATACTATCAACCTTCTTGGTCGTGGCAATGAGCCCATACCTTCTCCATATCTTGGTATAGCTCCGCATACTTCACTAGCACACTGAATCCTCCAATCAAAACGTGACCCTCAAAAGGAGCCTCAAATGGAGGATCGAAAACGACACCTGCGGCTAGATGTGCGACTAGCAAAGGTTCTTTGGGAATAATCACGCCTGTCGCCACGACAACATTTTCCGCCATTGGAGACACAACAGCACCTTCATGATGATCAACCTCCATCTCCAGGTTACCAGCGGGTACGGTTTCCATTATTGGAGACATGGTTTCATCTTCCTTGCCGTGGATCTCCATCTCAGAGTTATTTTTAAAAGCGGCCTCTTCATGTAGATATCACCAATTGAATATTTATTCGGTATAAATAAATGGACCAAGAGGAAAATGTGTGGGAGACTCACCGACTCATCTGAGGGCCAACTAGGACTGGAAGAAGACTCGCTGCTACGCTCTGAAGTACTTTTCCCATCACCGCCGGGTCCTGAGCTTTCTTCTTCTTCACCTTCCTCTTCACTATCAAGGGGCTCAGTATCGCCAGATTTTTCTTCAGAAGGTACCCTTTTCTGGCCACGTGCAAGCCTGGTGAAGGCATTTACCTTGTTAAGACCCTGAATCAAAAGGGGAAGAAATTTTCAGTGGTGACAAATTCAAAATACTTATGTAATTCGACCAAATCAAGAAGAAAATCATACGTACTTGCATGTTAGAAGAACTGAAGGTCACAAGAGCCGTCGAAGCCGATAGGATGCCACCCGCATGATTTTTCGACCTTCGCTCCTTTTCCTGGGGACTGTCAGATTTCCGCTTACCCGAAGAAAGGAACCTAAATAATCCGTGATTTGCCAGAGCTTTAGGAGAGGGCTTGCCGCGTGGAACTGTCACAACATCCTGCACGAATTGATGAATAGAGAGGAACTCTTCCTTCCAGAAAACATTATATTTGGATGTTGTCACCGGTTTTCGTTATGGGAGCAGAAAAGGGAGGCTTTTATGGGGCGCAAAAACACGGCTATTGAAGACGGCTGGCAAAAGTTCTTTTGGAGACGTGAATGGACGGCGAAATGGAACCCCCTGATCAAAACCCATATGACGAGCGGCCCTGTCAATGTTGACAGTTTCTCCAATACTCATATTTTCTTCGGAAGAATGCAACGTCACGTTCAAGGCAGAAGCAAAAGTGTTTGGCTGAACTATAGACGTGTGGACTGGAGCCCAAGGACGGAAATCAACTGCATGCGTTGTCGAGAAAATCAATGAGCTTTGAGTTAGGTTTCGAAAGCCTCTCTAACCAACAAAGTATCCTAGAACCGCCATATGTATCAGGAAATGAGGTTTTCGGTTTAGGAGCGTAATCTTTGAAATGCTCCCACAACCATGCTTGGAGAAAGGCGACGTGGACATACGAGTCTACTTTTATATACCCATTAGAGACATACATGTCCGCCTCTAAGTGATCCATATGGGTGTGCAAAGAACCAAGGAACAAACTGCCGATGGGAAGAGCAACACCTTTTGCCAATTTGATGGCGAATTTGATGAGCTTCTGCCTTATCTCCTTCTTACCAGAGCCATCATTGAAAACGTCCCTGGATAACCACAGAGCTACAAATGTAGCAACATGGAGCGTATCATCTAGCACCTGATCCGGCTCTGGCTCATCAGGGAACCATTCAGACACCCACCAGTTATAGAATCACTTTTCCTCATAATACTTCCGAACATATCTGATAGGGTGTAGAATACATCCTATTTACTATCTATTGTTTATGCTTTCTTTGCTATTTTTCTTGTAAATTATGTATTTTACGCTTATTTTGAGTTTTATAGCTACTAAGGAGTCGCACGAACGAAAAGAAGAAGAAATCACCCAATTTGAGCAAAAGGGCAAAATTGTCATTTCATGGGCGATCACTATCTGGAGCTGACCCAAGGTTAAGGGACAACTTTCTTTGGAGAAGTACTAAAAGACAGCCAGCGACATGTTAAGGGGCAACCCATGAAAAAATTACTAAATGCACCCGTCCTGCGCGTTCAGGGCACCCATCAGCTATACCTAATCCTAAACTCGAGAGGTGTTTCTCTCAATCATTTTACACATCTGAAATTGGGAAGGAAAGCAGCGGCTTGTGCTATTGAAACCGAGAGAAGAAAGTATGATGATTCAAGTTCGGTGATGGTTTGAAGAAATTCAAAGATGAATTCAAGCTAGGGTTGCTGTTGATTTACAAGCTGATGACTGATTGAGATGAATCGAGATCTCAAGAAATTAATGGGTCTGTTATGGGTTCGAATATGCAATGAATGAAGCTGTTGTTGTTTGAATCGATTAGGGTTTGTTGGTCTAAAAGATGATGTTGTTCTTTCTTTGTTCAATCGATTCTCATTGATGTTTGAGATGGGTTCGATCACGGAGGTGATGTTGATGGTGTTCTTTGTGAGGTGATTGAGATCCAGAGAAGTAAATCGATCTTTGCTGCTGCAATCGATTCAGGGAAATGGAGATGAAGAAATAAGCTGAGAAGAAGGATATGCTATAGAAGAAACCTCGAGATGAAGAGAAGAAAGGCGTATTTGTTGTTAGATGGGTTATGGAGTTGTTGTTAGTCGAACTCGGTGGATAGAAGAGATGGAATTGAATCTCATCGTTGCTGACAAGAACAATAAGATGGGTTTCTGGAATTGAAATCAGGGAAGATGAATTGAAGGGCTGAATAGGTGGTGGCAATGTTTGAGAAGGTGAATCGAAGATTGATGGTTCTTTGTTGATGTGAAGTACAACAAGGAATAGTGTTCGAATGAGCTTAATAGTTGTTGATCTTTGTTATTTTTGCCTTTGGGTTTGTTGTATGTCAAGGGTCGATAATGGATTTGTTTGAATTGAAAAGCAGGACAACGAGTTGATGTTGCTGTCAGTGGAGAAGTTGATAAGGAAGAAGGAGCAGACAATGGTGAATTACTTGAAATAGATGAATGTTTAGGACTGCAGGAATGGAGCTAAGAATGGCCTGAATATGGCCTGGAAGTCCTATAAACAGCCGAAACTCGGCCGGTTTTCTGCACCGACGAGTCAACTCGGCGATGACCGACCCAGCTCAGTGATCCAGCCTAACTCAGCCGAGTAAGCCAATGAGTCAGACCAGCTGTCTCGGCTGACTACTCCTCCCCTTGACCCGGTTGACTGACGGTTTGACCTTTTTGACCGTTAGTCCTAACGGTGGACTGACGGAATATTCCGTCGAATATACCTGTGACGGCGAAGAATTCAGGTTACCGTCGGTGACTTTAAAAGTAGGATTAAGGCCATAATACCAGTTTTCCGGCGAGCCAAAAATTCCAGAATTTTGTGTGGATTCTTCTCATGGGTGTGAAGACTTGGGCTTGGAATTGGATGGAGAATTTGGCTCAAATTTGGAAAGAGAAGATGGAAGATGAGAAAGACTTGAATTTGGAAATTGAGTTGCTAAAGGAAAAGGGTTCTATTCCTTGGAAGATTTGGAGAATATTGAAGCCTATAAATAGAGAAGTTCTCTACATCTTTTACACACCTCTCTACACACACAACACTTGTGTTTTTGCTTTCAATTCTTCTTCTTAATTATTTGTGTGAACTTGAAAATTCTCCTTTTAATTATTATTTGTGTGAATTTCAAAAACATGAGTAGCTAATTTTATTATTGATTGAGGATGGATGAATTCCTAGTTCTTAATACATGATTTGAGTTTTGTTTCAATTCTATCTTGAAGTTTTTCACATGATTATCGTTTGTTTTTACTAATAGGAATGTTTATTCATTCATGATTGATTGATAGATTGTTTAGAGTGCACGCTAAATTGATTTGTTAATTTGATCTAAAGCTAGTGAAAGTTAGGGGATAAGTAATCGTTTCTTGACTCTTTACATAAGTAGCAAACACGAGACCTTGCGGAGGGATTCCGTGGAGCAATTGTGTGTGAAAACAACGTTAGCAAGTAGACCTTGATCTAAGAGTCCAACTACTAATATTAACCTAATAAGTTCATAAATCTTAATGCGTTTATTTAAATTACATCTAGAGTGATCTACTACTAGGTGGTTTGGTAAATAGAATCCAGGTAGTCGAGAACTTCCGTATCCGGTGATACAAGGGATTTAGGGTTTAGCACCGATCTAGCTGCTTTACCTACGGTTGGTGATAATCTGTGACTAATAACAAGTAGAAAAGAACATAACTTTAATCATTGTTTTGCAACGAAGAATGATTCCTTGATCTTGTCTCTCTTATTGATTTCAACTTTATCTTTGAATTGTTTTGTTTACTTTCTTTTGCTTTATACCCCCCCTTTTGTGACAACTTTTACAACTAGAATTCTCTGCTCCTCGTGGGAACGAACTTGACTTCCATTATATTATTTTTAATTGAGTGGAAATAGATATTAATTTGATTGCACCTACGACACGCATCAATATCCTGTTGACTTCGTGACCAAGGCGGCATGTATTTCTTCTTCTTCCTCAGACAAGATAACATCAATATTCCCCATTATGTGAAGATTCAACAGAACGGCTACGCTTTCCAAAGTAATGGTCATCTCACCCCATCTACATATAGCCGTGTGAGTTTCCGGGCACCATCTGGAGATGAAAGTAACCAAACCTGCAACATCTTTTCTGATTTGAAGTATTGCAGATGCCATGACATCATTCATGATTTGCGCCTCAGTCAGATTAACCCTTACATGGTCTTGGCTTATCATGAATTGCATCCATTTATCATAAGAGCGCAATGGACTATGACAGATTTTGAAGTCTATGGGAGAAGCCGAATACTCTTTCTTATGAATGCAAAACCTCGTTATGTGCCCTGGATAGACTGATTGGACTTCTCCATCATTATCTGAATCAGTCATAAGGGTGGCCACGAACTTAGGATGGGTCCTTGTAACTGTAGCGGATTTTTTAAAGAACTCATCATCTATGTTCGGCTTTGAGTTGTTAGCATTTCTCGATGCGGCGGCAGAATTTCTTTCAGGTGACATCTTAACAAAGTTCCTTATGCTACTTTTACTTTCGAAGTAACTACAACAGAGCAAAACAGTAAAGTTACTACTTTGAGGGAAATCATACATGAAGATTTTGTCAAAAAGTTGGGTACAATAATTAAGAGCCGACAACAAATTTTCTACGGGGAATTTTCTTTAGCCACATGTCACAGCACTCACGGCCAAAGGGAGCGGGGACTGATGCTCACTCAAACAAATTTTTGCCGCGGAAAATATGCTCTTGGACAAAACCGTATCTTACAGCGGTGCTCACGGCCAAACAAAAAAAGGCTACAAATCTAGGTTTAGGAAGAAAGAAATTAACGACGGCCACCCGTCCATGTGTGCTTACTTTGCCTAATGGTTAGCTTTGTTGTTATTAATACTGTGGCTAATGTTACTACAATACTACTATCAAGGAGGAATCATTCGCATTGAAGTTCTTTGCAAGTTCACGGAAAGTATGCCTACGGCTAGGGTTTACATCAACACAGAAACAAATGAGAAGAAACGTTGGGAAACACACCTGAAATATGCTTGCTTGCTTTTACTACCGCTGTTCCTTCCAAGCTCGTGAATGATGCACCTTTGCTGCTAACACGTAGACACGAAAACGAATCCAAAGCCAACGATACAAAATAAAGAAGATGAACAATGCCTTTTATATGTGCATAGCGCTTTTGGAGTTCGAGTGGAAAAAGGTTTCCCTTTTGGGCCATGAACGAAAGAAGGCAGTTGGGCTCGTGGTGTTGATGTCCCATGGTGCCAATCTCCATGGCCAAGCCAGCAGCGCCATCATCAATGGTATGTGGGCGAAGTAGCAGCACCATCATCAATGGTCCGCGGCCAAAGTCGCAGCGCCATCATCAATCCGTGGCCGAAGTTACAGCGTCAGTATCAGCCCCATGGCCCAAATTGGCGCCAACATTCCGGGAAGCAAAGCTCTACGGCCAAACCAACACCATCACCCTATGGATGAGCCAAAAGTACGCCAAGCCGCCAACACAAGGATTATAGACTACTCATGCCTCCTGCCAAAGGTTAGTCGAATTTTCTTGGCAATCTCTTCATGTCTTGCCCTTTCGATTTTACTCTTATCTGTCACTATCTCATGCTTACCCCGCAACAATGCCACTGTTACGTGCTAAGCATGGGAATTAATGTTGATGGTGGTTTTTAGTTCAGGGCTAAATTTGTAAAACCCTGCATTTAATGTGTCGTCACTCTGCAAAGAAACGGAGCCTGAAAGTGATGAGTGTTCAACCTCTTCACTGGCACATTTATTGAGCAACTCAATATATATATAATTTATCCAGAATGGTGCATGTAGCAACAATCCCAGATATTCTGTAAATTTCGGCACCTTGCCTGTATTATTCAGTTAATATAAGTTTCTTTGAATGCTTTCTGTGCTATGTTCCCCGGCTGAACCCTTAATGTTGATATGGCATGATAATTTGTGTTCACTCGCAGCAGAGTAGCAAGAATTTCCAAGTATCAAGGATAAGGTCTTTGCATAAAGTATTCAATCAGAAAGCATACTGCTCTCTGGCAATGAACTTAAAAGAAATCTGTGTCAATACATAGAATTCAATCAATTTTGTGATAATTCACAAGATTCGGATATTACCCTGACTAATTTGCAAAATTAGGGTTTTGCGCTTTGCGCAGTATATCATACCTTGCCTGTCGAAATTAAGCCTAGTACTTAATCCGCCATGGATTAGTAGGTGCAAAATCTTGCCCAGAATCAGAAAACAAGAAATAAATGAGCTTCAGAATAGGAGCAGCAGCAAAGGGAGGCGTGGCCATTCCTTAGGCCAGCCGGCGCCATTTACCATTAGCCACGCCCCATGTTGCCTAAACCGGCCCTATTTCCCTCGACCAATCAGGTCGCCTTAAACTTGCCACACACGCATACAAGTTGTGGTTGGGACCATACTTGCCGGCCCTATTTCCCTTCGACCGATCAGGTCACTTTAAACTTGCCACACCCACACCAGAAGTGTGTCCACGCCCGTGTTTGGTCGGCCCTCTCTTTTTCGACCAATCAGGTTGCTCTAAACCTGCCGCAGTATTCAAAAAGAGAAGCAAAATTGCGTCAATACCAAATTGGCTTTCCAAAGTTGCGCCAATGCGCTAACTGGCATGCCAAACGTGCATGCCCAACGTTCCGGACATGCCACTTATCCACATAAGTATGCCGAACGTGGCAATATATCATAAATAGTGCACTTACATGCCAAACCATATTTTGTTTGTGGCCAACGCCATAATGGACTTCAATGTGGTTATCCTAACCAGAAACACGACCTTGCATGGTCGAAACCCTAATTTCCAGTCGTGGCATAATTTATGCCACTTCGGGCCCCACAACATGCCACGAGCCGTGCGGGACTCAGGAAACCCTAATAAAGATGCCACATCATAACCACCCATGGTAATCCTTACTCATGTGGCCGTTTCCACATGATGGCCTGGCTATGGTTCCTTTGGTGTGGCTATGGAACTATTTGCACAAAACATCGATGCGCCACGGCCACATTCCATATGCCGCATGTCGTATGCACTAATTAGGGTTTTGACACGCCAAACCCTAATTCAGGCAAAGTTGCTACACCAACCAAGCCAAGTAACGTTTCCCAGAGCATTGGGATTGATGTGGCAACAGGGCCAATGTTGCGCCACATTTGGGTCTAACACCAATGTGCCAAAATCTAGCGGCCATGGCTACGCCAGGCGCTACTTGCATCATCGTGCCACTGGCATGCGCTAACTATGTCATCCACGCCACCGTGCCACAGTGCACGTGCTAATTAGGGTTTCGATACGCCAAACCCTAATTTAGCTAAAGTTGTCATGCCAACTAGGTCAAGTGATTCTCCTAAGGCCTTAAGTTTAACTTGGCAACATGGCTAATGTTGCCGGAGCCATATTTGGGTCTAACACCAATATGCCAAAACAGCTGCCACGGCTATGCCACTGGCATGCCGCTATGCCATGGATACGCCAGGCGCCACTATGCCAATGGCGCCACTTTGCTATACAACAGGATGTGGCCATAATCAATGGCCATCCTTTCTCATAAACTACAATCTCAGCCGTCCAAATTCGCTATGGAATTGACCGGCTTGTGGCAAGTTTTAGGCGCCAGCCAAGGCAAGCCTAATAGCATCACATGCTACTTTCTTGTGGCAAGTCTATTGTCTTTGACTTGCCACACGTAGCAATATGCTACACGTTTTTCATTAAACACTCGAGACATCAAACATGTCACAAACTAGGGGATGCTCATCAGGGTATTGGTTTAGCGATTTACAGCGTGCGGCATGCAACACGTCTATCATAAGAAAGTGTCAGGATAACAGGGCGGTTAGTGGAGGCAAGAAGTAGTGGGTGTAAACAAACCCGCTTCCCTCATAGTGGAGGCGTGGTTTCTGGCAGTTACACATTAATCCACTCTTCCATCACTCAATCACTCCCACTTCCTACGAGACCAGGGTGTATTCAATTATGACTTGTATAAATAGGTTTTACCTATTTTCCATCAAATAACAAGTTTTGGTGAGAACAACAACACAGTATCCAGAAAAATGCCAAAGAACTGATAGCTTTCATTCCGCAAGCCAGTTCCAAATTCTGATACAAGTCATAAAATAGCCACACCTTCAGAATAGCCATTCTGGTCTCAACACCTTCTTTGCTTCCCTTCCTAAGACCAACCCATCTCCTTCACTTTGAAGCAAGACTGGAACAGCCATTTCTTGGTTTAGGCCAGGGTTGTACATATTGATCTCTCGAATCTAAAAGTACTCTCGTGCCGTGCATTTTTTTTAGGTTTAGAATCGTTTCTCATCCACACACCTAAATTTACCAAAACCAGCAGAAACAGTTTTACCCATAAACATCCCTGAACTAAAAACCACCATCAACATTAAGTCCCCTGCTTAGATGTTGAAGCGACTTCCGTGGAAGAGGTTGAAGTAGCTTCTAAAAGGGAGGTTGAGGCGGCCTCTGGGGAGGATGTAGGAGCGGCTTATGAAAAAAGATGTTGAAGCGGCTCCTGGAAAGGATGTTGAAGCGGCTCCTGGAAAGGTCAGTCTTAAAACCCTAAAAAACTTCTTCATGCTCCATGGAGTATTATACCACAGAAACTCAGATCGATCCATGTCGAGATGTCTTGGAGACGAAGAAGCACAACTACAACTTACCCGCTTTCATGGTGAAATCTGCAGACAAACGTTAGTAGTGACTCTTTACCGACGACTTCAACGCCTCGGATACTACTGGCCGGATATGGATACCCAATCTCAAACTCTCCAAGGATCTTGCTCCAATTGTCAAGCGCCACCACATCAATTGGAAGTTCTTAATGTTGGTTATGCTGGGGACTGGAGAGAACCGTACATCAACTACCTCCGCGGCGGTGTACTGCCTACTAACAAGAGGGATGCAGCCAAGATGAAGCAAAGATCCAAAAGATTCGTATTTCATGAAGGAATCCTATACCGCAAGAGCTTTGGAGGGAACCTGTTACGATGTTTGGCAAAGTCCAAAATCTCGACTATGTTGAAAGAGACACATGAAGGTTAACACCATGGAAAAAAGAAGTTATTCCTCCAGGTGCACGAAAAGTATTAGTGGCCGACCATGGAGGATGATGCAGCAGTATTTGTACAGAAGTACCACGAATGTCAAACTCACGGGAATCTCATTCACACACCTTGTAATCCCCTTCATTCAGTAAGTAGTCCGTGGCCTTTCTTCATCTGGGGACTTGATATTATTGGAAAAATCAATCCACCATCGTCGAAGCAGCACGAGTATATCATAACCGTGACAGAGTACTTTACCAAATTGGTCGAAGCTATTCCTCTTCGAGGAACCACTGGAGCGATAATTACAGCATTCATTAAGGAATACATCATTTGTCGGTTTGGCGTGCCTAAGCACATCATTACTGATAATGGTACTCCCTTTGCCAACAAGCAAGTACGAGAATTGCTTGAAGAATATGGAGTTAAGCAAGTCTTTTCTACTCCTTATTACCCTCAAGGCAATGGGCAAGCCGAAAGCACCAACAAGACTTTGATCTGAATTCTCAGTCGAACAGTGCATGATAATCCCAAGACGTGGCACGAACAATTGCTTATGGCGCTATGGGCATATCGCACGGCACCTAGGAGCTCTACTGGATTTTTTCCTTATTCACTTGTTTATGGAGCTGACGCAGTTCTCCCAGCAGAGATCAAGATCCCGTCGGCTAGGGTAGCAGCCGCAAGTGGAGTCCAATGGAATGAGGACGAAGCATCGAGCTCCAGAATAGCAGAGTTGGACAGTTTGGATTCCAGAAGAATTAAAGCATAAGAGCATGCTTAGGCGTACAGAAAGATGATCTCCAGAGCATATGATAAAGCGATAAAACCTCGAGTTTTTCAAATAGGAGATCTGGTATTAAAAACCGCCAAGCACATTCAGCAAGACATGTCCGCATCAAAGTTTTCCCCAAAATGGGAGGGTCCTTACGTGATCACCAAGGCTTATAACAGTGGCTACTACAAGATTGTCAAGGAAGATGGAGGCAAATTGGAAGCAGTCATCAATGGAAAATGGCTCGAGGCATACTACGTCTGACCATTACTCCATCCCTCGTCGTCTCATGACACGGCCAATCAGGCATTTTTCGTTTCTTTCATATTTGAGCTATCAAAGTTTTTCATTAGTTAAGGCATATTAATGTAAAATCCATTTGCTCATCAAAACCCAATGCAATTCATTTTCCAAAAACAATGTTCAAAACCCCAGAAAAAATAAGAACGGTCAAACGTTCTCATGCCTACTTATTCAAAACAATAAAATATAAGTATGGCTTAGAAAAGGCCATCCAACAAGTTGTAGTCCCATGAAAGCATCATTTTCAGCCTACCCTGATACCTTTCAGTCCTACTCTTCAAGTCTTGGATCGCCTGTTCCACCTTCTCGGATTCCGCAGCCAAGGCCTTTTCCTCTTCCAAGATAGCTGTCATAGCAGGAACGACATTGGCGATGATACCAGCTTGATCAACTTTGATAATGTCAAGGCGCTGCCGCAGCCAGCTCACGTTGAACTCCATGGATTCGCAGGTAGATAACATGTTTTCCCACTTTTCAACAGTTGATTCAGCAACATCACGAATGGATGTATCTTCCATCTCTGCAACCATGGGCAGAAGACAGTTTACCGTAGTGACCAAAGCCGACGAACAATGCCGCACCACGTTCCTGGTAGCAATGTGGCCGTACCTTCTCCATTTTTTTTGTGTATAAAGGCACAAACTCCTTCCTTATTAAGAACTTACCAATAGTCCGGTAACTAGAAGATAAACACTTCATGTTAATATCAAACGGCAAGCCCGTGTTGGGGTACTCGTAGGAGGAGATACCCAAATCAGCGTCTTCCAGGTCTGTAGCAGTAGGTGTGTCCAAGCTTGAAGGAATAGGAGTGGCCATATCATTGTCGTCAACCACCGTTACACATGTTCCAGCAGGGTACCTATACAACAACAACAACAAAAAAATCACCTACTGGCCATGACAAAGAATACTTATTCACCAGTGAAAATCATACTGGTATGATCTTCTTGACTCATATGATCTGGACAGGGGAGTTGCCACGAGACCCAGAGATTCTCCCACTCTAAGAAAAAACAATATTAGAGTCAAAAGAGAAAGATGAGTTACCGCTTCAAAATCAAGAAATAATTAAAAGTCATACTCTGGATACAAGCCGCCTGTGTTTGGAAGAGGAGTCTGGATGGGTTGAAGATGATCCGCTCTCGTCTGGTGTGATTTGGTGTGACTGGATTGAAATCGGCATACCCGAAAGATACAATCGTGATTTGGTGTCCTGATTCGCTGTTTCGAATTCAAGACAGCTGCAACTTCCCTGGTAACGTTTATTCACTTTTGACTTGGTCATTTTATCTCTTGACTATCACCATCTAGTGCTTACCACGCAACAATGTCACTGTTACGTGCTAAGCAGAGGACTTAATGTTGATGGTGGTTTTTAGTTTAGGGCTAGAATCGTAAAACCGTCGTTATTTTGCAAAGAAACTGAGCCATTTAAAAGTGATGAGTTCCCAGGCCTATTTACTCACACGCATGTTGAGCAACTCGGTATATTTATATGAAATTTATTCAGAATGGTGCATGTAGCAACAATCCCAAACATTCTATAAATTTTATTAATCTCTCGCTTGCATTATACATTAATGTATGGCTTATTGAGTATTTTCTTATGCTATGTTCCCCGGCTGAACTCTTAATATTGATATGACATGACAATTAGTATTCACTCGCAGCTGAGTAACATGAATTTCCCGAAGTATCAAGATTAAGATCTGCATAAAAGTACTCAGTCAGCAGACGCGCTGGCTGCTCTATGAGAATAAAAATTAAAGAATTTTGTGTTAACACATAAAATTAAAGAATTTTGTGTTAACATAAAATTAAAGAATTTTGTGTTAACACATAAAATTCATCAAATTTGATCAATTTTGTGATAACTCACAAGATTCAAACTTTAAACCTAATTAATTTGTAAAATTAGTTTTTTGCGGCCTTCGCAATATCCTGAACCATGTTGGTCGAACCTAGGCAAACTAGGAAATTGATCCATTATGGAGCTAGTAGGAGCAAAATCCTACTAAAAATCAGAAAACAAGAAGTAAAGAGGAACTGCAGCAAGTAAGAGAGACAACAAAGGGGGCGTGGCCACGCCACTTAGCCGACTAATCTGCTCCAGCATGCGCCACCCGTGGCCGATCGGCCACACTCCATGTCGTCGCTTGCTGGCCACCTTTCCCATCGACCAATCAGATCGCTTTAAATGCACTACATGCACTTTAAAATAAAGTTGGAAATTGTTTGGTCGACCCACCTAATTCCTTATGGAATCTAATATAGGCTGCCCATGTCAGTCTTAAAACGACCAGGGTTGTACATTTTGGCCAGTCAATTTACCAAGTCTAGCCACTTCTTAACACGCCCGGACAAACACCACCATGCACACTTGCGGGCCCACTAATGCTTAGGCCAATCGGAACCCTTCCCCCTCATAACCGGAGCCACCAAACGATTACCCAAAGTGGGTTGGCCGCGTGAATTATCAAACACTAATTTATGTTAGCAACAGCATATTGTTGCTGCAAAACGATCTTGGCCGCCCAACTTTGCCAGCCTAATTGACCGACCTTGAGTCAGTCTCAATCAACAGGCAAGGTGCAGATACGCTCATCAGCGGCCCGGCTATTATGCTGGCCAGGCGAACAACTCCCATTACGTGCTAACACCAAAAAACCGTTGGCCTAAAATGGGTTGGCCACACGGATTTTAAAACCCGAATTGAATCAACGACTGCCATTAACTGTAGCAAATCATCTCGGCCGCCCAACTTCGCCAGTCGAATCGGCCGGCCTAACTCCTATTTTAGGTGGCCAACAAGATGTGGCCATGATCACCGGCCACCCCACTTCCATAGTTGAAGAAAGGAAAAAAACATGGGAGTTGATATTATCAAGGTCTTTATCGCCAAGTTAAAATTTTCTAATTGATGATCAATATTAATTCATGAAATTGATTCACAACATAACTATTGAAACTCCCTTCAACAAAAATCGATCGTTTTTATTCCAATCAATATTCACATGATCACAAATAGAAGGTACATCTTAAAGAACCAGAGAAATCTAGGCTTTTGTTCAATGATGATTTTCATCTCTCAAAGTAAATCTAGATCTACAAAGAGAGAAGAAGACTAAGATATCAATTCTACCTGTAAATATTTCTTTGATTAGTTTTGATTGTGATGTAGCTAACTAAAATTGCAGAGATGAGAAAAAAGGGTTCATGAAAACCACAAAGATAAGTTGATAAATATGAAATCAAACGAAAATTGATATTTATCATCAAAATCTTTGGAGTCAATTTGGTCAAAGGGAGTAGTTTATGTGTGCAATAGAGGGCAACATTCAATGCAGAGGTTGAGAGGTGAACATTCAAAGTCGCCTAATGGAGGTAATAGGAACTATCGCGTAGTTGTTATTCCGTGCAGTTGAACCATGCCAAACACCAAAAAACTGAATGCATCCTTTGACCACATCGTTGACCACACTACATCCCTCTATTACGCCCATGCCAAATGGACCCTAAGCTCCGCAACTAATTTAGGCAAGTTTTATACAACGATGCTTCATGAACATCGATTATTTTGAGCTGCTTGCTTAAAAGCGATGCTTTATATGCATCGATTACAAACGATGTTTTACAAACATCGATTTCTACAAATAATTTAATTATTTGACCTAAAGGCATTACATGTTATTTCTTGCGGCAAGTCTCATGGCTTATAACATATGACCGCCCGCCGCCTAGCTTGCGCGTGATTGGTCAAAGTAGCTAGGTCTTTCTAGCAAGCCACTCAGCAACTAGCTACATGTTTCCCACGAAAATACTCGAGACATCAAACATGTCACAAACTGGGGGTTGCTTACTGGGGGACTGGTCTGGCGGTTTACAGCGTGCGGCGTGCAACACGCCCATTACGAGAAAGTGTCAGGAAGAGCGGACAATTGATAGCAGTAAAAGAGTAGTGGGTGCAAGGCTGGCCGGTCATCCCTCATGAAAGAGACGTGATAGTTACAACTTCCACACAATCCTCACTTCTTTACTACTTAACTGTCTCCACTTCCTATGAGATCAGGGTGCGCTCAATCATGACTTGTATAAATAGGTTTTCAACCTATTTCAAAAACAACAAGTGTTATCAACACAAGTATCCAGAAACCACATTCTGATACAAGTCATAACACAGCCACACCTTCATCCTGATTTCAACACCTTCTTCGCTTCCATCCCTAAGATCAACCCTTCTCCTTCATTTTGTGACCGAAGCAAGACTGGAACGGCCATTTCTTGGTTTAGGCCAGGAATGTACAGATTGATCTCTCGAATCTAAAGTACTCCCGTGTAGTACATTTGTTTAGGGTTTAGATTCGTTTCTCGTCAGCACACTGATGAGTGCCAAATATTGCATATTTCTACATCTATTTATTTGCATTTAACTCATCTTTTGTGCTCAGAAATCAGATATTATCCCAGATTCTGTATTTTCTTTGTTTTCAAGAATAAATATTTGTACTAATTAATTTTGTGTTTTTAGGTAGTAAATAAAGCTTGGAGAAATTGAGGAGCCAAAAGAGCAGAAAATTGGAGACAAGCGTCTATGGAGCAGAAAGCCAAAGCCCGCGCGCGCATCGGTTACAACCCAACAAGGAGCAACCCGTTTACAAGACATGGGATCGAGCTATCCAAGACCCGGCCCATGACCCGGATCCAAGCCCGTTCCATCTGAGCCGTGAGATCTCGCCCGCCACATCCAACGCTCGCTGCATCCCTCACATCATTCGTCGCTTCTCCCGCTCCACAGCAGAATCACCTATACCTACTCCCATCGACCAAACCCCATTTCTCCATTTCTCTTCTCTGACTTCCCGACAGTTTCAGAGAAGCCATCACCTCCTTCTCCCCCAACCATACCAGCAGCCAACCACCACCATCTCCTTCCCCTGACACCAGCACCAACAGCTCCAGTAGCCGCATGCTCCGCCTCTCTATCTCTAGTAATCTCCATCATAGCTTCTCCATACCCTAGAAGCTAGGTTAGAGATAATTGGATCTAGGGTTTTCTCTAACATCAAATCAATGAAGTCAGAGATGAATTGACAAAGGAGACAACAAATTCAGAGGTTATGGGTGAGTGGGTTTGCATTTATTTTCGAATTGGAGTGTTAGAGAGAATTAGGGTTTGCATGTATAAATAGGTCTGAGGAGTGTTTGTAAAAGCTCATGCCTGGATTAGCCAGAGCACAAACTTAGTTTAATTTGTGTTTGTTTTAATTATGTTCTAAGTTTCATTACTAGGGTGTAGATGAAACCCCTAGTTGTATGCTAACGTGATCAATGTTCATGCTGTTCTTGATGTGCTTACACTGTTTTAGGATTGTTAATTAGCTGATAAATTGAATGATCCTGTGATAGATTGTACTGTAAGAAGACAATCTATACTAGGGGAGAATTAGTGAATTAGTTAATCAAAGATCCTCCTGAGACCTTCAATGGAAGGTACAAGACACAGTGAGAAATTTCTTGGCCTTAGCATAGAATTAGAAGGTTGATTCGATCGCCCTAGTACTCTCAGTAACCTTTTTACAATCTGCTTTTGCAACTTAGTTACAGTCATAACAACAACTCAGTCGCATCGACAACCAACTTACAACTTTGTCACTTCTCTAGAAATCAGTTTAGAAAGCCTTAGATCAACTATACAACCACTCCATTTCCCTGTGGATCGACCTGTACTTGCCACGCCTCCAACAGGCGATGTGCACTTGCAGTTTAACACTTAGGCGAAGCTTCTTTCCCATCCTACCAAGTTTTTGGCGCCGCTGCCGGGGATTTGGTAGTGTGCTGTATTGCTCATTAGTGCATACTTCACTGTTTTTCCAACCCACCATTGTATATATTTGCTTTGAATCTTTGTTTTTAGTTTTTCTTAGCGTAATTTAGCTGTAATTTTGTTATTGCTGCATCTTTCATTGTGTGCTGTCACTGCATTTTAGCTAACTTATCCTTGCTTTCATAAGTCCTGCCATCTATAGCATATCTGTTAACTTTTCTTTTGTTTTCTTTCTCAGGCATATCATGCTGTAACTTAGTGCCATCAATCTGGCATTGCATTCTGTTCATATTGCATCTCACCTTGTAGCTTTTAGTTTGTTATTGTCCTGTAGTTTAGGTTAGAAATTTGTAGGAAGTAATAATCTGTTAGATTTTTGCATCTATTGTCTTATAGTGTAACTGATTGTATCCTGCTCCATTTCAAATATTAGTGATTAAGTACCTTTATTTTCATCTTTTAATTATCAAGCATTCCTGCATATAGCATTCTGTTCTTGCCATTTGCATTCCTGAGATTTGTCTCTAATTGAATCTGTGGTGTTGGAGCAGCATATGCTAGCTGAAATTTGTTAGGAGCATATCTCAATTACTGAGAATCATTGTATCTGTGAACATAAGTTACCACTCCCATAAGCATTGCCTCACTGATTGCATATTGTTTCTTGTCTGATTCAGCACTTCTGTGTACTTAATTCCAAGAAGTTAACTTTTGTGGCATCATTTCCCAATCTTCATATTGCAGAATCCCTGTTCTGAAATTTCAGCATTAATGTTTTGATATTCTTGCTTCAGCAGTGTAATTTTTGAGAACTAAAACTCTCTCTTGAGTAGCAGGTACTTGTGGTGCAGCTGAGCAAACTCAAGGAAGACAAGGGAGCAGCAAAACCAATTGGTGGAATTGCCTAAACCTGGTTTTATCTTTTGGTGGTATTGTGTCTCAAACCACCGCTTTACATGAATGAATGATATAGCATGCTTCTCTGGTATAATGACCTTTGAAGCTTACATGTGAGCCATTACTCCCCGGATGCATGATAAGTTGGATACTTGCAACACCCTGAGCCCATGCAATTGCTGATTTCCACCTGAATGCATGATCAACCAAAGACATAACCCGTCTCTGTGAAGGCTAAAGATAACTTGATCTTTGTGTAATCTCTACCAAAGAATCCCAGCAATTACAAGCACTTCTGTGTGCTTAGTTTTGAGAAATTAGGTTTCATTTTGTGTAAGGTTGTGTTGTTCTGTGTTGATCTGAGCACATAACTTATGCTGTGCATATAGCTGTGTTGCTCTGTGTACATCACCAGTGCATAAGCTGAGCTGCACTTAAAGCTCTGTCATTTAGACCCCTAAATCGGTGGAACCCAGTTCCACTGGGCTTTGCATAGCCACTGGGCTGTGCAGTTGCATATAAACTGGGCTGTGCAACAAACTGAAGCCCACATAAACTGGGTTGTGCAATAACTGAAGCCCACATAAACTTGGGCTGCACATTTACAGCAGCTACCAACACTTCTGTGTGCTTGAATTTCAAGAACTGGTGATTGGTGTGTCACCCCTGTGGGCTTAGTTTCCCTGTTTTGAGAAATCATTGGTTGTTTGAGTGTTATACATGCTTGATGTGTGCTAGGCCATGGTTGCTTCTTTTTGAGTTCAAATTGAGTTGTTAGATCATGTCAGGATTTTGGTCTGCAACTGAGGATGAAAACAGATCCATCAGAGAACATGCTTATGGGCATGCTTCACAATATGAACCACCCACAGACCATGATGTCAATAGTTTTAGGGATTATTATGAACCTTTTATAGGTCATGAGCCTCATTATAAAAACCCTAATCATTATTCACACATGTGTCATCAACCGCCATGGGAGGTTGAACAATGCTATCCTCCAATGAACCCTTGTATGCAGTCGATAATGGAGGATATTAAACTCATAGAGCAAAACAATGCTATACTTGAATGGAAAGCATCACATGATCATCCATCTAGTAACATGTCTGAGTTTCCATTGTGTAGTAAACCCTGTGCACAACCATATAATGATCATTCATGTGAAGCATGCATACCCACTAGTGAAGACTCCCCTTCAATTGAACAGCTTAACATGTTCTTAAGGATGAATCTCAATCATCTACAAAATGTAGAAAGAGAGTATGCCCATAGTCAACCCATAATGTTGAATATGAACCTCACCTAGAGGAAAATGAGTTGACTGAAAACACCAAAGATGTTAATAGGGATGAGTATGCATATTACTCAGATGATGAATATGATATGTTAGAAGAGCATGTGCATATGATGGAACCTTTGGGTTCGAGACATTAAGCTTCTCTTCCGTGAACCCTATGAATGATGCTTCTTCTAATATTCATACATGTGATCTTTGAATTGGGGCTGTGCAATTGTTCACTTTGAAAATGAGCATGCTATACCACTTGTTTGTGACTTGGGAATCTTTGAATTTCTTGTCAACACCAATGATACTATGCATGAAAACAATTTTGACGTGTCCGATTCCATGCCTAGGTTACAGCATGATGTTTCCTATGATTTGCATATGCATGACACAAAGCTTTTGGATAATGATGATTATGACATGGAGATTAATGAATTATTTTATGCAAATGAACAGGATTTACCCACTGTCTTTTCTAAGTCACTGATGAGTGCCAAATATTGCATATTTCTACATCTATTTATTGGCATTTAACTCATCTTTTGTGCTCAGAAATCAGATATTATCCCATATTCTGTATTTTCCTTGTTTTCAAGAATAAATATTTGTACTAATTAATTTTTTGTTTTTAGGTAGTGAATAAAGTTCGGAGAAATGGAGGAGCCAAAAGAGCAGAAAATTGGAGGCAAGCGTCCATGGACCCAAGCTATCCAAGACCCGCGACCCGGATCCGAACCCGTCTCCTCTGAGCCGTCAGATTTGCTCCTTAGACATCCTACGGTCGCTCCTTCGCTCACATCATTTCTCTTGATACTCCCGCTCAACACCAAAACCCCTGTATCCTAAGCCGTCCAGATCTCCCTTAGCTACATCCAACGATCGCTTCGCCTTCCCCATCATCCGTCGCTACACCTGCTTCACAACAAAACTCGCCT
This sequence comes from Papaver armeniacum, assembly GCA_023531295.1. NCBI lineage: Eukaryota > Viridiplantae > Streptophyta > Magnoliopsida > Ranunculales > Papaveraceae > Papaver > Papaver armeniacum. Next base: position 23,192 of record JAJJWW010014747.1, read on the forward strand.
ACACCTACACCCCCATCGACCTAATCCATTTCCTCTTTCTTCTTCTCTTTCTTCTCCCATACCTCTGCAGAGCCCTCACCTTCATCCTCTCTTCCCACGCCTGATGCAGAGCCATCATCAACACCTCCATCTCTTGTCAGCCACCAGCCGCACTATGATAGGTGTAGAATACACCGTATTTAATATCTAGTATTTATGCTTTCTTTGCGAATTTTCGTGTGAATTATGTGTCTTATGTGTGCTTTTGAGTTTATTAGGTGCAATGGAGTCATTTGGAGCAAAAAGACCAAGTAGAGCTCGTTCGAACCTAGGAGTTCTTGCTATCATCTTGAAGAGGACGAAAATGCGAAGCCAACGGCGAAAGAATGAGCTCATTCCGACATCGTATGAAGAAGATATAGGCGAAATAACAAATTAGGCTTGTCGGTTCCCAGAACCGACAGACTTACCAAGAATGAAGAAGGAATTGTTAAGGGCACCAGGCTTAATTACTCAAGGCAGCCACGGAATGGGAAGTGAGCTATCGGTCTTGCAAGACTGACAGTTGATTACAACATTAATGGAACCTGCATGATTTGCATGACAGAAGACCAATCGGGATGAAGTTCTGGGAGATGACGCTGCTGCCATTGACGATGATGGTGATTATCGGCAGAAGATGGTGGAGTCGAGATGATGATGATGCTGTCAATAGAGATGGAAGATTGGGTGATGGATATTGACGTTGTAGCTCGAGTCTGCATGTCATGGAAGTTATGGAAGCTCGGTGAGTGCAACTGATGAAGGATGTTGCTGGGTTGATGGTGGAGGTCGAGTAGCAAGGTAGTGATCATGATGATCAGGTGGAGCTGCTGAACATGCAGTTGTGAACTGCCGTGGAGAGTGATGGCTGCTGGGAGTTGTCGACAGGGAAGAACGAATATATTTCAGTGTTCTAGCTTAGATGATGAAGCTGTGGCAGTGACAAGATGAAGAAACGGAGTTGAACAAAGAGAAGAGGAAGCTCGAATTGTTGGCTGGTATTTTGAAACAAGGAGAAGTCAGGGAAAACCATGAGTTGCAGTTGATAACGAGATTGGTAATGGTGTAGAGCTGGTTGTTTCTCTCGATGGAAGATATGAAGATGGAGTTGTTGTGGTTATATGTGCTTCGGTTTTATTATTGATAAAGCAAGTAATGGTGATTATCGCAGGTGATGGATAGTGACTGTTGGCAGCAATGAAGGTGCATTGTGGATTGGTTAACGGGAATAGCTGTTTGGTTGCTGTACGAAGTATATGACACGGATGGAGTTGTGTGATAGAAGAGGTGATGGAACTCGAGTATATTTCCGATGGTTGAACGAAGCTAAAACGCTGGTAGTAATGGTGGTAATGCATGATGGAGAGGAGTTCGAAGCTCGTGATGATAACGTGATGATGCCGAGAGAAAGAGTATGCTGTCAGTTTTACGGGACTGACAAGCTAAAAACAGTTTACATGATTTATGAAGACTTGGGCTGGACTATTCAGACGCAAGCCCACTTGGATGTTCATGCGACTTTTTTCCAGCCACGACTTGTGAAAGATATTTGTGATTCCGGAGAGTTTGGCAAGCCAATTGCACGGGGTTCGATGCACGGGACACAATTCCTAAGGAGGTGCTCTTTCCTATTTTTGCTAGGTTTCCTAGTTTCTTCAAGAAGAGGTTACAAAACTCTATATATAGAGAAGCCTAGGCACAAATATAAAATATCTTATATCTTTTTCTAATTCTTTTTCCTCTACTTGTTTTCTAGGGTTTAGAACATGAAACTTCTCTTTCTTCTTGTGATGAACTCCTTGAATATGAGTACCTAATTATCTATTGGTTATGGAATAGTTGGATTTCACAAAGCATGATTCTTTGATTCAATATATTAGTTTTGTCTCATATCTATCGTTTGCAATTCTCTGAAAATATTGTTTTATGATTGATTGATTGTTTTGTCAAGTTGCAAATTGGTAGAACTTCTAATCACATCTATTGCTAGTTTAGGGTTTATTATACGCAAAAGTGATATTCCTTGGATACAAGTAGCATAATATGGTTATAGTTTGTAGTGATATATTCTTATGATCATATGTGAATCGTAACCTTTGTTAAATTGAATTAGTGCGCTTTCCACGTTCAATTGCTTTGATTGGCCTGATTTCATAGAACTTAACGCACCTAGGGAATTAAACTTGATTAGTGCTTTTACACGTTAGGTTGTTCCTTTAGGTAGAATTCATATTCGCATCTTTTAATGTGTTTGTTGATGACATGAGGAGATTTGCGGGATATTCTTGCGATCAAGGTATTCTAGGGTCTTTGATAAAAGTTGAGATTAAAAATCAATTCTAGTTATTGTGAAAAGCATGTTAGTGAATGAAAACGAAATCCTTAACCAATATCTCTTCTATCTTATTTGTTTGCTTATTTGTTTATTTGCTTTTATTTAGTTTATTATAATCAGAAAATCCACCCGGTGTTTTATATATGAAACCATAACAATTTGACAACCTAGACCTCTCTGTGGGATCGATCCTTTCTTGCCCTTGCTATATTTATATTTTGAGTAGTAAGAAAGTGTAATTATATTTGTGTCGCTACGACAGTGATCAAACACAGGCGCCGTTGTAGGGGAGGCAGCGGTTGTTAATTGTTTTTGGTTTCTTATTTTTGTATTTAGTTTTTGTTTTATTTTTATTTTTTATTTTTTCTTATTTTCTCGGGTTTTAACCTTGGTTTGGGAATTATTTCGAGTGCTTATTTCTATGGAAGGAGCATATTGGAGCAATGGATATGATTTTCAACCTCCTCAACACTATGAAAATTGCCCACCATCTATGGGATGCAATCAAAACCAATTTATTGGCTATGATGCATATCCTAGAGAACCTTATGGTGATTTTCATACATACCAACAACAACCTTGTAGTGGGTATGTAAGTCAAGCACCTAGGTGGGATAATTCTACATCTAATTGGCTTTATTCGAGTTGTATGCAGATTTTGAATGGATTACAAGACATGCAACAAAGGCTAGACCAACTTGACCGTGATAGAGAGAACGTCGCACAAAACAATTTTTGGAATATTTCTTCTTACCCGACTTCGGATCGTAGTTATGATCATTTACCCATTCAAAGGGAAGAGTCATGGGAAAGAGAACATATTGTAGTCAATGGTGGTAAGCGTGTGAACGTCAGAAACTTACGCAGAAATTATACAAGTTGGAAGATGATGGAGCCTCGGAAGAGCTAGTCGATGAAATTAGTAGGACCATTCATATGGAACTTAAACGACGTCGTGATAAGGGTTGGGAAACCGAGCGACGATTCTTATTATGGTGAGTACGAAGATGAAGACGAAGATGAATGTGTTAAAAAGGACCAACCTTTGGAGATATTTGATGACATTAGTGTAGTTGACTCAATTATTGATCATTATAAAGATCAACCACCTATTCAAAAGGTAATTGAGTATGATGAAACTAGTGTGTTACACAACTTCTTTGCAACAAGGTGTGAGTCTAATAAAGAGGAGTATGTTGAGAATGAGACCGTTATGACCAATATTATGGAAGACCCAATTGAACTTGTGCATGATTGTAATGATAATGTTTATGTCGAGACTTTGGTTAAGGCGAAACGGACGAAGAATGGTTGCAAGGTTTAATAGAGGACCATGATATAAAAGAGGTGAATAATTCACTTGAATTTTTCAAGGATGAAGAGGATTTCGTAATACAAGAGATTGTGAAAGGTTTATCTAACCCATTGCCTATTATTTCTTCTCCTTTACCTCTTATTGGTTTGAATATATATGCTTCGAGAACTTTATTGAATGATTTTGTTTCTCGTTTTCCGCCATTAGAGATACTTGATTCTCATACTATGCAGGTTATGGAACAAGAAACCGTGGAAGTACCCGACTTCTATATTCTTTATGCACTTCCATGTGTGGACGAGAATAAGTGTGGGGGAAGCTTTTATCGGTTCATAGCTTCACTTTTGCTTTATGTTACTAATATTTGTGTGAAGCTAGTGTTTGCAAAACAGGTTCTATGGACGGATCCCCAACTTTTCAGATTATTGGTGTATGGGGAATGAATCTTACAAGAAGCTAGGTCGGGCCGTCGACTTTAAAACAAGCGCTTAGTGGGAGGCAACCCACCGGTTTTGTATCTCTTATCCTTTTGCATTTTATTTAGTTTCGTTTGTTTATTTTTTACTGTTTACATATCATATTTGCATCCCTATGTTTAATTTCATTGAGTCCGGAATCTATCTTAGAAGAGAATTAGGACGAATACCTTTTCGTCAGAAAAATTCAGACTGCGCGTAGTTCATTCCAGAGACCATAACTGTCAGACCGTTTATCGAAACACTGTGCCCTTTTGACACTTTGTAGAAAACACGTAGATGAACAACTTTTGTGAAATGGAGTTTTCCAAATTACTTACCAATTTGTACAGTTTTTGCGTTTTATCTGCTGTTACGCCAGAATTCAGAACTTTCGGTTTTACACATTGAGGACAATGTGAAGTTTAAGTGTGGGGGAGCATTTATATGTTTGTATAGTTTGTTTTTGACACCATTAGTGGATGGAACCATGTTGAATGCAGGAGTTGAGGAACCAATTAACTAAAAGGGGAAGAATATAGCTCAGAAATCACAAAATTAACATGATAGTTGTTACCATATCTCGGAATATCACCATATCACATTCTATTTTTATTTTTCCATATTTATCTATTATTCTCTAAGTGCTTTGGTGGGTCACTAAACATCGACGTGTTATTACTGCTAGGATGAAATAGAGTGGTTGAGTTACTAGAAAAAAAAAAAAAAAAAAAAAAAAAAAAAAAAATTTGAAAAAGAAGGAAAAAAAAAAAAAAAAGGAGGACCGACCAATTAGACCAAAACGGAATAAAAGACACTTGAGAATAGCAAAGATGTGTGAAACGTAGTCCCTGTCTCCGTCGCCTAAACAAGCGTGGAATGCAGGATCCAAGGCAACTATCATGTACTTGCTGACAAGAAGCATGCGCTTGGATCCAAAAGATCTAATCATGCCGTCTAAAAAAAAAAAAAAAGAGAAATTGGATCCAGTTTGATCCAATTATAAAAAAAAAAAATTAAAAAATTATTATTGTGTTGAATAAAGTCACTTTTGGTTCCCTTGTATATGCCAATTGATTTGATGTAGCATTCAGCACTAAGTAGCTCAATCCAATAGGATTAGGTTCATCTTAGCAGTGACCTTCAGACAGATATGGGAAACATCGAACACTTGTGAATATTCGCCAACATCTACATCTATATCCATCTTCTTAATCTTTTCATTGTGATTGTGGTTTGTTAGTTTCCGAGTATTGTGGCTTGTTCGACTATCTATTTAGAGTTTATTTACTAATATATGAATTGAATTTGCAAGGTACCTCCTCCTGTAGTCAATTTGGATTCGTTCATTGATTTGTCACGAATAGACGAAGTTTGAAATATAGGTTTTGTAGGTATATCTCTAGTAAACCTTCACGAGACTATAACTCGTCCACTAGGGATACCTAGGGGTTTAAAGGCTTGTTATTTATGCTAAAATTAACCGTAGCCTCGACGACACGGAGTTGTTGTATTTTAATTGTTTTGTTTGATTTGCTCGAGGACTAGCAAAGTCTAAGTATGGGGGAATTTGATAGGTGTAGAATACACCGTATTTAATATCTAGTATTTATGCTTTCTTTGCGAATTTTCGTGTGAATTATGTGTCTTATGTGTGCTTTTGAGTTTATTAGGTGCAATGGAGTCATTTGGAGCAAAAAGACCAAGTAGAGCTCGTTCGAACCTAGGAGTTCTTGCTATCATCTTGAAGAGGACGAAATGCGAAGCCAACGGCGAAAGAATGAGCTCATTCCGACATCGTATGAAGAAGATATAGGCGAAATAACAAATTAGGCTTGTCAGTTCCCAGGGAACCGACAGACTTACCAAGAATGAAGAAGGAATTGTTAAGGGCACCAGGCTTAATTACTCAAGGCAGCCACGGAATGGGAGCTGAACCGTCGGTCTTGCAAGACCGACAGATTGATTACAACATTAATGGAACTCGCATGATTTTGCATGAGAAGACCAATCGGGATGAAGTTCGGGAGATGATTCGCCGCCATTGACGATGATGGTGATTATCGGCAGAAGATGGTGGAGTCGAGATGATGATGATGCTGTCAATAGAGATGGAAGATTGGGTGATGGATATTGACGTTGTAGCTCGAGTCTGCATGTCATGGAAGTTATGGAAGCTCGGTGAGTGCAACTGATGAAGGATGTTGCTGGGTTGATGGTGGAGGTCGAGTAGCAAGGTAGTGATCATGATGATCGTGTGGAGTCTGCCGAACATGCGGTTATGAACTGCCGTGGAGAGTGATGGCTGGCCGGGAGTTGTCGCTTGGGGAAGAACGAATATATTTCGGTGTTCTAGCTTAGATGATGAAGTCGTGGCAGTGACAAGATGAAGAAACGGAGTTGAACAAAGAGAAGAGGAAGCTCGAATTGTTGGTCGGTATTTTGAAACAAGGAGAAGTCGTGGAAAACCATGAGTTGCGGTTGATAACGAGATTGGTAATGGTGTAGAGCTGGTTGTTTCTCTCGATGGAAGATATGAAGATGGAGTTGTTGTGGTTATATGTGCTTGGTTTTATTATTGACAGCAGCAAGTAATGGTGATTATCGCAGTGATGGATATGATCGTTGGCAGCAATGAAGGTGCATTGTGGATTGGTTAACGGGAATAGCTGTTTGGTTGCTGTACGAAGTATATGACACGGATGGAGTTGTGTGATAGAAGAGGTGATGGAACTCGAGTATATTTCCGATGGTTGAACGGAAGCTAAAACGCTGGTAGTAATGGTGGTAATGCATGATGGAGAGGAGTTCGAAGCTCGTGATGATAACGTGATGATGCCGAGAGAAAGAGTATCTTTGTCGATTTTACGGGACCGACAAGCTAAAAACGATTTACATGATTTATGAAGACTTGGGCTGGACTATTGAGACGCAAGCCCACTTGGATGTTCATGCGACTTTTTCCAGCCACGACTTGTGAAAGATATTTGTGATTAGGAGAGTTTGGCAAGCCAATTGCACGGGGTTCGATGCACGGACACAATTCCTAAGGAGGTGCTCTTTCCTATTTTTGCTAGGTTTCCTAGTTTCTTCAAGAAGAGGTTACAAAACTCTATATATAGAGAAGCCTAGGCACAATCTCTTATATCTTTTCTAATTCTTTTTCCTCTACTTGTTTTCTAGGGTTTAGAACATGAAACTTCTCTTTCTTCTTGTGATGAACTCCTTGAATATGAGTACCTAATTATCTATTGGTTATGGAATAGTTGGATTTCACAAAGCATGATTCTTTGATTCAATATATTAGTTTTGTCTCATATCTATCGTTTGCAATTCTCTGAAAATATTGTTTTATGATTGATTGATTGTTTTGTCAAGTTGCAAATTGGTAGAACTTCTAATCACATCTATTGCTAGTTTAGGGTTTATTATACGCAAAAGTGATATTCCTTGGATACAAGTAGCATAATATGGTTATAGTTTGTAGTGATATATTCTTATGATCATATGTGAATCGTAACCTTTGTTAAATTGAATTAGTGCGCTTTCCACGTTCAATTGCTTTGATTGGCCTGATTTCATAGAACTTAACGCACCTAGGAATTAAACTTGATTAGTGCTTTTACACGTTAGGTTGTTCCTTTAGGTAGAATTCATATTCGCATCTTTTAATGTGTTTGTTGATGACATGAGGAGATTTGCGGGATATTCTTGCGATCAAGGTATTCTAGGGTCTTTGATAAAAGTTGAGATTAAAAATCAATTCTAGTAATTGTGAAAAGCATGTTAGTGAATGAAAACGAAATCCTTAACCAATATCTCTTCTATCTTATTTGTTTGCTTATTTGTTTATTTGCTTTTATTTAGTTTATTATAATCAGAAAATCCACCCGGTGTTTTATATATGAAACCATAACAATTTGACAACCTAGACCTCTCTGTGGGATCGATCCTTTCTTGCCCTTGCTATATTTATATTTTGAGTAGTAAGAAAGTGTAATTATATTTGTGTCGCTTACGACAGTGATCACACTACCACAGCAGCCACCTTCCCCCCTAGCTTCTCTCTATCTCACTCATAGCCTCTTCCATAGAAGCTAAGACTGAGATAGGAAGAAATAGGGTTAGGGTTTTGTTCAATCAATCAATGGAGGGAGTTCTCAGAGCCGCACAAGCAGAGGAGAGCACACATTTCAGAGAGTATGGGTGAGAGAGGTTTGCTGATAATTTAATTTTAAGAGAGCTAGGGTTTTCAGTTCTGGCATGTATAAATAGAAGAGGTAGAGGATGTTTTTGGGTCATGCCTGGGCTAGCCAGAGCAGCAACTTAGTTTTAATTTATGTTTTGATTATCATTATCATGTTCTAAGTTAAATTGATAGGGTGTTTGATGAAACCCCTAATCATATGTTGAGTAAATCATGTTCAAAATATGTGTTCTTGCTGTGCTTAATTTGAGTAATTGTATGTTGTATTGATCAAAGAAACTTGTGATAGTTTGTACTGTGAGAATACAAGCTATGCTAGGAGTGAATTAGTGAGATCAGTTGAATTGCTTTAGGAGTAATTAGTTAGCTAACAATCGAATGATCCTGTGATAGAGTGTACTGTAAGAAGACACTCTATACTAGGGGAGAATTAGGGAGTTAGTTAAGAAAATCTCCATCTGAGACCTTCAAAGGAAGGTACAAGACACAATGAGATATTGTTTTGTTTAGCATAAGAATTAGAGGGTTGATTCAATCACCCTAGCACTCTCAGTCATCTGCTTACGACACTCTTGCTCATTCTTTACCTTAGCTTAGAGTCACAATACAACCAGCTCAGTCGTGTATCGACACCAAAAGCCCCATATTTGTGTTACATTTCCCTGAATTCAGTTTAGGCAAACCTTAGATCAACAACCCAGCACCACAAGTCCCTTTGGATCGACCCGTATTTGCTCTGTTTGCATTGAAGACACCGTGCACTTGCGGTTATAACAAGTAGGCTAAAAATCAGACCACTTCCCAAGCCTACCAAGTTTTTGGCGCCGCTGCCGGGGACTTGGCGTGTGCCATGTCGATCATTTGCTTGCCTTTACTAATTTGCAATTCTCCCCAGTACATATTCACTTTGAATCATTGCTTGTAGCCCTGTATTAGTATAATTTAGTTGTTAGTTTTCTTTTTGCATTCTCCATTGCACATTGTTAATTATATCAGTGCATTTTAGTTTCTCTTAATTGCATAAGTACATATCTGCATCCTCTTAGTTCTCTTATTAGCTTGCACTTCAGCTGTGCTCTTGCACCTCATCTGTGCATATCATTTAGCATTTGGCCTAGCCTGAGCTCAAGTCTGACTGGCTTGAACTATCGCCACTCAGCTGCAATATAGCATCCCTGTGATTGCCTGTTAAAACCATCATTTGTAATAGCTGAAGGTCGTGCTATAATAAGTGCCACTTGAACTGCATTTTCTCATTTCTTTTTGTAAACCCCCGCATTTCGCATCACCGCCCTGTAGAGTAGCTTAGGATAAGCGGTACCGTCTCAAGCGTGTAAGTTCTCACCGAAGGCCGTGGCTATACTCTCTTCACTTTCATACAACAGAGCATCTGTGTGTTGAGCAATGGCAATATTGGTTAAGTTTTTTTAGTCTCCTGTGATACATCAGCACAAGCACCATAGAATTTCTTATCTAGCTTAGGCCTGTTCCATTGTAACTGTGTATCTGTGCACCCTTTCATGTTTTAAACTGCGCAATATTGGGAACTGAGATTTCTTTCTTGAGTAACAGGTGCTTATGATGTTGCTAAGCCGACTCAAGGAAGACAAGAAAAGCGCAGGACTTGAGGTTAGCTATAACTGAACTTGGATATCTGCTGTGATCTTTGAACATTGTATTGCCCTGTGAATGAGTGTGAAGTGTGCAAATACACCTCAACTGACTAGTGCAGTATCCTGTGAACCTGTGAATCCATAACAAGCATCTTTGTAGTACCCTGTGCATCTCCTGCTAGTTATAATACCCATTTGAGTGGTTCATGGACAATTGAAAATACACACATGCTAGCTGAGATCTCTGTGCTGACATGAATGCATGAAAACTGAAAACTGAAAACTGAAATCTGTGCTGACATGACTGCATGATATCCCTGCTCCCTTGCTAGCCCCTGAAGCTACAAGTTTGAGCTACCACCTGTGTTGTGTGCATGAGCTGTAATTTCTTAGCTTGGATAGCCAACTGAGGGAGTGATATCTCATGCCCTGTATCCTTATGCATGTTTTAAACTTGTGCTAGACCTTGACTCTGTCAACCATTAGCTAATCTGTGCATCTGAGCATTTGTAAACCTGCAATCTGTGGTGCATGAAATTGTGAGCATTGAAGTCATACGACCCTGCTGCTGCTCACCCCTGAACTGGTGTTAAAACATACAAAGGCCTGTCAGACCTGTCCTTACTCTGTCAACCAACTCTAGGAAACTTTGTGTTCTACTCCAGCCCCTGTAGCTGTGAGTTTGAGCCACAAACAGGATAACCCCTGAGTCTGAGTTTGACATCAACTCAGACTGTTGACATCAACCAAGTGAGTTGATGCCACAAACTCTGCTGAGCCAACCACTTCCCTGTGTGACCTGAGCAGAGTATGTATTATTCATGAACTGATTCATTTGCCACATCTGTAAAGTCCATTGAGCTAATCTGATAGACCTGCTAACCTTGCTAGCCCCTGAAGCTACAAGTTTGAAGTACTGACATACCTCTCACATACTTTGTGCATAATCCTTGAATTTTGAGCACAACTGGCCTTGTTGAGCATGCTGTAAAGTGTAGGCTTTGTGTATTTGCTGATTAAGCTGCATCTGTGAGTTTCCTATCTTTATTGTGCTGAAATGTTAACTCCATGATGCTTTGAATTGTGGTGCTAATTTGTGATGAATAGATGATGTTGTGAAGGGTATAACCTGTTGACCCTGCATATTTGTGCATGAGCCCTGAAAACTTGAGGTCAACCAAGCCATTTGACACTCTGTGACATATCAAACTGTTGTGTAGTGCTTAAGTGACCATCTGCTATTGCATCCCTTGCCACTATGCATCTGTGAACTAGCATCTATAAGTTGTTTATGATCCTGTGATACTTGAATGAGTAGAGAGTAGCAGAATTTGCTTGAGTTTTAACTTGGTTTTCAAATACACTCCCTGGCACATGCTTCACCATTGAGTGAGCACAACCTAAACCTTGTGCACCATTCACAATTTCTGTTGATACTGAGTACAACCTGCCCTTCACATGATGTGCTGCACTTGAACCAGGGCTGTGCTGTGTCAATTTCTCTGTGAGTTTGCTTTGTTCTGTGCAAAACCAACCAGCACTTAATCATGCCCTGTGCTGTGACCTCACAAATTGTGCTGAGCATAGACCAGCCTCCACAACCATTAGGCTGTTTCAAATTGTGTGAATTTGTGTTTGCTGTTTTGCTCTGTGTATGAGCTTGAGCTGCTCTCAGACTTGTGTTGTGAGAGACTTGCCAATCTCTGCCAATCTCTGCACCTTAATGATCGAAACCCCTCAGAATGGGTTGTGCATACAACCTGCACAAAAATAACCTGGGTTGAACATAAGCTGAAGCCCACTTATTGGGTTTTGCATTCTGAACTTTCAGCCCACATCAGCTAACCTGTTGGGCTGTGCACAAAACTGAGCCCACACCCACTAGGCTTTGCAAACAACCTAGGCTACACAATTTCACCCAACCTGGGCCGTGCAACCAATCTAAGCCTACAGCTTTTGGGCTGGAATCAACCTATTCATCTGGGCCTCACAACATCAAAGAGCCATCTTTTGGGCTTGAGTCTTATATTAGTGGGTCATTTTTGAGTTTTTGTTTTTTTGCGTTGAACTTGTTTGTATGATAACATGCTAGATGCGCTAGCTAGGCTATGATTGTGTCTTTTAGAGACCAAACAAATCGACTAGTTAGAATCCGCCCGGACGAAATCGTTAGCATACCCAGTTCTTCAACAGAAAGCCCAAGTCCAAACCCATCAGAATCAGAAACTATGGGTGAAGAACAAAACCAACCCCGTAGTCTCAAGGACTACATGTACCTGATAGGTGTCTAAAACACCTAATTTACTAGTTAGTAGTTACACTTTCTTTGCCACTTTTCTTGTAAATTATGTACTTTACGCGTGTTTTTGAGTTATTAGGTACTCTGGAGTCGCACGGAGGAACAGAAGCAGAAATCATTCAAATTGAGTCAAGAAGGAAAAATCGTCATTTCACAGGCGAACACTATCCGGAGCCCAGTCAAGGATTAAGAGACAACTCTATTTGGAGGAGTACTAAATACGATCGAGCTGAGGTTAAGGGGTTGCCATCCGAGTGGCCCTTATTTAAGCCGGTGGGGTGTCTGAATCCATCACCCAAATGATAACCCCATTGTCATCTCTTCCTAATTCATTAGCACCTGAATTTAAGAAAGTAGAGAGGAAAGAAAGGGAGATGGCTGCAGATTTTGAGACAAGGATTTGAGTGATGATGGAGGAGATGTAGCTTCGCTCATCGAAGATTAAGCTCGATTCGAGTTTCTTTGTTGAAATGAGATCTAGGATTCGGAGAAGAAATTCACAGAAGAGAAAAATGGTTGATGCTGAGGATGAATCGATGGAAGAATTGGCAGATAAAGTAGCCAAGTTTATGGTTGATTTGGGCAAGATGCTGACTGAGAAATAGATCGAATCGAGTGACAAGGGAAGATGAGAGTTGAGAAATCGAATCGAATTAGGGTTGGTGTTCTCGAAGAAGGGAATCGGGGTTTGATGATGTTGCTGTTAGAGGAATGTATTGAATCTGGATTTCTGGGATGGTTTGAATTTGGTAGCTGGATTTGATGGGCTCTTGAGTACAACAAAGAAACCACAAGGAAGATGAATTTTGAACTGAATTTGCCATAGATGTTCACTGCAATTGGTGGTTGAATCTTTGGTGGTGCTGTCATTGCAGTGGCGGAATTGTGTTGTAGAGCTGCAGATGCTCAGGGGTTTGTTGGCATTGAGGCTCAAGTTTGTTGCTGGTATTAACAAGACTAAGAAAATCCCGCAGTTGGCTGAGATGTTGAGACTGTGCTGAAGAATGAATGGGTTTGATGTTTGAGGAGTTGGTGGTACAGATGGCTTGAGCTGCTGCCAACAATTGGAGTTTCTTGATGATGGTTGTTGCTGCAGGGAAGGAGATGGTCTTAATGTTGGTTCTAGTGGCTTCAAGTATGCAGTTTCAGATGAATGCACAGAAGCTTGTGTGATGGCAGTTCAATGGAAGGCTAGAAGTCTGGTGGCATGAGGCAGATTCAGTACAAAAGTGATGATGGAATTGGCGAGTGGATTGCAAGAGCAGGAACTGAGCATATGGGTTAGTTTGAGTTTGATGAATTGCAGGTGGTATAAAAAAATGTGGAGTTGATTTTAGGGTCTGCAATGGATGTGTAATTGACAGTGTTGATGCTGCAATGAGGAAGTAAAGGGGTTATGTGTTGGTGATTATGAGCTGTGAATGATTTACAGGCTAAGGAAGAAGATGATGTTGCTGGTGCTGGCTGTGTATGATTACAGGATTTTGGAAGAAGCTGTGCAGGAAATGGCTTTGGTGGTAGCCAGTGTTGTTGTTGTTCTGATGAAGAGGAATGACTTAGGTGTGTGGAGCGAGTCTTTGGTCTTTGTTATGAGTCAAGACAGAAACTAGTGGTCTTTGTGTAGTCATGGAAAGATGGCAGCTGGAAATGGAGCAGCTGGAGTGATGAAATTGAAATGTTAGTCTTGGTGCTGTATGACCTGAATTCGCTAATGCAAGAGATGGGTGATGTCAGTTGAGATGAGAAGGGGATTTGAAGCTATAGAAGGCATGACTCAGTTCAGGGAGAGAATGGAGCTACAAGGAAGTTGAATGAAGAGTGAAAGAAGCAGCTCGAGTTACAAGATGGCTGGTGATATTTGCAGGCAGAGAATGGGAGCTGAGATTATGAAATTGTCTTGGTGCTGGGTTCTGAGCATGGAGGATGGTGGTGCTGCTGTAGTTATTAGCAGTGCCGCAATGGATTACAATGAAGCTAGCACAGAAGCAATGGTTGGATGGGTTTAGTTGGTACTGCGAAGGTGTGGTTGCAATTGAAGAATGGTTTGAGTTAGTGAACAGGGAAGTGGCAACAACGGCAATGGTGGACCACTTGGAGATGGGTTTTGAGAAGACCTAATATTGGAAGGAGTATCCTTATGGAATGGGAGAAGCATATATATAGAAAACTCTTTCTTTAAACCTAATATCTCCATGAGGGAGACTTCTACTTGTTGTCTAGGGTTTCACATGATAGTTTTCTTCTTTGCTTTCTATGATGATTTCCAAAAACACAAGTAACTAAGTTTTTATTATTGGTTGAAGATGTAGTTGGATTTTGCAACCAAGTTATGATTTTTATGAATTAGTTTTCTCTCAATATTATCGTTTGATTTCTACGGGTTATAATAATTGCATGATTGATGTATTGCAATATGATTGAATGTTTGTTTAGTTAAGTCTAGAATTGATTGAACTCACATCCATATCTATAGCTAGTTTAGGGTTTTTCATCAAGCGATAACCTTGAATACGAGTAGCATGATATGATTCTAGGTTGTAGTGATACATCCTTGTAGTCATATGTAGAAATTGACCTTTGTCCGAATTGTCATGCGCAATGTGTGATAGTTGCATTGATTAGCCTATTTCTGAAACTTAATGCTCCTAGGAATTGAACTTAATTAGCGCAAGGCGTTAGGTTATTCTTTAGGTAGAATTCACATACGCAGCTCTAATGTGTGTGTTGATGAATTAGGAAATTACGGAGTATTCTTGCAATAAGGTATTCTATGGCTTTTGATGATAGTGAGATTAAATACGAATTGTATTCATATATTCATAAACTTGTTTACAATTGAAGATGAAACCTTTATCCAATATTTTCACATCCTTGATTTGCGTACTTTGTTTGCTTTTCGTTTATTTTTATTTACACAATCACAAAACTACCGGTGTTATTTATAGGGAACCATAACAATTTGACAACCTAGACCTCTCTGTGGGTACGATCCTTTCTTGCCCTTGTTTCATTATATATTTTGAGTAGTAAGAAAGTGTAAATTATATTTGTGTCGGCTGACAACCGGTCAGTACCCAACTAGGGCAAGCCAGCCCTCTTGCATCATTCTGCCAGCCGATGCTTGTCAGTTTGAACTGAAAGCAAGCACCATTCACATGCTACCCGTGTTTAGAGGGGTCGATGCTGAGAACCCCTATCATCATGTGAGAGATTTTGAGGATATTTGTGGGACTCTGCGTTTTAACCAAATGACAGAGGAGTCCCTCAAATTGAGATTGTTTCCTTTTTCTCTGAAAGACAAAGCCAAGTCTTGGCTTCATGCCCTACAACCACAGTCCATTAGAACCTGGGACGACCTCACAAAAGAGTTTTTCAAAAAGTTTTTCCCAAACCATAAGACGGCGACAATTCGCCAAAGTCTAAATGGTTTTGTGCAATTAGAAGATGAAACTCTAGCAAAGTACTTGGAGAGATTCAATGAATTATTACTCCAATGTCCCCACCATGGTTTTGAAAAATGGAGAATCGTCCAAATTTTGTATGAGGGTCTAGATGTTAGAACCCGTACCACAGTCGAGTCAATGTGCAATGGTGCATTTATTGACAAGAGTGCTGATGACGCTTGGACTTTCTTAATCGAAGTCATTTGAAAAGACTCAACAATGGGAGTCCATACGTGAACCGAGAAGGACTACCCCTGCACAAAATGTTCATAGAATCGAGTCTGACTTTGAGGGAAATGCAAAAATGGCATCTTTGGCCCGGAGAATAGAAGTGCTTGAGTTGGAAAAGAATGTAAAATCTAATGCCCCTCTCCGTGACCAAATTGATATGGCCACTTGTGCCGCATGCCATAGTTCTGACCACTTAGTGGACAGCTGCCCAGACTTACATGCATTTCAAGAGTCTAAAGCCGAGCAAGCCAATGCATTATACCAAAGGCAAGAGAACAACCCTTATTCTCAAACCTACAACCCAGGGTGGAGGAACCACCCTAACTTCTCATGGTCCAAGGGACCTGTACAAGGGGGACCAACAAATAACAACCAAGGATACTCATATCCTAGAAACCCCCAAGTACCACCATACCCTCGCACCCTGTAGAGAAAAAGATTAGCTTGGAAGATCGTGTCGATTCGTTAACCCAAGGTCTTTCAAAACTTGAGAAAACTACCGACCAACGTCTCACAAACCTAGATCTTAAGATAGGGCAAATCTGTGATGCATTGAATGAGAGAGAGAAAGGAAAACTTCCTAGTCAACCCCAACAAAATCCAAAGAATGTGTTTCAAGCAGGCTCCTCTACCTGCAATGAAACTTCACATAGTTAGGCGAATGCCATCACCACTCTCCGTAGTGGTAGAGTTGTTGAGAACCATGTAGGTGTACCACCATCAAGCGAGTCTCCATCAGACTCATCAGTACACACAACACCGCAGAAAACATCTAATGTAGAGAAAGAATCTGAGCCTGTTGATAAGACCAAGAATCCTACTAATATAGATGTTCCTCTGCCAAGTCATGTACCTGTTGCTCCATTCCCACAAAGGTTGGTGCAACAGAAGGGGGGTAACCAATACAATGAGATTTTGGAAATGTTCAAGAGAGTTAACATAAACATTCCATTTCTCGAAGCAATCAGACAAATACCCACCTATGCTAAGTTCTTGAAGGACTTGTGCACACAAAAGCGAAAGCTTCATGTGCATAAGCGTGCCTTTCTCACTGAGCAAGTGAGCTCCATAATCCAAAACAAGATTCCCACTAAGTTTAGAGACCCAGGTAGTCCAACAATTACATGCACCATAGGTGACCATGTGGTCGAAAAGGCGTTACTAGACTTAGGAGCCAGTGTGAATCTATTGCCATACTATGTGTATGTGCAATTGGGCCTTGGGGAGCTGAAGCCCACACCGTTACGCTACAGTTAGCGGACAGATCCGTGAGAATCCCCCGTGGTATTGTCGAAGATGTGTTAATCAAGGTTGATAAATTTTTCTTTCCTGTAGACTTCATCGTCTTAGACACTCAACCCGTGCAAAACCCAAGTAATCACATTCCTGTGATTTTAGGACGTCCTTTCCTGGCGACGTCCAATGCTATCATCAACTGTCGAAATGGTGTGTTGAAATTGTCTTTTAGTAACATGACCGTAGAGCTGAATGTTTTTAACACTAGTCAACAACCCATTGATTGTGATGATACCGATTTGCATGAGATTAACATGATCGAGAGTCTGATCCAAGACTCTTTGCCCGACATTTTGTCAGTGGACCCTTTGCAAGCATGTTTAGATAACTTTGACTTAGATCTCTTCGAGTCTAAGTACATTGGGGAAATTCACTCGTTGCTTGAATCTGTCCCACACATGGATATTGCTAAGTGGCAGAATGCACTGGAACCACTTCCACTCTCTGATACCAAATCTGCCCCACCTCTTGACACACCACCTAAGCTTGATTTGAAACCATTACCTGATACCTTGAAGTATGCTTTCTTAGGTCCTTCGACACTTTACCTGTGATTATTGCATCATGTTTAGACACTGAAACGGGAAAGTAGACTCTTAGAAGTACTTCAAGAACATAAAGGAGCCTTAGGTTGGACCATCTCCGATCTTAAGGGTATAAGTCCCATAATTTGCATGCATCACATAAACCTTGAGGAGAACACTAAACCATCTAGGGAAATGCAAAGGAGACTTAACCCCAACATGAGAGATGTTGTCAAGGGTGAGATTCTCAAACCGCTTGATGCGGGTATCATTTAACCCCGTCCACGATAGCAGTGGGTCAGTCCCATTCAGGTAGTACCCAAGAAGTCTGGCATTACTATAGTTCACAATGAGAGGAATGAACTTGTCCCCACCCATGTGACCACAGGGTGGCGAGTTTGTATTGATTATAGAAAACTGAACACAGTAACCAAGAAAGACCATTGTCCCCTTCCCTTCATTGACCAAATCTTTGGAAAGGTTAGCAAAACATAGTCACTCTTTGCTTCTTAGATGGGCTATTCTCGCTACAACCAAATTCACATAGCACCCGAAGACCAACAAAAGACCACGTTTACATGTCCCTATGGAACATTTGCTTATCGTCGTATGCCTTTTGGTCTTTGTGCAATGCACCCGCTACTTTTCAACGTTGCATGATGAGCATATTTTCCGACATGGTAGATAAGTTTCTTGAGATTTTTATGGATGATTTTTCGGTGTTTGGTTCTTCTTTTGATGAGTGTTTGCATCACCTCACTTGTGTGCTGATTAGGTATAAGGAAAAGAGTTTGGTCTTGAATTGGGAAAAATGTCATTTCATGGTTAACTCAGGCATTGTTCTAGGGCATATTATCTCGGAAAAAGGCATAGAAGTAGACAAAGCCAAGGTAGATCTCATTCAACACTTGCCTCAACCTCGTTATGTGAGGGACATCAGATCATTTCTAGGCCATGCGGGTTTTTTACCGCCGATTCATCAAAGACTTTAGTAAAATTTCACGACCTTTGTGCAATCTTCTTGCAAAAGATGTTGCATTTGTCTTTGATGATGCTTGTAAGGAAGCATGGGAGCAATCGAAGGCTCTCCTTACATCACGCCCCTATAGTCGGACCACTGATTGGTCATTACCATTTGAGATTATGTGTGATGCGTCGACTATCTTTGTAGGAGCTGTTTTGGGCCAATGAGTAGACAAACTTCCTTATGTGATCTACTATGCTAGTAAAACACTTAATGATGCTCAACCGAATTATTCCACTACCGAGAAAGAGTTGCTAGTTTGTTGTGTTTGCATTAGACAAGTTTAGATCTTATTTGATAGGGTCTAAGGTCATCATTTATTCGATTATCTTTGCATTGAGATATCTTTTGTCTAAGAAAGATGCTAAGGCTCGTCTAATTCGATGGATACTCTTGTTACAAGAGTTTGACCTCGAAATTCGAGATAAGAAAGGGTCAGAAAATGTTGTTGTTGATCACTTGTCTAGGTTGAATGTCTAATCTGTGATGAATCTGTGTTGATTAGGGAATCATTCACGATGAGCAATTGATGCTTGTGTCCGAAATGCCTTGGTTTCTCGATATTGTGAACTACCTTGCTACGGGTAGAATGCCCTTGCATTGGTCTAAACAAGACCGTTCTAAGTTCTTGGCTGAAGTTAAACACTTCCTTTGGGATGACCCATATTTGTTTAAATCTTGCCAAGACCAAATCATTAGGAGATGTGTCCCCAATTCGAACAAAGGGACGTCATCTCTTTCGTCATGACCATGCATGTGGAGGCCACTTTAGTGCCAAGAAAACTGCTGCAAAGATCTTGCAAAGCGGTTTCTATTGGCCAACACTGTTTAAGGATAGCCATGCGTTTTGTGTTGCTTGTGACCGATGTCAGAAATTAGGAAGTATCTCTAGGAGAAACATGATGCCCTTACAACCCATATTGATTGTTGAGCTGTTTGATATTTGGGGTATTGATTTCATGGGTCCATTTCCTAACTCTGAAGGTAAGTTATACATTCTTGTTGTTGTTGATTATGTTTCTAAGTGGGTAGAGGCCATTGCATCCAAAACCAACGACCATAAAGTTGTTCTTTCTTTTCTTAAAGAGAACATTTTCTCCCGTTTTGGAACCCCTAGGGCAATAATCAGTGATGGAGGTAGTCATTTCTGCAATAGACCCTTTGAATCACTAGTGCGCAAGTATGGAATCACTCACAAGGTCGCAACACCTTACCATCCTCAAACCAGTGGCCAAGTAGAAGTTTCTAATAGGGAAATTAAGCATATCCTTGAGAAGACCGTCAATCCTTCTAGGAAAGATTGGTCTTTGCGCTTAAACGATGCTTTATGGGTCTATAGAATCGCATACAAGACTCCCATTGGGATGTCTCCTTACAGACTTGTGTACGGGAAAGCATGTCATTTACTTGTTGAGTTAGAACACCGTGCATATTGGGTTGTAAAGAAATTGAACTTTGATCTTGATAAGGCTGGAACCCGTAGAAAACTTCAACTCAATGAGTTAGAAGAATTGAGAAACGATGCATATGATAGTGCCAAAACGTACAAACATAGGATGAAAGTGTTTCAAGACAAGCGCATTATGCGCAAGTCTTTCACCCCAGGTCAGAAAGTTTTATTGTACAACACTCGTTTGCACTTGTTTCCAGGAAAGCTACGTTCTCGATGGTCAGGACCATTCTTGGTACGTACCGTCTTTCCCCATGGAGCTGTAGAAGTTGAAAACCCAAAGCAAACAAGAACATCTTCAAAGTCAATGGTCGAGATCGAAACCATTTCCGGAGCATCTTCCACCGAAGTTGAGACCGTCGACTTGGAAGACCCCATCTATGTGGACTAGACTAGTTCACTTGTGTACATACATATGGACTAACAATCCAGTCTCTTTCCCTTTTCTTTTTCTTTTTGCATAGTTTTTGATGTGTGCTAACCAAACTTTTTGTCTTGCGCTCTTGATTGTTTGCTTTCAAAGCATTCATCTTTCTATGGTTTAGCAACACCCTCTTGCATCCGGTAATCTCTTCCCTTTTCTCCTCTCAACATAGTTCTCATGGTATGTGATTTGTTTAAATTCTTTATATCTGTTGACACATTGAGGACAATGTTTGATCTAGGTTTGGGGGTGTGATTTGCATTTAGAGTTTTTAGTCTTTTTGTTTTGATTCATCTTAAAAAAAAAAAAAAAAAAAAAAAAAACTCTTTGTAAATATTTGCATAAAAACCTCCAACTTTTAGAGATTTTAGAGTCACTAGCATGCTTCTAGCTATGTTTACATAGAGAGTCGAGAAATAACAGAACTTGGAAGTCTTGGAGAACGCAATCGGGTTTCTTAGTTGATTAGAGCGTTAAAATTGGATTTAACCATCTGGGAGGGCGAATTAGGTGTCTTTGTTTAGATATTCGGTAGTAGAATTGTGATCACCCATAGTGGAGACTACCCATTTTACATCAAGCGAGGTACCGACCTTCACTCTTTGTGACTTTCTAGAAAAGCTATTAGAGTGTGTGTCACCGTACGTCAATATAGGGTAGGAATGGTGAGCTACCCAACTTCGCACCACTTTCAAAGACTACTTTTGATCTCTTGAGTGCTAATTCCGTCAATCATGAGGGTGACGTTTAAAGATGAAAACTCCTTCTTAAGTACCGATTTGCGAGTTAGCATCACTCTCTCCTCTCAACAACATCATGATTCATAGAAACACATCATCGTCAGCAAGCGGAGCAACATCAGAATATTTGAAGAAAAGTTGATATAGTCCAAGGTTTACGTGCAACAAAGGAAAGAAAAGAAAAGAAGATGAGAATTAATGAAGTTTGTGAAAAATTGAGTTTTATTGTTATTTCCATTTCATGTACAAAAAAAAAAAAAAAAAAAAAATGTTTGTCAAGTTTTTGTGAAGTTCAGAAGTTCATCATCAGCTATTGAAGACCGAACACCGAAGATTGAAGACGTTTCTATGAATGCTGAGAGAGTGATATTAATTGCCGATCGGGTGAGAAGGTAAGTGAGTACTCCCGCCCTTGCTAATGGTTGATTTCCTTTCTTAGAGATCATCAGAAAAAGATTCTTTTTGTCCACACTTCTGTGGAGTCTCCAGAAATTATTTCGGAAGGTTATCCTTCTCACCTACAACGTGTGCAGGATTTCTATCTTTATTCCTGCACACATGAGAGACTAAAAAGCGATCTTTTTGAGTGCAATTATCATAAAACCCTAATGGTGAGGCAGAAGTCGAGGCTTATGATCACAATCGAATCCGAATTCTTTCATATGGTATGGTTACTTCTCGCTCAGCACTTAAGGATGAGAATGCGTTCTTTGGTAGTTCTAACTTCTTGTTACTAGCATGCAGAAACTCTATGTCCTCATTGCTCCTTGGATGCTTGAGACTCTTTTACACTACGAAGTTGGAGAAGGTTTTGTGGGTACACCTCTGGTAAACCCTCGCGAGACTACAACTCGTCCACTAGGGACACCTAGGGGTTTAAAGGCTTAGTGCATACGCTAAATGCATTCGAGACACCAGCGACAGTGGTATAGTTAAGATTTCTTCATTTCTGTTTCACTTGAGGATAAGTAAAATTCAGGTTTGGGGGTATTTGATGAGTGCCAAATATTGCATATTTCTACATCTATTTATTGGCATTTAACTCATCTTTTGTGCTCAGAAATCAGATATTATCCCATATTCTGTATTTTCCTTGTTTTCAAGAATAAATATTTGTACTAATTAATTTTGTGTTTTTAGGTAGTGAATAAAGTTCGGAGAAATGGAGGAGCCAAAAGAGCAGAAAATTGGAGGCAAGCGTCCATGGACCCAAGCTATCCAAGACCCGCGACCCGGATCCGAACCCGTCTCCTCTGAGCCGTCAGATTTGCTCCTTAGACATCCTACGGTCGCTCCTTCGCTCACATCATTTCTCTTGATACTCCCGCTCAACACCAAAACCCCTGTATCCTAAGCCGTCCAGATCTCCCTTAGCTACATCCAACGATCTCTTCGCCTTCCCCATCATCCGTCGCTACACCTGCTTCACAACAAAACTCGCCTACACCTACACCCCCATCGACCTAATTCATTTCCTCTTCCTTCTTCTCTTTATTCTCCCATACCTCTGCAGAGCCCTCACCTTCATCCTCTCTTCCCACGCCTGATGCAGAGCCATCATCAACACCTCCATCTCTTGTCAGCCACCAGCCGCACTACCACATCAACCACCTTCCCCCCCTAGCTTCTCTCTATCTCACTCATAGCCTCTTCCCTAGAAGCTAAGACTGAGATAGGAAGAACTAGGGTTAGGGTTTTGTTCAATCAATCAATGGAGGGAGTTCTCAGAGCCGCACAAGCATAGGAGAGCACACATTTCAGAGAGTATGGGTGAGAGAGGTTTGCTGATAATTTAATTTTAAGAGAGCTAGGGTTTTCAGTTCTGGCATGTATAAATAGAAGAGGTAGAGGATGTTTTTGGGTCATGCCTGGGCTAGCCAGAGCAGCAACTTAGTTTTATTTTATGTTTTGATTATCATGTTCTAAGTTAAATTGATAGGGTGTTTGATGAAACCCCTAATCATATATTGAGTAAATCATGTTCAAAATATGTGTTCTTGCTGTGCTTAATTTGAGTAATTGTATGCTGTATTGATCAAAGAAACTTGTGATAGTTTGTACTGGGAAAAGACAAGCTATGCTAGGAGTGAATTAGTGAGATCAGTTGAATTGCTTTAGGAGTAATTAGTTAGCTAACAATCGAATGATCCTGTGATAGAGTGTCTTTGTAAGAAGACACTCTATACTAGGGGAGAATTAGGGAGTTAGTTAAGAAAATCTCCATCTGAGACCTTCAAAGGAAGGTACAAGACACAATGAGATATTGTTTTGCTTAGCATAAAAATTAGAGGGCTGATTCAATCACCCTAGCACTCTCAGTCATCTGCTTACGACACTCTTGCTCATTCTTTACCTTAGCTTAGAGTCACAATACAACCAGCTCAGTCGTGTATCGACACCAAAAGCCCCATATTTGTGTTACATTTCCCAGAATTCAGTTTAGGCAAACCTTAGATCAACAACCCAGCACCACAAGTCCCTGTGGATCGACCCGTATTTGCTCTGTTTGCATTGAAGACACCGTGCACTTGCGGTTATAACAAGTAGGCTAAAAATCAGACCACTTCC
>JAJJWW010014748.1:0-140046 GCA_023531295.1 Papaver armeniacum
GTGTAGAATACACCAGTATTTACTATATAGAGTTTATGCTTTCTTTGCTATTTTTCGTGTGAATTATGTATCTTATGTTTGCTTTTGAGTTATCAAAGTGCAATGAGTCGCACGAGGGAAAGAAGAAGAAATTGTCCAATTTGAGCAAAAAGAGCGAAATTGTCATCTCACAAGGCGAGCTATATGTGGAGCGGTGCGAAACGCGCAAGGGAGCGGAAGAGTAGGCACATCGGTTACACAGGAACCGACAGGCCAAAGTAATTGGAGGTGGCCCTTAACAATGAGTGGGTGTTTATAGTCATTTCTGGCTACCCCTTATCCTACCAAACCGGGTGGATACATCCGGTTCTTACATGATACACAGAAATTGAGAGAAGAATTTATTTCTTGCTCTTCATTATCAATTATCATTTGAGGAGGCATACCGAAACCGGATCGAGGCGAGATGGAGGTGATGAATCAATTCGTACAATTGAGGAGATGGGTGTGTTGTTTGATAAACCGAGAGTGGAAGAAGCAGATCATAATCGATGATGATTTCATGTTAGGGTTTCTAGAGAGGCCTCTGTGATGAGCAGAAATAGAAGAACGTTGCGGCTAGAAATGGAGGAGATCGATGGGGGAAATCAGTTGAAGAGGATCTGTTTTCGATCTGTGAGAAAAGAAAAGCAGCCATGTCTGCTTTATTGTGAGGAATCGATGATGGTTTTGGGGTGAGATTCCAGTGATTGAGGTGGTGTTAAAGGCGTTGGGGAAAGGCAGTGAAGATGAGAAGATGAAATCAGGTATGGGTTTGTTGTGGTTTTGCTCAAGATCGATTGGGAAATGAGATTGTGGTATGTTGACTTTGAGATGGAACCGATGCTTTCGTTGGCCTTGTGGATGGAGTTATTTGAGTTGAAGCTGTGGTGGTATCAATGGTTGAATCTGGATCTGGTGGCAGTAATGGAGCTATAGTGAAGTGTCAGGTGGTGGTCCTGAGTGGCCTGAGATGAAGGTGGTGAAGCCAAGGCATCCAGGCAATGGCTTGCAAGCTGGGGCTAGTGAGATTGGATGCTAAGTTGTCTTTGACTGGTGGCCTGGGCTGGTGCGGAGTTGATGTTGAGTGAAGATGTGGCATTGTTAACAAGGCCTGGGTATGACTGAGAAGGAGATTGTGATGTGTTCAGGATCCTGGTGGATTGGCTAAGGAGATACAGGTGAGGCTGTGAGGGTTTCAGGCTATTGGAGCTGGTGGTTGTTGCCTGGTGTTGCTGTGGAATGGCATGTGGTAGAGTGTATGAGCTTGAGCTGGGAGGTTATGGAGCTGTTAAGCTCGAGCAAGATGCAGTTCTGGTGAGTGCTTGTCAGGAAATTGAACCAAATGGAGGAGCTGGCATTGGTGCTGTTACAGGCAGAAGTGGTTTTGCAGCTCAGAGTTGAAGTGGAAGTGAACCAGAGAAGACAATGGAATGGCAGGAATCAGTGGCGGGGGTTGTAAGTTGAGCGCACAGGGAGTAGAGGCAAGGGTCAGCTGGTACCTGAGTTGGAGCTGATGGTTATGAAGTGGTTCTGCACTTGGAGTTGCAGGTGGCTCTGAGTTACAGTGGCACAATGGAAGGCACATGGAGATGGCAGGTAGTGGTGTTGCTCAGTGGCAAAGGAGCCTCTGCTGGTGTTGCAGCTGAGGTTATAGACTTGAACTGCAAAAATGGAAGTGAGGGCTTGATGTGGCCTGAGTTTGTGAGTTGAGACTGAGCTGAATTGCAGGATTGGAGGTTCAGCTGTGGAGAAGTGAAGGTTGCTCTGCAATGTGCTAAGTTGGCCTGAGCTTAAGAAATGGCTGCAGGTTTGGGTGCTGTTGATGGTACTGAGGCTCTGGTGGTGGACTGTGGAGCTGTGCAAGTGCTGGGGGTAGTGAGCAGCTGCAGGTGAAGCTGAGTTGTTTTGGGTCAGTGTGATGGTGGCTGTGCTGTTGCAGAGCTGGTGCAGGTTGATTACAGGGACTCAGGGAGCTAGCTTTCAAGTGAAGCAATATCAGGCTTGAAGCAAGCATGAGTTGTGGTTAGAGGATGATTGTGAAGGAGTTGCAGAATAGCCATCTTGGCTGTGGAGAGTAAGAGCAAGTGGGAGCTACACTTGGTACAACACAGAGGATTCAAGGCCATTATGGCTGGAAATATGCTGGCTACAGCACAATGATTGCTATTCAGCAGCATCTGGCCTGTGCAGTGGCCTGACCTAGCCAAGGCAACTCAGACCACTCAGCCTTGACTAGGAGGCGACTTGGTTACCGACTCGCCCAAGGCGACTCGTTCCAACTCGGGTTGACCCGATCCGACTCCGAGTTGACCCGATCCAACTCAGTGATCCAGACCGAATCAACTCACCCGTTGACTTGACCCGGTTTGACTCGTTGACCCGGTCACCGGGGCTGTTTTCCGGCGACTTTCCGGCCTATTTCCGGCCACAATACCAGTTTTCCGGCGAGCACATTTTTGGGATATATTTTCACATGGGTTTCTCACACATGGTTCATGGGCTTAGTGGACTTCTACTTATTGGACCGTGGGCTTTGAAGACCTAATATGGAAAGTTGGAAGGCTATAAAAAAGAAAAGTTTCTATTCTTTTTGGGATTATCACGTATTTTCTCTTTTGGAGTTTTGGAGAGAGCGATTCTACTAGGGTTTGCTTCCATTTTATTTTACATGTTCTTCATCTTATTTTTGATAATAATTATGTTGAATCAAAATACTATGAGTAACTAAATACCTATTATTGGTTATGGGATAATAAGTGGATTTCACAAATAAGATTTGATTCAATGTATTAGTTTTGTCTCAGTAATTTATTGATTATGATTCATGGTTTATAATGTTTATGATTTGATAGTTTGTTTGGTTGAGTCCGGAATCAATCCGATCTACTTTCATATCTAGAGCTATATTAGGGCTTTCAATACGAAAACGTTGTCTATCCCTGATTTTGAGTAGCATAAATGTGGGTAGTGCTTGTAGTGATATATCCTACTAGTCACATATGAATCGTAACTTGGGTTAAATCGAATTAGTGCTTTTACACATTTTGGTTGCCTTGATTAGTCTTATTCGTAAAACTTATTGCTTTTAGGGAGTTAAACTTAATTGTGCTTTTACACTTTAGGTTGCTTTCTAGAAAGAATTCACATATGCATCTTTTAATGTGGTTGTGATGAAATCAGGGAATTAGCGGGATACTCTTGCGATCAAGGTATCCTAGGACTTTTAGTAAATGAGAGATTAAAATTTCAATTCTAGTCATTGTTGATAATTCGAGTTTGTGAATGAAACTATCCGTGACCAATACTTTCTCCTTATTGATAAATTTTATTATTACTTTGCTTTCAATTTATTTTTATTGCTTTGAAACATCAACATCCCCCTTGGTTACTAAGAAACTGAAAATTTGCATAACAACATAAGCCTCTCTGTGGATACGAACTCTTTCTTATTGCATACTACTTTATTTTAGTGAAGCAAGAAAGTGAAATTATTTTTGACCGGGTGACAACCGATCAAATTTTGGCGCCGTTGCCGGGGAGGCATACGGCTTGTTATTAAGTTTTTAGTTTCTTTTTACAATTTCTGCTTTTATACTTGCTTTTCGTTTATTGTCTTGTTTCTCACTTGTTTGCGAGAATTGTTTTTCAGGTACTAATCCCTGGCTTCCAAAGATTGGAATTACCAAAGGTGCGGGATAGCTACTCGTAGAGGCACAATACTCCAACCAAGGCAAGACACAACGGAAGAACAAGTCTCGGAAGTAGAGCACGAAGCTCTTCATCGAGAAGAGGAAGAAGAGTTACAACTAGAAGAAGAAGAGGTTCCATTCGTAGGAGAACCACTAATTGAAGAGGAAGAAACAATGGGTGACAATGCAAACCGTACACTCAAGGATTTGGCTTCTCATAGGCTTGATGCACAACAATGGTGTATCCAAACAAACTCCACTTTTGAGATCAAGCCAGGACTGCTTAGGGAGTTGCCAAAGTTTCATGGTATGGCGAATGAGGACCCAAACAAGCATCTCATGGAGTTCTATACCATTGTCAAGGCTATGCTTCCACGGAGATGAAGTCAATGGTGCAATGATGAAAGTTTTTCCATTTTCTATGGTGGACAGGCGCTAAGGATTGGTTGTATTGTTTGCCACCGGGAGTGTCACTACATGGAACCGGTTTGAAGAAAATCTTTCTAGAGAGGTATTTTCCTGCGTCTAAGGCCACTCAAATTCGCAAAGAGATTTGTGGAATAAAGCAACATGTTGGAGAATCATTGTATGAATGTTGGGAGAGGTACAAGAGATTGGTGGCAAGCTGTCCACACCATCAAGTTAGTGATGCTATGATAATCCAGTACTTCTACGAAGGTCTCCAATCAAGTGATAGATATCTTCTAGATGCTGCGGGTGGTGGTGCTCTAGTGAACAAGACGGTGGCCCAAGCTGCCGAGTTGATTGAAAGCATGGCTGCGAACTCGCAACAATTCTACACAAGAGGTGAACCAATGGTAAGGCAGGTGCATGAAGTTAGTGATTCATCATCATCACACCGTGATCAAAGGATGGACAATATGGAGCAAATGATTCAAAGGATGGCTGCGGTTATTTTACCTTCACATGGTGAAGAGATGGAGCAAGCTAGTGCGGTTTTCCAAACCAACAAAGAAGGTATGATCCCTACTCCAACACCTACAATCCGGGATGGAGAGATCATCCAAATTTCAGCTATGCCAACAAGCAAGGTGCGGTCCAACAACCAAATTTCAATCGTTCGAGTGGATTTCAACCACAACAACAACAATTCCAACAACAAAAGCAACAATTTCAACCGCAACAAAAACAATTTCAGCAACCACAACAATCGGTTCAAGGTTCCGATATCGATGCAAAGTTACATACAATGATGCAAGGTATTTCTACCATGTTCAAAGAGAGCCAACAAGAAACTAAGAGTGCTATCAAGGATTTGCAGACTCAAGTAGGCTCCATGGCGGTAGATATCAACAATTTGAAGGCACAAAATAGTGGGAGACTTCCTTCTCAACCTATCAACCCAAAAGAGGGTGTTAATGCAATTACATTGAGAAGTGGTACACAACTTGTGCAACCCGAAGTTCTTGATTTGGGTGAAGAGGAAGCTCCAAAGGAGCCGGTTTTGGAAGAAAAGAGGGATGAAATTCCCCAAACACCCGAGGTACCAATTCCTAACTCTAAAACTCCGGTTTCTACTTATGTTCCTCCTATACCTTTTCCTCGCAGATTTGCAAGTTCAAAGAAGGCGGAACTAGAAAAGGAGATTTTAGACGTTCTTAGGAAGATTCATGTGAATATACCACTCCTTGATGCTATCAAGCAAGTTCCCAAGTATGCAAAAGTGTTGAAGGACTTGTGTACCAATAAGCAAAGGCTAAAAGGTAATGAAGTGTTGAGTGTGGGGAGAATGCTTGGCAATCTTACAACACAAACTCCTTTGAAATGCAAAGACCGGGTAGCTTTGACATTCCGTCACAATTGGTAACACCACTTTTAATAAAGCAATGTTGGATTTAGGTGCATCCGTTAATGTTATGCCCGCATCTATGTACAATTCACTTAATCTAGGTCCTTTGAAAAAGGTGGAATTGTGTTGCAATTAGCCGATCGTTCTAATGTCTACCCAATGGGTATTGTCGAGGATGTCCTTGTGCAGGTTAATCAACTTGTATTCCCAGCTGACTTTTGTGTGTTAGAGATGGATGAAGGTTCACCGGACTCGTCTCTTCCATTGCTAACCAGGCGTCCCTTCATGAAAATTGGCGAAAACCATTATTGATGTGGACAAGGGAACGTTGACTATGGAGTTCGATGGAGAAATAATACGTTTCAACATTTTCGAGACGATGAGATATCCTAGTGATGTCCACTCTTGTTTCTCCGTTGATGTTTTGGATACATTGGCTCAACAAGTGTTTGAATTGAATCATGATGATGCTTTGGAAACTGTTTTAACTACAACCATGGATGACGGTGTTGAGTGTGGTAACGAAGTTAAGGAAGCCCTTGGTGATCTCAACTCACTACAAGGATGTCAGGAAACTCACAATATCTCTTTTATTTCTTTACCACGCAGTGATGAACAACTTTACCTTCTATTGTTAAATCTCCAAAGTTGGAATTGAAACCTCTTCCAAGTCACTTAAAGTACTTGTACTTGGGTGATAATGAAGAGTTACCTGTGATTGTTTCTAACGAGCTTAGTGAATTACGGGGAGCAAAAACTTCTACGGGTGTTAAGGAAGCACAAGACGGCCATAGGATGGACAATCGCCGAGCATCAAGGGTATAAGCCCTGCCGTTTGTATGCATAAGATTCGTTTGGAGGACGATGCAAAGCCTACAAGGGGACGCGCAACGTCGTTTGAATCCTCCCATGATGGAAGTTGTGAAAAAGGAGATACTCAAGCTCTTGGAAGTGGGTGTTATCTACCCCATATCCGATAGCAAGTGGGTGAGCCAGTACAAGTTGTACCAAAGAAATCGGGGGTAACGGTGGTAGAGAATGATGAAAATGAACTTGTCCCAACTCGTGTGCAAACCGGTTGGAGGGTTTGTATTGATTATAGAAAGTTGAATGCCACTACTAGGAAGGATCATTTTCCTTTACCCTTTATTGATCAAATGCTTGAACGTTTATTTGGACATGCTTATTATTGCTTCCTTGATGGTTATTCGGGGTACAATCAGTTGTGATAGCACTGGAGGACCAAGAGAAAACTACTTTCACTTGTCCTTTCGGCACTTTTGCTTATAGAAGGATGCCTTTTGGCTTGTGCAATGCTCCAGCTACCTTTCAAAGGTGTATGGTAAGTATTTTCTCCGAGTATGTTGAAAACATCATTGAAGTGTTTATGGATGACTTTAGTGTTTTTGGTGATTCATTTGATCTATGTTTGAACAACTTGTCATTAATCCTTGAAAGATGTGTTGAAACAAATCTTGTGCTAAATTGGGAGAAGTGCCATTTCATGGTAACTCATGGCATAGTTTTAGGCCATATAATATCTTCTAAGGGCTTGGAAGTTGATAAAGCTAAGATAGACCTTATTCGTGCTCTAACCCCTCCCACTACGGTGAGGGAGATACGTTCTTTTCTTGGTCATGCGAGGTTTCTATCGTAGATTTATCAAGGATTTTTCCAAGATAGCATCACCACTTTGCAATTTATTGCAAAAAGATGTGGTTTTTACCTTCGATGAGAAGTGTATGGCGGCATTCAATCGTTTGAAAGAACTTTTGATTTCAGCCCCTATCATTAAACCACCGGATTGGAGCAAGCCGTTTGAGCTAATGTGTGACGCTAGTGACTACGCGGTTGGTGCGGTGCTTGGGCAACGTGAGGGGAAGATACCTCATGCTATTTACTATGCTTCTAGAACGTTAAATGAAGCCCAACAAAACTACACAACCACTGAAAAAGAGTTTTTAGCTATTGTATTTGCATTGGAGAAATTTCGTTCTTATCTAATTGGTACAAAAGTTGTTGTCTTTTCTGACCATGCAGCTCTTAGGTACTTACTAATGAAGAAAGAAGCGAAACCAAGGCTCATACGATGGATTCTACTTCTACAAGAGTTTGATATTGAAATCAAGGACAAGAAAGGCATTGAGAACACCGTTGCGGATCACTTGAGCCGTCTTTGTGTGGACAAGGAAGCTATCCCATTGCGTGAAAGCTTCCGGATGAGCAACTATTCTCAATTGCCTTTGGAGAACCATGGTACGTTGATATTGTGAATTACTTGGTAACTAAACAAATCCCGACGAACTTGTCTCGTCTTTGAGAGGGACAAACTTAAGAGGTTAGGGAACCGATACATATGGGATGATCCATACTTATGGAAACATGGCAGCGACCAAGTAATAAGAAGGTGCGTTTCGAATCCGAGTTTAATTCTATCTTGTCATTTTGTCACTCCTATGCTTGCGGAGGACATTTTGGAAGTAAAAGAACCGCTTACAAGGTACTTGAAAGCGGTTTCTATTGGCCAACCTTGTTTAAGGATGCATATACATTTTGTACAACTTGTGATAGGTGCCAAAGAACAGGCAATCTAGGTGCCCGAAATCAAATGCCACAAACTTTTATTCAATTTATTGAAGTTTTTGATGTATGGGGTATAGATTTTATGGGTCCTTTTGTCAACTCGCATGGGAATTATTACATCTTACTTGCTGTTGATTATGTCTCTAAATGGGTGGAGGCTAAGGCCACCCCTACTAATGATTCCAAGGTTGTTTTGATTTTGTGCAAACTAATATTTTTGCAAGGTTTGGAATTCCAAGAGCCATAATTAGCGATGGAGGTTCTCACTTCAACAACAGGTTTTTACAAAGCTTATTGAAGAAGTACAATGTGTCGCACAAGGTTGCAACACCTTATCATCCTCAAACAAATGGACAAGCCGAGGTGTCTAACCGGGAGGTGAAATCCATACTTGAGAAGACGGTGAATCCAACAAGGAAAGATTGGAGCATGCGGCTAAATGATGCTTTGTGGGCATATAGAACCGCATACAAGACACCTATTGGGATGTCTCCCTTTAGGCTTGTGTATGGTAAACCTTGTCACTTACCCGTGGAGATTGAGCATAAGGCGTTTTGGGCGATTAAACAATGCAACATGGAGATGGATGGGGCTGGAAAGCAAAGGAAGTTGCAACTCCAAGAGCTAGAAGAGCTTCGCAATGATGCATTTGAAAGCTCTCGCATTTATAAGGAAAAAACGAAGGCCTTTCATGATACTATGATTTCTAGAAAACAATTTTGTGTTGGGCAGAAAGTGCTTTTGTTTAATACTCGCTTGCATTTATTTCCGGGTAAATTAAGGTCACGATGGATCGGACCTTTTATTGTTACTAATGTGTTTTCTCATGGTGGAAGTAGAAATTCGTAGCATTGCTACGGGCAAGGAACTTAAAGTTAACGGGCACCGTTTGAAACCATATTATGAGAATTTCACTTCGAAGTGGTGGAAGGAGCTAATTTTGTGGATGCACTCCTCTGGAGGAGTCATAGAAAGCAAGGAGATAGTCGGGCTGACGACTTTAAACCAAGCGCTAAGTGGGAGGCAACCCACCGGTTTTGTATCTTTCCCTTTATCTTTTTATTTTTAAGCATTTTATCTTTATTTTCTTGTTTTTGCATATCATTTGCGGAATTTCCCACCTTGAACCTTCTTTGGATGATTCAATTTTACATTGAGGACAATGTAAAGTTTAAGTGTGGGGGAGCATTTATATGTTTGTATAGTTTGTTTTATGCATTTAGTAGTTTTATGCCATGAAATAAATTAAAAAAAAAAAAAAAAAAAAAAAAAAAAAAAAAAAATTGTGCTTTTTGAACTCCGAAATCTAGAAACTTGTGCCTTTAGGATGACACCATTAGTGGATGGAACCATGTTGATTGCAGGAGTTGAGGAACCGATTAACTAAAAGGGACGAACATAGCTCATGAATCATAAATTATATGATAGTTGTTACCATATCTCGGAATATCACCATATCACATGCTATTTTTATTTTTCCATATTTTTCTATTGTTCTCTAAGTGCTTTGGTGGGTCACTAAAAATCGAGTTGTTATTGCTGCTAGGATGATTAGAGTGATTGAGTTGCTAGAAAAGAAAAAGAAAAAAAAAAAAAAAAAAAAAAAACCGACCAATTAGACCAAACGGAATAAAGAATGACACTTGGGAATAGCAGTATGTGTGAAACGTAGTCCCTGTCTCCGTCGCCTAAACAAGCGTGGAATGCAGGATCCAAGGCAACTATCACGTACTTGCTGACAAGAAGCATGCGCTTGGATCCAGTTTGATCTAATCATGCCGTCTGAAAAAAAAAAAAAAAAAGAAACAAAAAGTGAAAAAGAAAAGAAAGTATTTTATATTTGGTGAATAAAGTCACTCCTGGTTCCCTTGTATATGCCAGTGTGTTGACGCTAGAATTGACCAGTAGCTCAATCCAATAGGTTTCATAGGTTCATCTTAGCAGTGACCTTCAGACAGATATGGGAAACATCGAACACTTGTGAATATCCGCCAACATCTACATCTTTATCCATCTTCTTAATCTTTTCATTGTGATTGTGGTTTGTTAGTTTCCGAGTATTGTGGCTTGTTCAACTATCTACTTAGAGTTTATTTACTAATAAATGAATTGAATTTGCAAGGTACCTCCTCCTGTAGTCAATTTGGATTCATTCATTGATTTGTCACGAATAGACGGAGTTTGAAATATAGGTTTTGTAGGTATATCTCTAGTAAACCTTCACGAGACTATAACTCGTCCACTAGGGACACCTAGGGGTTTAAAGGCTTGTTATTTATGCTAAAAGTGACCGTAGCCTCGACGACACGGAGTTGTTGTATTTTATTGTTTTGTTTGATTTGCTCGAGGACAAGCAAAGTCTAAGTGTGGGGGAATCTGATAGGTGTAGAATACACCGTATTTACTATATAGAGTTTATGCTTTCTTTGCTATTTTTCGTGTGAATTATGTATCTTATGTTTGCTTTTGAGTTATCAGGTGCAATGGAGTCGCACGGAGGGAAAGAAGAAGAAATTGTCCAATTTGAGCAAAAAGAGCGAAATTGTCATCTCACAGGCGAGCTATATGTGGAGGCGGTGAAACGCGCAAGGGAGCGGAAGAGAATTAAAGCTGTCGGTTACACAGGAACCGACAGGCCAAAGTAATCGTGGAGGTGGCCCTTAACAATGAGTGGGTGTTTATAGTCATTTACTGGCTACCCCTTATCCTACCGGTGGGGTGGATACATCCAGTTCTTACATGATACCCGAAATTGAGAGAGAAGAATTTATTTCTTGCTCTTCATTATCAATTGTCATTTTGAGGAGGCATACACGAAACCGGATCGAGGCGAGAGATGGAGGTGATGAATCAATTCGTACAATTGAGGAGATGGGTGTGTTGTTTGATAAACCGAGAGTGGAAGAAGCAGATCATAATCGATGATGATTTCATGTTAGGGTTTCTAGAGAGGCCTCTGTGATGAGCAGAAATAGAAGAACGTTGCGGCTAGAAATGGAGGAGATCGATGGGGGAAATCAGTTGAAGAGGATCTGTTTTCGATCTGTGAGAAAAGAAAAGCAGCCATGTCTGCTTTATTGTGAGGAATCGATGATGGTTTTGGGGTGAGATTCCAGTGATTGAGGTGGTGTTAAAGGCGTTGGGGAAAGGCAGTGAAGATGAGAAGATGAAATCAGGTATGGGTTTGTTGTGGTTTTGCTCAAGATCGATTGGGAAATGAGATTGTGAGCTGTTGCACTGAGATGGAACTGATGCTTCTGTTGGCCTTGTGGATGGGTTAGCTGAGTTGAACTGTGGTGGTATCAATGGTTGAATCTGGATCTGGTGGCAGTAATGGAGCTATAGTGAAGTGTCGGGTGGTGGTCTGAGTGGCACGAGATGAAGGTGGTGAAGCCAAGGCATCCGAGGCAATGGCTTGCAAGTTGGGGGCTAGTGAGATTGGATGCTAAGTTGTCTTTTTTGGTGGCACAGGCTGGTGCGGAGTTGATGTTGCAGTGAAGATGTGGCATTGTTAACAAGGCTGGGTATGACCGAGAAGGAGATTGTGATGTGTTCGGGATCTGGTGGATTGGCTAAGGAGATACGAGGTGAGGTGTGAGGGTTTGAGCTATTGGAGTGTGGTGGTTGTTGCTGGTGTTCTTTGTGGAATGGCATGTGGTAGAGTGTATGAGCTTGAGGCTGGGAGGTTATGGAGTCATTAGCTCGAGCAAGATGCGATTCTGGTGAGTGCTTGTCAGGAAATTGAACCAAATGGAGGAGCTGGCATTGGTGCTGTTACAGGCAGAAGTGGTTTTGCAGCTCAGAGTTGAAGTGGAAGTGAACCAGAGAAGACAATGGAATGGCAGGAATCAGTGGCAGGGTTGTAAGTTGAACTGGCACAGGGAGTAGAAGGCAAGGGTCAGCTGGTACCTGAGTTGGAGCTGATGGTTATGAAGTGGTTCTGCACTTGGAGTTGCAGGTGGCTCTGAGTTACAGTGGCACAATGGAAGGCACATGGAGATGGCAGGTAGTGGTGTTGCTCAGTGGCAAAGGAGCCTCTCTTTGGTGTTGCAGTGAGGTTATAGACTTGAAGCGCAAAAATGGAAGTGAGGGCTTGATGTGGCTTTGAGTTTGTGAGTTGAGACCGATTTGAATTGCAGGATTGGAGGTTCAATTTGTGGAGAAGTGAAGGTTGCTCTGCAATGTGCTAAGTTGGCCCGAGCTTAAGAAATGGGCTGCAGTTTGGGTCTTTGTTGATGGTACCGAGGCTCGGTGGTGGACTGTGGAGCCGTGCAAATCTTTGGGGGTAGTGAGCAGTGCAGTGTTTGAGTTGTTTTGGGTCGGTGTGATGGTGGCTGTCTTTGTTGCGGAGAGCTGGTGCGGAGTTGATTACTGACGGGGACTCGGGAGCTAGCTTTCAAGTGAAGCAATATCGGGCTTGAAGCAAGCATGAGTTGTGGTTAGAGGATGATTGTGAAGGAGTTGCGAGAATAGCCATCTTGGTGTGGAGAGTAAGAGCAAGTGGGAGCTACACTTGGTACAACACGAGAGGATTCAAGGCCATTATGGCTGGAAATATCTTCGCTACAAGACAATGATTGCTATTGAACATCGGCTGTGCGGTGGCGACCTAGCCAAGGCAACTCGAGACCACTCGGCCTTGACTAGGAGCCGACTTGGTTACCCGACTCGCCCAAGGCGACTTCGTTCCAACTCGGGTTGACCCGATCCGACTCCGAGTTGACCCGATCCAACTCAGTGATCCAGACCGAATCGACTCACCCGTTGACTTGACCCGGTTTGACTCGTTGACCCGGTCACCGGGGCTGTTTTCCGGCGACTTTCCGGCCTATTTCCGGCCACAATACCAGTTTTCCGGCGAGCACATTTTGGGATATATTTTCACATGGGTTTCTCACACATGGTTCATGGGCTTAGTGGACTTCTACTTATTGGACCGTGGGCTTTGAAGACCTAATATGGAAAGTTGGAAGGCTATAAAAAGAAAAGTTTCTATTCTTTTTGGGATTATCACGTATTTTCTACTGGAGTTTTGGAGGAGAGCGATTCTACTAGGGTTTGCTTCCATTTTATTTTACATGTTCTTCATCTTATTTTTGATAATAATTATGTTGAATCAAAATACTATGAGTAACTAAATACCTATTATTGGTTATGGGATAATAAGTGGATTTCACAAATAAGATTTGATTCAATGTATTAGTTTTGTCTCAGTAATTTATTGATTATGATTCATGGTTTATAATGTTTATGATTTGATAGTTTGTTTGGTTGAGTCGGAATCAATCCGATCTACTTTCATATCTAGAGCTATATTAGGGCTTTCAATACGAAAGCGTTGTCTATCTCGATTTTGAGTAGCATAAATGTGGGTAGTGCTTGTAGTGATATATCCTACTAGTCACATATGAATCGTAACTTGGGTTAAATCGAATTAGTGCTTTTACACATTTTGGTTGCCTTGATTAGTCTTATTCCGAAAACTTATTGCTTTTAGGAGTTAAACTTAATTGTGCTTTTACACTTTAGGTTGCTTTCTAGAAAGAATTCACATATGCATCTTTTAATGTGGTTGTGATGAAATCAGGGAATTAGCGGGATACTCTTGCGATCAAGGTATCCTAGGACTTTTAGTAAATGAGAGATTAAAATTTCAATTCTAGTCATTGTTGATAATTCGAGTTTGTGAATGAAACTATCCGTGACCAATACTTTCTCCTTATTGATAAATTTTATTATTACTTTGCTTTCAATTTATTTTTATTGCTTTGAAACATCAACATCCCCCCTTGGTTACTAAGAAACTGAAAATTTGCATAACAACATAAGCCTCTCTGTGGATACGAACTCTTTCTTATTGCATACTACTTTATTTTAGTGAAGCAAGAAAGTGAAATTATTTTTGACCGGGTGACAACCGATCACTCTTGCCCAAGCACCATTGACAATGTGGTGTATATTAGGGTGGGATAACCAGAGGTGTTCAAATTTATAAGTCCTCTCATTTCTCCAATTCAAGTGCTTGGTTCTAAGAAGGATAAGAGCATGATCCGATGCGATTCGTGGAAGATGTATGACAAACTGCATGAGGTCTGGTCGTTCTCCATCTTTGGTTTGCCATGGCTCTGTCTAACCATTCCATGATAAAATCCTCGCCTTGTTGACGATTTGTCCAAGTAAATGGATCGCCTTGGAAGCCGAGATCTATCAATCCTCTTTATGTCGATCATATTTAAGAACGGTTGAGTTTGAGCATATGTTACCGGCCTTCCTCCTTTCTTTTCGGATTATAGGATGATATAATTGAAGTTTCTGATCAGTACCCAAGGCAACGGCGAAGGTTGGAAAATATCTGAGAAGTTGTTCCATAAATCCCATCTGGCAGCTGGGTGAGGTGGACCATACATTTCGGTACATAACCAAGGAATTGCTGGAGGTTGCGGTGTAATAAGCACATGAATGTAGCTTTGAGAGTAAAGTAGGATCTGCACATGTATTATGTTCTTCCACATTAGGCACAGACCACCTATGTGTCCTATTCTCGGAACAGTAAAACCGTTGTCGGATCGTAAGGTCCTCTAAACTGAGTTCATATGTTGTTCAGACGCAAGAGTTTCCGAGAGAAACACCATATCCGGCCTCTATGCTGACATTATTCCGCGCAAATGTTGAATTATGGTATGTTGGTTGATGCCTTTGGTTCCAAGCTAGAATGGATTTATTCTGGCCATATTTGACTTGGATGGTGAAATTGTAATAGCTCCAATTTTGCTTGTTTGTAATACTTGAAGTATAAAAAACTGTTGGTGTTGTACCCACTCAGTTAATCGTAGTTGAAACTCCGTTGTGTGACGATACTCCTTCTGGCTGTCACACTGACCTTTGTGCTGTAAGTCCGTAGTAAATCAGGAGAGCGAGGATTGTGGGCTTCATATAATAATCTTGAAGTGTATCAACTGGTTATTTTAGGCCAAAAAGAAAACAACAAGAACAAGCCCACAAACGTTATACAAACACACCAAACCGCACTCTATTACATACAACTTGCACTATTACAAGCACACTATTACAGCACACAAGATGCATTATTACAAGCCCACTATTACAAGGTGGAATGATATTGAGAAAAAAAAAATGTTCACCATTTTATTTAGTTTGAAAATAATAGACAACTCTGTAAAAATCCTGGCTTGATTGGGGTATACCCAGATTAATTGGGGTATACCCAATAAGACAAAATAGGGTCATTTTGAAGTAAAACCAAGCCACCCCTTAACCTTGTATTTTCAAAATGGCAAAATTGCCCTCGTTTAATTAACACTAAAATTTTGATTAGATTAATTAATTAAGTTTAAATTGATTGAATAGATTAAAACTTATGAATTTTAAGTTATGAAATTTTGTTTTTGATTGAACTTTTGTGGGATGATTTTTGATGATTTTTTTTTTTTTTTGAGATATCTCTTGCAACGAAAATGAAGCACACAACCGAAATATTTCTAAAAAGGGGATTGCAAATCTGTTATATGAAATCATACTCAAAATCAAAGAATAAATCAACACTTTCAGTTCTGAAAGTATGAAAAGTCGGCAAGGTCGACTAATGAAGATCATGCCGGCCAAAAGTGGCCGGCAAGATCTTCATCGTCGACCTCGCCGGCCACTTTTTGCCGGCAAGGTCTTCATCGTCGACCTCGCCGGCCAAAAGTGGCCGGCATGATCTTCATCGTCGACCTTGCCGACTTTTGTTTTTTGACATACAGGAGATGACATAAAAAATTTATTGGCCGGCAAGGTATTCAAAAAATACCCTTCCGATTTGTTTTTGGCCGGCAAGGTATTCAAAAATACCCTTAAATTTGTATTGACTGGCAATGTCTTCAAAAATACCCCTAGAATTTGTTGAAATTTTTTTACGATCGCCGCCATGGTGTTATGAAAAGTCGGCAAGATATGCATGTCACGACCTTGCTTGGCCAAGACACAGAAATCATAAATTTTGATTTCTAACTTAATATAAGGTATCTGAGATTGGGTATTATTTTGTACCCAATCTCAAATCTAGTATGTACATACTCAGTTTGAGATTGGGTACAAAATAATACCCAATTTCAAAACCCGTATGATTCATTTTTTTTTTCTGTTTTTTTTTTATCTCATCATGTATGATTAGAGTGAATAGAGTTTTTGGGAAAACAATTTGAATTTTTTTTAGGAAGGATTAGTAGGCAAGGTTTGGGGGAACAATTTGGTCTTTCAATATCATTTAGACACCCCTTAGCACACTAGGTTGGATGGCTTTAAATTTGGTATACCCCAATTAGTTTGGGTATACCCCAATCAAGCCGGGGTAAAATTAAATGAAACTGCAAATAGGGTTGGAGAAGATTTATTTTTGGGCTATTTTGCGTTTCTTCCCCTCCCAAGATCGCTAATTAGCGTTTCCTCCCCAAATAGATTAAAATTAGCGTTTCCTCCTATTGTTAGGATTTCCATCCATTACCCAGTTAGCTGAGTCAACACATGGGCACGCGTGGCAGAAACTTTACAGGTGATTCGTGACCTTCCAAAAATACCCTTATGGTGGGTTTGGATGTAGAATTTAAAAGGTGGGATTTAGGGGTCCAGGGGATTTGGTGGAATTACGTTTCCCTCGGTTTGTTTGGTTGCCCAAATCCCTGGAATCATGTTTCCCATGGGAATCAGTTTTCCAGCAAATCCTCCATATGGAGTCCGACCCCTCCCCCTAAGATTTGCTGGAAAACTTATCAAGGTATTTATGGGCCTACTTTTTTAACTCTAAATCCCATATATATTCAATTTTAAAATTTCAAGGGTAAAACCAAACAGTATATGGATTGTAGAACAAGATAATTCAATGAATTCTAGGAATTTTAATTGGATTACCGAACACACAAGGGATTTACATGAATCCCAGAATTTGTAATCCCATGGGATTATAAATTCCTAGAAATCGTGAATTCTACAAACAAACCCACCATTAAATAAAAATTGTAATCTAATATAACCACTAATGGGGAGAAATTCATTTCATATGTTCTTCCCCAGATCTCAGCGAGAGCTCCTGCTGATGAAATGGAATTGGGAAATGAGAGTGACAGAAACAAACTAATGCCATCGATCTGAAAAGATGTTGTATTGCCGTCATCCATAGGGGTTTAAAGAAGTTGATCTCGAGTTGAAATAAATAAGGGGATCTCATCTGTTTGAATTAATGGGTTTCGATTGAGGTTTAGGCACCTTCTGAAATTACCCGCATCAAAATTTATGAAAAAAAGATTACCCATATCAAAATTGGATGAGCTCTCTTTCAAAAAAAATAATTTTGGATGAGCTAACGGAATTTGAGGAGATTGTGGTTGTTATTGTTTTCGTTGATCTAACAAATGGAATTTGAGAAGATTCTTTATAAATCATGCATTAAGCCATCGACTCATGTGTATAGGCATCTTCCAAACCATGGATGCCCATTAGCAAATCGGCGCGCGAGTTATAACCCCAAGGGTGTCACTATCCATATACAAAAACTCCAACAAAACAAATTGTTCACAAAAACCCCAATTAACATAAACTGTCTATATTAGCCTTCTAGTTTAAATCACCCCAATAAAAATAAAAAACAACCCCACCTTTAATTTTAAATCACCCAACAAAAATAAAAATCAACCCCACAATTAATTTCTATTATATTATCACCACCACAAAATAACACCACCAGCAGAACCACCACTGTGCCGCCACCACTGACCACCGCCAATGCCAACCACCACCGAGCCGGCGCAAGCCAACCACCACCGCGCCACCACCACCGATAATTACCGCGTGTCGCCGCCGTCGCCAACCAACCACCACTACCACCGCCACCACCGCCGCCAACCACCACTACCACCTCGCCACCACCACCGCCAACCAATACAGCGCCACCACCACCATCCCCGAAAACCACCACCGCGACACCGCCGACCACCACCACAGACCACCACTTTCGCCAACCACCACCAGCAACACCACCATTACCACCACCACAGACTTAAAAAAAAAAAATGATGAAACCAAACATAAAAATGATGAAACCAAACAGAAAAAATGATGAAACCAAAAAGAAAAAAATGATGAAACCAAAATTGGTTTCACCAAAACTAGATGAAACCTAATTAGGTTTCATCATTTTTCCACATATTGTCATTTCACCAACGCAGCTTCAATGATGAAACCAAAATTGGTTTCACCAAAACTTGATGAAACCTAATTACGTTTCTGAACTCCAGCTGTTGCTTGTACTCATATTCGGTACCAAAAGCACCACCTGCGACTCAGTCACCTCTTACCACTGCAGTTTAAGCTCAACTCAGAACTCAAGCTTCAATACCAGCTGCAAAACATTCCACCACTGTCATTTGGTATCTCTTTACGGCCTCTGATCCATGCCAAGAACCATCTCCTACTGCAGCTTCTCTGCATCTGTAGTATACTACCAATCAACATCACTGCCTCTTCTCAAATTCAAATCAACCCATAATTCCAATTTGAAAAACAAAAAAAAATTGAAAATCCAAAATCAACCCATAATTCCAAATCTCCTTCTTCCTCTCAAAATCTAATCACATTACTGTAACCACTCTTATGAGATTTACTCATAAAACAAATGATTCTTCTTCTCTCCTTGTTGCTATTAAAAATGGATAATCTCAAATTGTCGGTGGTTACAATATTTTTCTTCTATTTAATCACACAACCAACCTGTAAAGCAACCAAAAAAATCAAACAAAATTTTTTTATGAAAAAACGCATCCCATTGATTTAATTCACACACACACAGACCGTTCCAACACCGATCCAAAACTGAATCATGAGGTTCTTAACATCAAAAATAGCAAACGTATCCAGATCGAAACAAGGGTATTGACGAAGGACCAGAAAATGGTCGTCGATTTGGTGGTGGTGCGGAACGAAAGAGGAGGCGATAGATCCGAACAAAAAATAGAAGAAAAGGATACGGAGTGTTCGTGGAGGAGACAGATGTGTTCTTGATGGCGGTAATGGAGGTGTTGTCTTTGGTTTTTCGCGGAGCTATTTGTTGTCTCTTTGGTGGTGATTGTGGTGGGGGGAGAAGGAGACGGAAGAACGAAGAAGAAGAAGAAATGAGAGAAGAAGAAGAAGAAATGAAGATAAAAAGGGTATATTTGGGTTTTTTTTTAATAACAAAAACTAAATTTGCTAATAAATATTTGACCTGGGGTTTTTGTGCCACTTTCTAGTGAAATTGTTTTAATTTGTTAAAAATAATATGATCGGATTTTTCTTATCACTAGTTTGTTCACCTAGGGGTTTTGTCACTAGTTTTGTTAGCAAATTAATTATTAAATAATAATCATTTCATCATAGATGAGAAC
Organism: Papaver armeniacum; assembly: GCA_023531295.1. Lineage (NCBI taxonomy): Eukaryota > Viridiplantae > Streptophyta > Magnoliopsida > Ranunculales > Papaveraceae > Papaver > Papaver armeniacum. The sequence goes on from JAJJWW010014748.1 coordinate 19,518, forward strand.
AATAAGTCCTTACAGATTATGCTGAAATTCCGGTGAATATTAACGATACCGAATAATGTGTTTTTCCTAAGATCACCTGATTGATCCAAACATGAATATTGTGTTTAGGTTTCTGGAATTGGGAACAAATAAAGTTTTCAATTGAAATCCTAAACCCCAGATCAAGAACCCAATTTAATGAAACACCAAATCCGTCATTTAATTCAATCAAATCTATAAACCCATATCCCAATTCAAGTACTCGATTAAGGAAATAAAAAAAAAAACTGAATGAAATCAGCTAGTAGTTAGAGCATATCCTATGGGTAGTCTCCAAATGGAGACTAACTCGCCCATATGAAGGACCCCTCGCTCATATGAACGAGTGAACCCACTATGGGCAAATAAGAAAATGACACTACACGGGAGACAATCTCCCGTAAAGTAAAAAAATTTCGAAGAAGACGGGGGACAGTCCCCGTCCAAGAAAAAAGTCAAAAAGAAAAAACAAACTTTCCCGTCAAAAAAAAAAAAAAAAAAAAACTACATGGACGGGACTTTCCCCCGTCCAACAAAAAAATCAAATTAAAAAACTAAAAAAAAAAAATATACATGCCCCCGTCCAACAAAAACAACTAAAAAAACTAAATAGACCGGGGATAGTCCCCCGTCCAAATTAAAAAATGTTAAAAAAAAAAATTAAAACGGGTCTAAAAAAGGCAAATTTTTTTGACGGGATAGTCCCCGTCTAGTGTGACACTCTCAACCACTCGCTCGATCGAACAAGTGCATGATAGTCTTTGGCTGAAAAGGGACCAAAACACTACCCATAAAAGACTCTAATTTGGTCTAATTGGTAGTGCCCTCCTTCATTTGAAAGAGTGACACTACCCATAGGATTTGCTCTTAGAGAGTGATCATCACAGATCCGTCGCCAAAGAACAAGAAGAAAAAACGATTAGGCTTACATTTGCAGGATATGAGAGGGTGATCGAGCAGGCTTGGAATTAAGAGATGATCGATTAGGTGAATCAATAGTTTGGGCAGAGAAAAATTGCATTTTTAGTTTATGGTAAAGATATCCACGAAGAAGGAGGGGGTATTTTGGGCAGTATATGCGACACGTGTGTAACATTTATCTGCCTGTTTCATTTATTTATCTGCCTGTTTCGTTAGTGATTATGATTATATATCGCTGGGCATTGGATTGGTACAACAGATGTAGAATCTGCTTTGCCTCGTATTAAGGCTGGGTTTGGTAATGTTTTTATTTTTCAAAAAACACTTTTAAAAATTATATAAAGTAATTATTTTCCATATTAGTGTTTGGTAAAATATTTTCAAAGTGCTTTTAACCCAAAGCACTTCCGAAATTCCACAATTTTTCAAAGCTGGGGGAGACGAGCTTTTGAAAGCTCTAAAAGCATAAGCTTTGGTCCCACCTTGTTTTAATGCATGATTTTTCTTTTATATCCCTAATATATCATATAAATGACCAAAATTACCCTTAGATCTTTGATATTGAATTTCTTATTCTCTGTACCATTTCAATTAAAATAAAATAAAACTAGGAACCAATATTAAATGAATTTTTTTGATTTTAGTATTAAATTTATTTTTATCCCAAATTATATCAATAACTTATTTTTATATTTGTCCCCTTGTAATTCTTTTTGTAAATAAAAAAATTAATTGATATATCAATAATAAAAAATAGTTATTCAAAATATATAAATATCTAATATGCTTGAATCCCATAAAATAGAATAAAAGTATATTAAAATATTATGTATGTTCCTGTCATTTGTTACAACTACAATAAGTGAACCTATAGTTTACCAAACACAATTTGATCATTTTTTTAATCAGCTTTAGCTTTTAGTATCTAATTTACCAAACACTAAACTGCTTTTTCACACAAAGACAACAACAACATTTGTGAGAAAAGCGCTTTTGCAAAAGCTGCAGCATTACCAAACTAAGCTTAAAGTTGCAGTGTTTTGGGGTTCAAATTCTATTTAACATTTTTAAATGTTTAGAACTGATATACTTCTTCTGTCTCTTTGAAATTTTGCATTGTTCTCTATTTATTTTTAACTATCATACTGTGAGAATTTTGTCTTTCAGGTATGGCAAGGAAGTTCTAATCAGTAGATGGTGCTCTCAAACAATTGAGGCTGTGAAAATATACAAGTGAGTTTTTCCCATACGGGTGCTTTTATAACAACAATTTAGCATTGTGTTTAATGCAAATTAAACACTAATTAGGGATTACTCTGTTGATGTGCCTGAATGAGTTTGTATAATTTGTTGTTATTGTTCATTCAACCTCAATAATTATAAAACTTATTTGTTAATTTGTTAATTGTTGAAGCAATGGATTGGATTATTGGATGTTTATGGCAGAACATGTAGTGGAACTGCAGACAGTGTGTCATATGTGCAGGTGTTGCTAGGATGTGAGATATTGTAATATTCGAACAAAATGCTTACGAATTGTGAGCTTTTAAAAACTATCTTTGGGCACAATTTGCATTTTATTAATTCCACAACCATAATATACTCTTGCTTGTTGTTTTCTAATATGATTTGCTGCCTTTCTTAGGTATAATCTAGCATCTAGAAGTGTCACCGACCCTCCATACAGAACTAGAATTGTAGCGGGTTGTATTGTAAAAGAAGGATGTTTCTGCCAAGCAGCAGCAAACATTTACGTTGAGCTTGACTTGACCGTTTCATAACAAACTTAAGATATCCTAACGTTTCAGTAAAACTAAGTAATGATATTGGCTAAAATTTGGGGACTGCACATTGATACTACTCTTAACTTTGCTGGATTCGATCAGATTGAAGTACTATGGAAAACGTATAAGGTTTTAAGATTTTTTTTTTTTTGTTGCTGCAGTCAGTTTTACTTCACAAAGCAATATGGTAAAGAAGATGCTAATGGCTAAATGTATGACTTTACATGAGGAAAATGTGGAGATTGGGGCAATTGCTCCGGAAGGAAAGGTTGAGATATTCAATATATTTTCCTCTTTTTAATGAGTATTTTCCTCTTCTTAATGAAAAAGCTATAGAATCCATAAGTCAATTAGAGGGTAAGAATCATATTTTGTGAACATTTTAGTTCCTTTGCCTTTTGCTTCGCGCTATATCATAGGAAAGCACATGGTATAATTTTATGGTGATGACCTTAGTCATTTATAGGCTTCTGCAATGGAGTTTCATAGGCTAAAGCTCTATTGACATCATTCATTAGACCGCGGTTATGGTTGCGAGTGTGTCGGTGGCAGTGGCATGTCTCAGCAGTGAATCCCTTTACTACTTTTGATATCATTCGTTAGAAAAAGATAAAACGCCTCGCTCCTCCCAGTGTTCGTTACCAAATTTCTACAATTTGATCATGCATGTCAATTGTTTGTTTTGCAGGTATCCTAAAAGAATACAGTCATTTTTTTTTCTTCTGTTGGTAGTAACTTGAGATCTGTTGATTTTAAGATTTTTGCATTTTACTGTTTGTTGCGCAAAATAATATTTCGTTGATGTTGCTCTTCGTGTGTCAAAATAAGATTTTTTATGCTCAAACCACCATCCGTAAGGTAATACGTCTTATTTTTTTGTTCTCATTCCACCGTTTTTTTTTTTTTTTGAATCTACGTCAATTCAGAACAGCAAGGATCCAAGGACATAAGTGGATTATTTCAAATAATTAAAAAGATTAAGTGAATAGATCTTGAAAACAAGAGTCGATAACAACTCTTGCTGTTAATTTACAGGGTGCAAATAGATGAAAACTTTTGCTTCAAATCAGTCTTGCATTTGTGTGTGAGGAGATGGTATTATACTTGATTTGGTGATGTGGTAGCAAGTAGATTGTAGTCAAAGGTTAGCAAGATGAATTTTTTTGGGGGAGCTGGTGATGGTAGTCTTTCAAGAAGAGTTGGTGGTATAGTTGTTCGTGGACCCTTGGATTAGGTTGTCCAAGAAGTGGTTGTTTTTGAAAAGAATTGGTGGTTCAAGATCTAATGTTTAAAGAGGAAGGATCCCCTCACACTCTTATTTTTACACTATCTTACACGTTTGGAGACATTTTTTTTAATCAAAAATAAATGGTAATGTATTTGAAGCTAATATTTTGAGGATATGTTCGTCTTACAAAGATCTATATACCCACAAAAAATGAGCTCATTCCAAAATGTATAACTCCACCATCTACTACTTTCAAAATTGACCGTCGAAAGTCGACTAATTCTCAACCGTTAAAATTAAGATTGGTAGACGGTGAAGTTTGGTATTTCGGAAGTAGATCATTTTTTGTGGGTATGTAGAGTTTTGTAAGACGCTTAAGGCCTATTTACTATAACTATCAAAGGTACAAACTGACAACCTGACAACCTCATTATCACATTCCTACTCACCATTTTTAACAGGGGGTTAGTCAAATGAGATTTTGAATGACTTATGGGTTGTTTGCAAATCTACTGTTAGTCCATAGAGATTTTTGGAGAGTCTCTTAATGTCTTTTGTTATTGGTTAGAGACTTTTTTCAAGTCATTTAAATTCTCTGAAACTCCATGTTATTAGATTAAGATTTCATAAGAGTCGCTCCAACACTCCTGTTATTCGAAGGAGAATTGAAAGTCATTGATTTATTGTTTTCAGAGATTTGGAGAGACTTTTTCTTGAAAATAGGCATGGTAGAAATCTCTCCTCAAGAGGTGATATTTCGGGAGACTTGAAAATTTGGAGATTTTTTGGTTTTGGGAGTGAGCCATTTTTTTTCTCTCCTTGTGCAGTAATACACTAAAGGGCCACTTGGAAAGAGGTAATCAAGACAAAATGTGGAATAAACTGATTTTTTAAATTGGAGAATATATATTTTAAAATCGTCTATGTGAGTCTTTGTGATATATATCGATTTTATAAAATATATTTTAGAAGTTATGATTTTTCTTTTTCCGATTTTAAGTTGTTGAAAAACTCTGCATAGAAAATAAAATGTGGGACGAGTGGAATAAAGTGAATAAAAATTTAGGCATAGGACAGCAATGAGATTTATTTTGACAATGGAAACATATTTCATTAGGTGGTCATGGTACTTTTACTATTACTGTAACGTGAATAATAAAAAAATCGGTAATGTTTGGAATTAATCAGGGGATATTATACAATTTTATCTCTACAAATCACATAAACTTTCTATAAGTCTCATTTTTGTGTCCCTACAAATCTCATTTTTATCTCTACAAGTCACAAAGACTCTCTAATATGATGTCTTTAAAATTCTCTCAGAGAATCACTAAAAATCTCTAGATTTTCAGAGAATCTCTGGAAGTCAATCAAATTAAAAATCTATGAAAGTGATAAGACCACATTTTATGGAACATGTCAGCGGTGTTGACCCAATACGTCACTCAAGCATATTTGGCCTATATCGTTCTTTATGTGGGTCAAGTCTCTCAAGATTATGGAAGCCACCTTGGCTAGCAAGTGAAGGGCGCAGTGAGCACACAAATCCAATGGAGGCACAAGGCATTGGATAAGCATAAATTATTTATTATTATAGATAATATATTTATTTAGGTATTTAATTATATTTTAGGTATTTAATTATTTTATTTAGAGTTTATATTTGTTTGGAATACTATTTTAGGAGTAGTATTGTTTTCTTATTTTTCAAGTAATGTAGCCTATAAATAGGCCTTATTAGTTAATTAATCATAACAAGAAAATTATTAAGCAAATTGCTACCCTTTGGTTTATTGATTTCTTTGAATCATGACCTTTTGAGCTTGAGCTGCTGGCCGTTGAATAAAAAACAAATCGTTTCTTATCAATTGGTATCAGAGCAAGTTCGCTCTATCCCACTTCCGCTACCACAATCACCATCAACCACCAAAATCATCCATCACCCCATCTTTTACTGTATTAAAAAAAAAAAAAAAAAAAAAAAAAAAAAAAAAAAAACCTCAATATACAGTCAGGGCAAGGTTGAAGACATCTTTAAGTTTCTACACCGAAAATTATCAGTTTCATCATCATCTGTCTAAAGCTTGTCGCACAACTGTTACTGGGGAGTTGATCACCATCAGGTACCCACATCAACACAATTACAAGATTTGTTCTTATTCAGGTAAGGTGCTTATTGCTTCCGTAGGTATAGTTGTTCGGAAAAGTTGTTTTGTCAAACCTAAATAATTACCGATCAGTTATCAGTGCCACTTAAACCTAAGGCCCACTTACCCAATAGGTAGTCATCAAGCCCAACAGTAAGGCTTTCTTGGTCGGGTGGGTTTATTTGCTTGATTGTTTGAGTTTTGTCCTGTTACCTTAACCATCACCCAGTAATTAACCACCAAGCCATTGGCGAACCATCAAACCACAACAGTAGGCCAATTCCATCCAATTTCTATAACAGTATGAATCAAGAAACCAACAATAGGCTGATATGTCAGCAATTCGATGGCAGAGATCCCGAAGGTTGGTTATTTCAAGCACAATTGATTTTTGAGTTCCGTAAAATTTAGCCGGAAGACTTTGTCAAGGTAGCTAGCGGTCACTTTATCGGTAGTCCGTTCAAATGGCACAAGTGGATGCAAGATTATATTTCAGGGTCTTGGAAGAATTTTTGTTTTGCTTTATTGAAGCGCTTCGGAAGTGATGACCCAACGCTAGCACTAGCTAATTTGCACCAAGATTTAGATGAAAGTCGTGCTTATTGGAAATCTGCATTCCAAGAGTTCAAGGAGCATCAAAGAGCTAAATTCGTGAAACCACAACCTGTTACAACTACACTTGATTAGTCCATTATTACAATTCAAAAACCAAGTGAGCCGATTAAAGTTTCTCATACCGTTAATATTTCTCTGGAATTCGCCGAAGAAGAAAACAAAGTTATAGGTGCGTCAAAACCGGACCTTGGGGGCAAGGTCCTATTTAAGGAGGGTGGAATAGTAAGATCATATGTAGAGCCAATATCGACATATATAGTGGACTTTGAGGGCAAAGTCCCATTTAAGGAGGGTGGAATGATAAGACCACATTTTATGGAACATGTCAGCGGTGTTGACCCAATACGTCACTCAAGCATATTTGGCCTATATGGTTCTTTATGTGGGTCAAGTCTCTCAAGATTATGGAAGCCACCTTGGCTAGCAAGTGAAGGGCGCAGTGAGCACACAAATCCAATGGAGGCACAAGGCATTGGATAAGCATAAATTATTTATTATTATAGATAATATATTTATTTAGGTATTTAATTATATTTTAGGTATTTAATTATTTTATTTAGAGTTTATATTTGTTTGGAATACTATTTTAGGAGTAGTATTGTTTTCTTATTTTTCAAGTAATGTAGCCTATAAATAGGCCTTATTAGTTAATTAATCATAACAAGAAAATTATTAAGCAAATTGCTACCCTTTGGTTTATTTATTTCTTTGAATCATGACCTTTTGAGCTTGAGCTGTTGTCCGTTGAATAAGAAACAAATCGTTTCTTATCAGAAAGTCCATAGAAATCTTATTTGACTACCAATATGATGTCTTTTACAAAGAAATTCAATAATAAGTTATAGTCAGCGATATGTAAGTCAAGCATGGATTGTCTTCTGTTAATCATAGCTAATATGTTTAGTAATTGAAATGAATAAACAGTAGCTGAGGATTACTACCAAGTGTGCATTGTTGAAAAATCAATCTAACGGTCTTTGTTTATGTTGTTGAACCTTAACAAGAATCACAAAACGTTGCATTTATAATCTTGGATAATGTAAGAGTCTATGTAATCAAAGTTAAATATCATGCAACCACTAATTTTAATGGTATTATTTTTCACCGTACATATGTAACCTCCAAAGAAAAATTGCGGCTCCACGAAGAAGTTGCATATTTGGAACTGGATGAGAATGTAAAATAGGTGTGGGGGGAGAATATAAAGTAGGTGAATGCAGAGTTGAATCAATCTAATAAATTATGGGTATCGAGGGTTCATAGATCAAACAGAAATGAAACCGACACAAAAGACTTTAACGTGGTTCGACTCTAATGTCCTACATCCACACAAACCCCTTAGGGTGAAACTCCACTATTGATCATCAGTAGATACTGAGATAATTACATTTACATTTGACACTCCTATTTATAGAGTAAATAAAACCCTAGGAAGATAATATCAAATCTTAATTATCTTTGACTAGGTAATAAATATCTAGAAATTAATTGCACAATATTCTAGAATTAACTTTCGATTTGGTTTTCACTTCATATGGTTTGGGTGCACGGTCACTTGGCTTTGTCTTCATTTCAAGGTAAAGTTGCCTCGGTTCTTCTTTGCACCTCGGCTAATCGTATGTTGACATGATATATACTTCAATACTCCCCCTCAAGTTGAACACGTAGAGAAACGTAGTGTGCAACTTGACCAATTGATGAAGCAAGACTGCACGCGATGAAACATCCATGATCAACGACACTAATTAACACCACTGGCTAAACTTCAGAACTTGAATACACCCTGTAACTTGAAAAAATCATTGAATAGGACTGTGTACTAATGACCAGACTCGAACTGGCCTCGATAATCTTCCAAGGAATTCGCTGGAGTAGTAGGGACATCCAGAGAGAATGATGATAATAGAAGATAACTTCACAAGCCTGAGTTTTTGTTTGTTTTGTCTGAACCTTGAAGCCTAAGAGACATGATCGGAGATCTTAACATTTTATCCCATTGGTGATCATGAAAATACACCATGAATATGGGAAATACTTGAAAACAAATGACGATATGATCTTCGCATAATGTGAAGCAAAATATAATATCCAATGAGTATGAGTATCTTTGGAATACAAAACAAATTTGGAAAGATAATCAATTTCCAAATTTGGATATATACGAAAACAGAAATAATTTCGGAGTTGACAGTGAGATTATAGCGGGAATTAACCGTGCTATAATTATTCTTTGATAATCATTAGAACTTTTCTTTAGAAAAGGGAAAATAAGCCCTGCATGAAACAACAATCGACAAAGTTGATTAAATACGACAATCTTGAATTAATCACCTAAAAAAGTGAGAATTATGGGATTATAGTAGATGTCAAAAGAAGACAAAGTATCCCATACAAATTTTATTGAAGCAACAACGAGATAAAATCCACATCTCGAAATATTTGGATATGCATATTATTAACGGAAACAATAAGATTTTCAAAATCGAAAAGATTTTGATTGATATTGGGGTTAACAGAAAGAAAATATCTGATTTTCCATGATGTTATAGGGCAACAATTGATAGAGGAAGCCTATGTAAAAGTCTTCCTTGATAATAAAAAACCCATGATGAATGGATTGTGATTTTGATGAATAAACCCCCAAGATATGGGTTAAGAGCAGGAAATAAATGATATCCAAATTAAAATATGATTAGGATATTCAGATTTTTTTTTTTTTTTTGATTAAGAGAATTTATTATAAAAGAGGAGAATGTACATGAGACAACTTACAAGGAGTAAGAAGCGAAAAAAGAAAAAGGAAAACAAACTAAGTAAAAATTACATCCCAATTGTTGATTACTTCAGATTCAATACCCATCTTATATTACATATGATATCACAACTCTTATATATAATTCAATAAGATACTCAGGTGCGAAAGGAACAATAGCTAATTTAGTTTACGAACCTTAGAGATCAGCACTGAAAACAATCACAATCAGGTGATGCCAGACTGGCATGTGAAACCAAACAATTGCTTGGAGCTAATATCACAGAAAGAACATGCACAACCAAACATTGAAAGAACATGCACAACCAAGCTTTTGATGCCATAGTAAATCAACTCTTGGGAACACATGTACACGGATATCGGTACAACCATATCAAGTTATAGGGGATGTTCCAGTGGGATTACTCTAAAATGAAAGCTTTGCTAATATAATCAAAATTCTACAGTTGTAATAAGTGATAGCCCTTGCATGCTTTTGATTTGGATTTAGATATTACGAGTGAAAAAAATAAAATGATTTAAATTTAGATTCAGATCTTATGAGTGAAGAAAGTATTAGAATTTGAGATTTATAGAAAAAGAGGATGATTACTGAAATAATATAATTTATGAATCAGAATGAGCAAAGAGTACATGTTATAGATTTTTGATGACAAAATTCGAATGAAAACATGTTTAGCAGTTCATGAATTTAAGAAGAAAAATTAGAATTTCATGGACATAGAAAATATTAAGATTTGACATTTAGAGAGGACGTAGAGAGGTGAGAGATGATTTGTCATTTGTATGTAAAGATTGTTTATGTTATTAAGGCAAACCTTTTTCTAACAAGTTAGGGGAAAAAAAATCAAGGAAACGAAAGAATTGAATCAATGATTTAGATATTATGTTTACGCCCGGTTGGATCGACTGCTATTGGGCTTTACTAAAATAAATACTACGTAAAGTAATAAGCCCCAAATTGAATGAGGAAGGAAGATGTCCAAACCAAATTTGGAGTGGTATAAAAAATTTAGGCTCCACCGTATACACTGCACATACATTGTTACAATTTTTAGGCTGAAACACAAATATATACACCGGGCTCTCTGCGTGGCACCAAATATCCCATAATATATTGATTATCAACCGTTAGCAAACTTTCTTACTAATTAAAAAATAATTTATCAATCATTTTTAAAGATGTTCCAATGTATATGAACTACGGGCGCGGGGTGAAGTCCCGCCACACCAAATCGACAGTTCACACTAGACCCGGTGTGTAGCACGGATTACACACTAGTAAATTAAATTTTATTTAATTAGGTGTTGACAATATACATAAAGGTATAAATGTCTTTTAATAATTCGGGACCTAAATTTAAACTTATTTTAATTAGGGGCCTCATACTAAGAGTAACCATGGGTGGGCCTTAGCCTAAGTTCCCCCAATTCTTTAAAAAATACTAACCAGCTCCATTTTTGGTTTCAAGACTAAAAGACTTCACTCCTGCAGCCACGATTTCGGGATTAGGGTTGTTCTCATCTTCTATTCTCTTACACCAGGTATTGCCTCAGGCTCGATTTCTTTGTCCGTTTTGATGCTATATTATTGAAACTCGTTCTTTAATTTATTTCTAGGGTTAATCATTGAAGTGTTTTTTTGTATCCTATATACTATTCATTTTTTACTCTGTGAATTGTGATGAATTGGGATGGATTGTTCTGATATCGCTGGGCTTTGAGAAGAAAGACTCGATTCTCCTTTTCATGTGATTGTGGTTTAGTTCTGTTATTTGATTGCATTTACTTATTTTGTGTTAGGACTTTTGGTGTACTGGAAGTTGATTTATAAGAAGGTTTAGGTATTAGGGTCGGGTCACATTTATCATCAGTACTTTAATCTTTCAAGATGGGTGAATCGATTTTGGCTTTGCCAATCATTGAAGCCAATCCTTACTTGTAATATGAAGTAAGAATGATAATGATAGAGAGTCAGTTCATGTAACTAAATGGTCTTGCTTCACTGATATACATGAGAGCTTTAGGAGCTCTGTACGAGCAACACTAGCTTAATACGATGCTCATACATCTCCGGAGTATTATCGTGTCAATAATAGAACGAGTTCATAACGTTTCTACAAGGTGCATTAACCGACAATAATTAATGGATATTTAAGTTTCTGAATTTTCAATATGGTATCGAAGTGTAGTCAATTTAGATGGGGCGTGTAAGTTGTCAGCACGAGTCTAGATCCATAAACTGAACTATGAAGTTTAAGCAATTCCTTGGTGTTTAGATTTCTTAGTTTTAAGCCTCCATATATAGCTTGTTTTCTTGTGTTCAGAGTGTTTTGCCAACAAGTTGAACTCTACACAGTATTAGCTAAGACCCCTAAAAACAAAAGAATGTAATTATTTCTCAGTAGTTATCAAGAGCGTCTTACTCGAAACAGATAAATGATCAAGCTATACCACGTGTTTGTTTGCCTCTCTTTCATTATAGTGTTGGCTGTTGCCAATACTGCCATCTTTTCATGAGTTCAACTTAAAATCTAATGTATTGTATTTAGATGTTTAGTTACCTGGAATTTTCTTCTTTATTCCTGAACCAAAGGTCACTTTCAGGACTATAATGCTGATTTTATGATCCAGTTGATAGAAGAATATATAAAACTTCTCTAAAAAAATTCTCTCTGCCGCGCCGCGAGGAAACCATCACAGCACCACCGTTGCAGTTTTATCGGTAAGCAAACCTCTCCCTCTCTTTGATTTTATAGACACCGGTTTCGATGTAACTAGTACGGAAGCAGCAGTTCGGAGTAGGAATCTATGCACCGCTAAGGAGGGGAGTTTCCCTCTCTTTGATTTTATTGTTCGTGGTAATCGAACCACAACCAATTCAGGGTCGGAATCTATGCACGGCTAAGGAGGGGAGTTTCCGCGATTACTAGCGATTCCAACTTCATGTTCCCGAGAATACATTGACAAATTGTTTCAATTGTAATCATACTCCTAGCCTACCAGTCCAATACGGATTACGGGTTTTCTATTTCTTTCATTTTTGTTAGTCAAGTTCTGAAGTTGTCACTCCTCATTGTACTTGAGTAGATGACGTCCGAAGAGCGAGAAGATCAAAGTGACTCTAGTTTACCAGAGATAGGAAATGCAGATATAATCATATCAGATGATGAAAAAGCCGAATCTCAGAAAAAGAAACGGAAGAAACTATTGTTAAAAGAAGCTAAGAAGGCACGGAACCGTGGAGTTTGTTATATGAGTAGGATACCTCCTCAAATGGACCCAGTAAAGCTACGCCAAGTTCTTTCTCAGTATGGAGAAATTGATAGGATTTACCTTGTGCCTGAAACGAAGCAGTTACCTCAGCAAGTAAATCGCAAGAAAGCTGGTGATTTTCGAGGTCAAGGCTTTTCAGAAGGGTATGTAATGCATGCTTTAAGAGTTTTTCTTATTACTGCGAGTAGAATGCACATTTCGCAGTAGGATATGCCGAAGTTATTTTTGTCAGTTACGGGTTATAATTGTGACATAATGTCATGTTTGTAGGTGGGTTGAATTTACGAATAAAAGAGTTGCAAAGAGGATTGCTGAAATGTTAAATGGGGAACAAATGGGTATGCCAGTTTAAACCATGTTATATAAGCATACTGCAATGAGTGGTTAATCAATCTGATGTGTATTTGTGTTGCTGCAAATTTTGTAGGTGGGAAGAAAAAATCATCGTTCTTTTATGACATATGGAATATCAAGTATCTATGTAAATTTAAGTGGGAGGATCTTACGGAAGAAATCGGTAAGCAACAATGTATTTTGACAAGTGATGAGAAGATCTGTTTAAATGTTAATATTAAAATATTTTTGTTTCATTTGTTAATCTAGCTTACAAGCATGCTCTGAGGGAGCAGAAATTAACTTTGGAAATATCTGCTGCCAAGAGGGAACGGAATTTCTACATGGACAAGGTTGATAAGTCTAAAGGCCTGACTGCGATACAAGAACGGATGAAAAAGGTACGTAATCTCATACACTAAATCCTTAAATATTATTTTTTTCCGCATGCTTTTAATCATTATTCATTGATCTATGCCCTGAAACTCACTACTGTTGTTTCTTCTTCGCTGTGAAATATTAGTTACTTGACTTAGTTTTCCTCTTGAAATATGCCAATCACTTAGTTCGCTTAACTCACTTGCTATTGTCAATCATTTCTAGGAGCCGAATGTGGTGGTTTTATCAACTTGCAAGTTATTTTCAGCAAACTTCAATGTATCTCATCCTCCGTTTTCTTAATTTATTTCTTATGATAAGCATGTCTCACTTCGTAGCTGTAGTTCTAATTTTAGTCAATTCTTCCTCCATTCTATAGCATAAGTACCATCTTCTTGCAAGTTGCAAAAAGAACACCCATATAAGAATTTAGTTAACAATTATGGGTTGGGGTACAAGGAGATTACAGATTACATCAGTCAATTGTGGGTTTTGGAAGTTGAAGAAACTTGTTTGTGTAAAGAATGACATCATTTACGTGATACAATAAGAAGAATATGAACCATAAAAATGAGTTTTTATAGTTCCGACATATTAATGGAGAAAGCCAGAAACCTGATTTTATTTTTGATGACTGAATTCTGTTTATGCTAAAAAAATTATGCAGAAGCAGAAGGTCCAAGAACAAGGCTCGGAGATAAATTCAGATCCCCAAGTGGATCAGCAAGAACCAAAAGTAATTCGCCAATTCCAACAGACAAGGCCAGTTAAGGATGATTCAGCCCAGACCAAACTTCGAATGTCTAGAGATGTCTTGGCCGGGGTAAGTAACCAGCACCTTATTCTTTATCTTTATTTCTACTTTATACCTTCCATGGGGCATATTCTACTTTGCTCACCGAATCTCCATGATCATGTTCGCTCCAGGTATTTGGTGGAAAATGATCATCACCTGCTACACCAGGCCTGGTTCTGGACCCTACTGAAGGTCCAGAGTGTTGTACGAGCCCAACTTTTGTATTTTTTGTTTTCATGAAAAACTTAGCTATATTAATATTAGTAAGATGTGTTGAATCAATTTACTGATGGATTGATAAACCTATGAGACTCGTTCCAAATGGGTATTTAATATCGAGGTATAGATACGCAGGATTTATATCCATGGACTACGAGATATTTACTTAAAAAGACTTTTTTTTATCTAGGGAGAGCACATTCAGGTCTAAAGACTTCTGTAGTTCTGTTATATATGGAGAGCACATTCAGGTCGGAAAGCAAACACCAAAAATCCTGACTCTTCAACTAGGACCACCTATAGTTTTTCTGAGTCGAGCAAAATACCCCTGTCAGATAACTTATTTTTCTGAGTCCAACGCTTAACACCACTACCACAAACACCAACTGGTCCAACTCCAACAACTAGCAGATTCAATGAGCCAACACTAATCTTTGAATTCTATGTATTTGAGCTTTAAGCAGCAGTTATGAATTTGAGCTTTATAATATTCAAACAAGTTAACTGAGCTACTATTTAAGTTAATCGAGTTAATTGATTTCAGTCAAAAACACATCCATTTATTGACCTGCAGGAGTAAACATTTATTGTACTCTTTTTTTTTTTGGTAAACAGCAAACTTTATACATCAAACTAAACAACTCTGACAAACCGGGGCAGAGCCATCCCCGTAGCATCTTTGTACAGATTCTGCAAAATACAAGGAGGGGGGAAAACAGTCCACTCCTCAAAGACTGTTGGATCCAACGTTTCCTTAGAAAGATTGTCAGCCACCATATTACATTCACGGAAGTTATGAACAAACTGGATTACTTGAAAAGACTTTGAGAGATGCCAAATATCATGAAGTAGAGTCATCTAAGGAATAGTGGAAGAAGAGTCACTATCCACAATGAGATGAGTGATATTCATCTTCATAACAAGTCGAAGTCCGTCACGAATGGCCCAAATCTCAGCAGTAGTAGATGAACTGGAACATAAGTGATGAGCAAAAGTAGCAACAAAAAGTCCGGAACAATCTCGAATTACACCACCTGCACCTGCCATGAAGGAATGGAAAGATGAAGCCCCATCACAATTGAGTTTATAAAAAGGAGGAGGAGGAGGCTTCCAGTTTAAGTAAACAAGCTGTTTAGAAATCAAATTCCTATACTTGGGCAGTTCAACAAAGAAACAATGCTCATATGCCTGTGAATAAGCCAAGTGAAGGACCTTATCAACATCAAAAGGAATATTATTGAAAACAACATTATTCCTGGCAAGCCAAATACTCCACAGAATGAAAAGATAAAAGACAGACCAAGGAATATCAAAATCCAACCCAGAGAAAGACAGAGTTTGTATAAGACCAGTTAAAGATATATGCATACAGGGCAAAATCAAATTCCAGGAATCCTGAAGTTTCATCCAAACTTGAGCAGTCAAAGGACACTCTACGAACAGATGTTCTAAAGTTTCATCATGTGAAAGACAAAGGGGACAAGCTGGGCTTATATCTAGGCCAATGATTGATAAATGAGCTCTAACTAAGAGCTTCTTATGTGCTAAAAGCCATAAGAAAAGTTTCAACTTCTAAGAACAAAAAGAATGCCAAAGTTTCTGCCATTTAGGGTCTAACAAGGATTCATCAGCTACTAGGGTTGTGTAAACAGATTTTACAGTAGGTAAACCAGTCTTAGAAGTATGATAAACCTAGGGGTGTACAGAATGCCCGGAAGCCTGCGGCCTGCCATGTACCGCCCGGGTACGAAGGAGCCCATGGGCGCCCGACAGCCTGTCATGGGCTAGCCCGGCCTTCCCGATAATTATAAGTGGGCGGACCCGGATTTTTGTTCAAATATTGGAGTCCATCCTGTTAGCCTGCCCGGTAGCCTGTTTAGTTACCCGTCCTGCCTGACTGCCAATAGCCTCGAATAAAGTTTTCTACTAGTGTGATGGATTTCTCAAGAACTTAAATTTCATATGTGGACAATTTATTGGGGTTAGAGAAAATTCTGAATTACATTTCACAGTAATGAATATGAATTGCTTGAACTATCATCTGAACGAGTTACAGATATATCATCATTCATCGAGCCAAAAAAAACAAACATATATACTTTAAAATTTTGAATTATCTCTTGGGCCCGATGCCTGCCCGGCCCGACCTGGCCTGGCCTGTATTGTTTCACGGGTATGGACGGGCCATGTGCATTAAATTTTTGTTATTGCCCGGCCCGGCCTGTTAAACTTAATGGGTAGTAAGGACTACAGGCCCGTCCGGCCCGGCCTGTGCTATGATCGGGCTTGGGCTGGCCTGCCCGGCCCGATGTACACCCCTAGATAAACCATTATATCAGGAATGGAAGAACAATGCAACACAGGAACTGACTTAATAAGCGATAGTATGTAAGAAGGGAGAATGCTAGCCACACAAGAGAGATTCCACTGACCAGTATTATGATTAATAAGATCACTTACCTTTAAAGTAGAATCAAAAGAAGCATCGGGACTAAAAAAAGAAGCAAGGGGAAGGTCTTGAATCCAAATGTCATGCCAAAAATTCACAAACAAACCGTTACCAATTTGCCATCTAAGTCCGTCTCTAACTAAATCTCTACCTTTAAGAATACTAGACCAGAAATACGATCGTCTACCTTTTGCAGCACAGTACCAAAAGGAAGTAGAACAAAAATATTTTGCTTGAACTAACTTACCTAAGGAGCTATCTAGATTAGAGTAAATGCGCCATGCCAATTTTGCCAGAAAAGCTAAGTTATTGGAAGATAAATTTCTAATACTGAGACCCCCCGTACAAAAAGGGTGACAAATAGTATTCCAAGCTACGGAATGTAGTTTCTAATGACCATTATTATCCTCCCAAAGGAAATCTCTACGCAACTTATCAATAGCTTTAAGAACACCTACAGGCAGCCTAATGGTAGTCATTAGATGGTTAGCAATAGGGTCAATAGAGGCTTTAATTAGCGTATTACGGCCTGCAAAATTTAAAGACCTCTTTTTCCAGCCCGAAAAACATTAAGCAATCTTGTCAAGGACATCCTTGAAAGTCTGAATACCAATTCTATTCCAAAGATTGGGAGTACCTAAATACTTACCTGGGTTTGAAGACACCTTGACATTTAAAATTTGAGCTAAAGATCTAGCAACATGAGTGGAAACATTAGAAGAGAAAATGATACGGGATTTTTGAAATTTATTTTTTGACCAGACCAATCACAAAAAAAAAAGAGAGAAGGGAAGAAAGATGAGTAAAATTAGTGTGAGTGGCTTTCAAAAAGATGATGCTATCATCTGCATAGAAACTGTGAGTAATCAAAGGAGCACCCCTACAAGCTTTAAAACCAGTTAAAGATTTATTAGAAATTGCAGTATCAAGAATCAAGGAAAGAAATTCTAAACAAATAATAAATAAAGAAGGAGAAAGGGGATCACCTTGTCGGAGACCCCTAGTGGCAGAAAAATAAACAGAAGGAGAACCATTCACAAGAATTTGGAAAGAAGCAGAAGTCACACAAGACATAACCCAAGAAATCCAGATAGGACTAAAATGTAAAGCCTGAAGAGCAAGGCGCAAAAAATCCCAGCTAATCCTATCATAAGCTTTTTCAAAATCAAGTTTTAAAGCAAACCAACCCGATTTTCCTTTCTTATGTTTGAAAGAGTGAAACAACTCATTAGTAATCAAAACAGAATCAAAAATAGACATGTTCTTTATAAACGCAGACTGAGAATGATATATAAGAGAGTCCAAGAAAGGAGACAGCCGAGACGTCAAAATCTTGGTAATCATTTTGTAACAGAAGTTACATAAACTAATAGGGAGAAAATGATTAGCTGAAGTAGGATTTTCTAACTTAGGAATTAAAGCCAAATAAGTCTTATTAAGAGCAATTCCTATGGAATGAACAAACCTAGAGTTTGTTCATTTTGATCCCACTATGGGATGAACAAACCAAGAAAATGGATGTTCAAATGAACAAATCTGTTCATTTGAACACTGAGACATTCCAATAGGCGCGCGTCTGGTGCAAGAACGCGCGCCATGACCAATAACTCGGGCGACATCACAGGTGACGCCGGCGTTTTCCATGAAAACGCGCGTCTTTGAACTTGGCGCCAGCGATTTGGATGATGTCGCCGAGTTCATAGTATGAGCGCCACCAGGTATTCCCATCATGCTACCCTTTCCATATAAATTCGTTTTGACTTGAGACTTTTACTCACACCTTCCTCAACATTACATAATTTCCATACCGTCTCTAAATTTTTCTTTTTCTTTTCAAACAAAACTACTCATATCAATTCAGTTTCACAAATATGTCATCGTCACAACAACAAACACCACAACAAATACCACAACAATCACATCAAAAGAGCACAAGAATTCGTGGTCCGAAGTATACAATGGATGAAGACGAGTCACTTTGCAGAAATTATGTATTATATACAGTAGATAATATTAATGGTTGCAGTCAAGAAAAAAATATCTTTTTACGGTAAGATTTAAAAAAAAAATTGTTTAGAAACCGGTAACAAATATGCTCGTGATGTGGATGGGTTATGTCATCGTTTTTGCACAATTGCAGCAGCTGTTAGTGAATATGTAGCTATTATCACTCAAATGTGGAACAACAAAAGAAGTGGTAAAAGCGAACCAGATGTGGAACGAAGATGTCGGGAAGAGTGGCAAAGATCCCACAAAGGTTCAAGCTTCCAATATGAAAGTTGTTTCACCATTTTGAGGGTGCTTAACAAGTTTAACCCATACTTGCTGGAAGGTCATCAAGTGCCTGAAAGATCACCACATGGTCCAATCTCGCAGGATTTTCAGAATGGAGGGCCTGCTTCCTCGCCTGATGGAACTCCATGTAGTCAGGTTCAACACAATAATAATCTAGATGTTAACACCAACTGCAAGAGAAGAAGAGGAGGTGGTGTGAAAGCTGCAAAAGCAGCGAGAGCCGCAGCCCAACGAGCAGCAGAAGGAGGTTCAAGCAAGTTCAACTATGCTGATCACAAGCAAATGGAGATGCAGATGGAGGCAGATAGAGTGAAGGACCGTGCCATTGCTTTAGAAAATCAACGGAAAGCTCGTCTTTCGCGAGAACAACACTACAGGGATTATAAGCTAAACAAGTTACTCAACATGGACACCGGCAAAATGAATGAACGACAATATGCTACATGGAATACGAAAATGGATCAAGTCCAGGCCGATAAAGATCGGGCCGATTCAGTTGTGAATGTGGCAGACGAAGGTGATGCCTCGGAAGAAAACGAAGAGGAATTCAATCTTGATAATGCATGAAGAGGAATTCAGTATTGCTAAGAACACGTTAGTTTAATTTAACAAAGTGTAGTCATTTTAATTTAACAAAGTGTAGTCTTTTTAATTTAATTCAGTTTAGTTTAATTAAAATTACTTTTATAATTGCATCAATTTTAACAAACATCTTTTAAATTAAAAAACATATTAATTAAAATAAACAACAATTTTAAATTGAAAAACTTATTAATTATCTCCCTCTTCCTCTTCCTCTTCCTCTCCCCCTGCCTCGCCCTCCCGCATCGTCTGCTGCTCCTTGTAAAGCCCAAAGGTGCTTTGTTAAATCTTGTCTTAGTTGTGCATAGATTCCACGATTGTGGAGTCTGTCAGTGGCAGTCTATATTCTCTTCTTAGGACGCCCACGCTCTACCACAAGATTCTCGGTTAAATCTTCATCTTCAAAACTAGTCCAGGTTGGGTCACGCCTGGTTTCTTCAATGACCATATTATGCAGAATAATACAAGTCAGCATAATTTTTTTCATTTCTTGAATATCAAAAAAGCGTGCCGGCCCAGCTATGATGGCAAACTTTCTTTTCAATATGCCAAAAGCGCGTTCAACATCCTTTCTGCATGCCATTTGTTGTGTGTTAAAGTACTGCATATCTTTCGAAGTCTTCGGACCAAAGCCTATCTGTTTATAAGCTTGAACCATAGTTGACCATTCTGGATAGATTCCGTCTGCTAGATAATAATCCTGATTGTAGTGATTACCGTTGATGGTGAAATTACAGTGCGGCGCGATCCCATTCTTAAGATCTTCAAATAATGGCGACTTATATAAAACGTTGAGATCGTTATTTGAACCTGGGAGTCCAAAAAAAGCATGCCAAAACCAACAATCATAGATAGCTGAAGCTTCTAAAATTACAGTTGGTTTTGGATAATGACCCTTATATTGGCCTGCCCATTCTACCGGACACGCATGCCACGTCCAGTGCATGCAGTCAAGACTACCTATCATTCCTGGAAAACCCCTCTCGGTGTTTTCTGCAGTTATTCTTTGAACATCTTCCTGTGTAGGCTTTCTTAAAAAGATTGGACCAAAATGCTCGACTGTTGTTTCGCAAAACAGTTTGAGATACCTAAAGGCGGTTGTTTTCCCATTACGAATGTAATCGTCCGTGGAATCCGCTGGTACCCCGTAACATAGTATACGGAGGGCCGCTGTGACCTTTTATTCGGGACTAAAGCCTCGTACATGTCGTGCATCATACTGATAATTAAACAAAGGTTGTACCTGACAAAGCTCGGCAATAATCCTTTGCGTCAAGTTGCGGCCCATGCGGAATCGACGCTGAAAATCCTCATCGGAATAGACACAGTCATGATTAAAATAATCATGCATCAGCTTTTCGTGGTAAAAATGTCGATACCGCCATGTCCATCTTCTAGTTGCAACTTCATTTGGCTCTAAAGGCTTTGGTATGATCCCGGTTTGTAATTGCAGAATCAAATTTCGTCTTTTTCTATCTTGATCTGCATCTTCATCCATTTGGATCAAAAACTCTATACACATTTCTTCATCTTCTTCATACAACATGTCATCCATCTCCATATCCTCCTCAGAAGAATCATAATTCATGATTGGAAATTCAGAGTAATCGAATTAAGAAAAAATTGATCGGATGAAAGATTGTTGTGCATTTGTGAGATCAAATTCGAGCCTATTTATAGAAGTGGAAAGTAGCCATTCCGATAGCCGTTGGAAACCTGCCGTTGCCGTTGGCGATTTTATGCCAAACGCTAGCGTTCAGGTCGCTGGCGCTGGCGCCATCATCCACAGCGCCAGCGCTTGGATGGCGATCGCCCGCGTCATTATACATGTCGCGCGTTTACTGTTCGGTCGCTCATTGGTTTTCCATAGTGGAGAATCGCATTTGACCATCCACGTGGCTCAACAAACAAATGCATTTGAACATTGTCATAGGAATTGCTCTAAGGTCAGGTGGCATGACAGAATTAAAGAGAAAGACTTAATAAGGTTAGAAACATCCAAACCCACAATATGCCAATATTGAGCAAAAAACTTTCCATGAAGGCCATCATGGCCAGGCGCTTTCAAAGGTCCCATACTATGAAGGGCTGTAGTAATTTCTAGGTCAGTCACTGGAGCAATAAGAACTGCATTTGTCTCATCAGAGATTGAATGATTAACTAAGGCTTTAAGAGAGGATAAAGTACAAGTAGAAGGCACAGAAGATCGAAAAAGGGAGGAAAAGAAATCAACAAGAATAGAAGAGAAACATGCTCTTGACCAATGGCCCAAGAATTATCCGATCTTTTAAGCCTAACAATCTGATTCCTACGCCTATGAACCAAGGTAGAAATATGGAAAAAATGAGTATTCAAATTTCCAGATTTTAACCACTTAACACGAGATTTTTGATGCCAAAAAACTTCTTCAAGATGCAAAGCAGACATATAAGACTCAAGGCAAGCATCAACAACAACTTTATTACAAATAGAAGGTACTGAGTCAAAAAATTGTTGAGCAAGACACAGTTCAGTTTTTGCATTTTCAATATTTGTCTTTAGTTGACCAAATACAGTCTTATTCCAAATTAAAGCATGCTTTTTGAGAGACGAAAATTTATCAAAGATAGAAGGACTTGTAAGAGAAGTATATAACACATTCCAACACTGAGAAACAACATGCTCAAACCTAGAATCCTCAAGCCACATTGCCTCCAAGCGAAAAGGTCTAGGAACATACTTATTCTTTGAGGGACAAAAATCAACCAAAATGGCACGATGGTCAGAGTTATAGTAAGAAAGATTGGTTACCTGAACATTAGGGAATTGCACCTCAAAAGAAGCATTGACAGCAACACGATCTAGAATTTCTCTAATATTGTGACACCCAGTTTGATGATTGTTCCAAGTGAAACGAGGACCAGAAGACGCCAAATCAATGAGTCCACAACGGTTGAAAACATTTGAAAGCTCCTGAGACTGAGAAAGAGTAACATGGTAACATTTATTGTACTCTAATTGACTATAATTAGGTTTTTGTTGTAAAGTTACCGATTTTTCAACATTGATAAGTTAAAAAAATCCATGATGCTCTTATCTGTAATATATATGGGAAGTGAATAATGAGCGAGTGAGACTCCAAAGTGGTATGTACTATGTACTATTTTTTATTTTGATGCAAAAGAAATTTTTTTATTGCTTAATGAAATAAGAGTGCCGAGTTTTCCTCTGCTTGTATTACATTAGCAATGAAATATGGTGGTAAATCCATCCAAGACCTATTAACTTTGAAAATTCTAGCATGCTTTGCCAAGCAGTCTGCTGGCTTGTTATTATGGTGGTATGTACTATGTACTAATTTGATGCTTAGTCATGCTTAGACTCATCTTCAACTGTTGTATGTACCGTTGGAATATTATAGATTCTTTTTATCCCAAAACTAATAAACAGTATGATGTTTATTATATATATTTAAACAGTATGATAATAATATCGACTTTTCTTTGCTTTTTGCTAATATTAACGACTTTTCTTTCAAGTATCTGCAAAAAAATGATACACTTTGACATTGTTCACGATCAACTTGACCGCGGAGGCAGTTGTAACTACAGCAACTAAAGAAAACACAACAATGTTTGCCCAATGCCACGCCTTGTGTCCTATTCCAGCTTTTTTTCCTTTAATCTGCGAGCAAAGAAAAATTTAATGGAATTGACCAACTACTGTATTAGCTGAGTTTTAACTGTAATCAGTATATTAATGCAATACAATACAATGAATTTACCTTGAGGAAAAGCATGCTTGGAAACACCAAAGTAAGAGGAAACAGTGTGAAAGAACCAAATAAATTTACGAAATCTCCCATGAATGGAAATGCCGCCGTTATGAAAGTGTTTGCTCCAAAGATAGCAACGCGAAGGATTAGTCTACGCTTGACGTTACCCATGGAGTCCATTCTTTCATCCAGTTTCATGTACTTTGTATCTAGAGCTTCATGTACCGGCGCGATGAACATCTGCATAGAGAATTGTACTCCCTCCCTTTCTGGAAAAGAGATACTTTCATTTTTTCAATTTGGCCTATTTTTAGGCTAAAATGAAAAAGTGAAAGTATCTCTTTTCCAAAAACAGAGGGAGTAGTTAATAAGTTTGCTGGCAGAAAGCCGACCGTTTACACATTGTGCTTATATTAATCTACGCCTTACTGTGTTAGCTTAATACATGTTGAGAGATGATGCTCTGGAGAAATTGTAAAGCGTTGATGACGACTTTCGCCCATTTAGGTCCGCTAAGCTCTCTTGGAAGGAACCGTTTTTTTGGGGACCAACCTTTTTTTGGGGACCATTCTTTTATTTTGGGTAAGATATTAGAAGTAATTCTAGGTCACCCCTTATCTAGATATTTATGATAATACCTAAATTACCCTCTGATTATTTTAGGTTAATGATTAGTTAGTGTTAATATTACTTAGTGTGATTAGTGAAATGATTTTGAATAAAGATTTGAGATTAAAAAATCTGATTTTTTAATCTCAAATAGAATTATTGAGAGAGAAGAGTTAGAGAAGATGAAGAACAAAAACATGGAAAATAATTTTTTTGAGTTCACTAATCTAGACTATTCAAGTGATGATTCAATTGATGATAGGCTCATCTGAATCTTCATCTCATTCCTCTCCTAGAGTATATGTCAATCTTCACAATGATCCGGATATGGATTATTTCTTAGATGGTGAATGTATTCTTCCCCAAAGCCAATCTCAAGATGAAAACGATGGATTTTACCAACCACAACCGGAGGAAGACTATTTGGGTACCCGGGTATGCTCTAAACTTAGATAATGTTGGTTGAATTGGTCCAAATTTTCAAAAAAATGTGAATTTGTTAAGTAGATTTGGGCTTGTTCGGTTACCTTGTGTGAAGAACATGTAACCGAACTCATCTGAAAGTGTAGTTCGGTTACTTTTTCTAAACACGCAGGTTACCGAACTCTCCAATAATGGAGGTTTTTTTGAAGTTCGGTTAACGGACATGTTACCGAACTCTATAAATAGGATTACAGTGTTATGTTCGGTTTGGCCGAAATGTAACCGAACTTTAGGGTCTATAAGTTCGGTTAGTTTGCAACCAATAGCTAACCGAACTTATGTAAAATAAGATTTCACATTAGTGTATAAAGTTCGGTTGGTTCGCAAACTTCATACCAACCCACTATCTAACCGAACTTACGTACAATAAAATTTGATTTAGTATACGTAAAGTTCGGTTAGTTGTCAACTTGCTTGACAAACCGAACTCTGAGTTCGGTTTTCCCGATAAAATTATCATGTAACCGAACTTTAGGGTCCATAAGTTCGGTTAGTTTGCAACCAATAGCTAACCGAACTTATGTAAAATAATATTTCACATTAGTATATAAAGTTCGGTTGGTTCGCAAACTTCATACCAACCCACTATCTAACCGAACTTACGTAAAATAAAATTTTGATTTAGTATACGTAAAGTTCGGTTAGTTGTCAACTTGCTTGACAAACCGAACTCTGAGTTCGGTTATCCCGATAAAATTATCATGTAACCGAACTTATTTCTGATTGCAATTGATGTTGTTCCATTTCTTGTAGATTGAATGTGAACCTATACCAATGGATAATAAACCTTCTCCGGTTGGCATGCTGTTTGAAGATACATCTAATCACTATGTCAATGATTTGGTTTTTGAAAAACCTATTGATGCGAAGAATTGGGCTAGAGACCATGCCAAGAAGGCCATGTGCGTATTAGTTTTGAATGGAAAAGAAAGCCAAACTCGTTTTGAAATGGTTTGTGAGAGAATTGGCGATCCCGATGTTAGTCACAAGAGGAAGGGTTATGTGTATAAAGGAAAGACGACGAGGAAGAACACAGCGTGCTCAAAGAAAATTAAATGTCCGTTCAAGCTAGTATTTAGTAAGTGCAAAAAAAAGAATGGATGGGTTCTATCTATGGATAAGGTGGCAGGTCATCATAACTACCCTCGTCCGGATGATCTTGAAGGACATGCAATGGCCGCAAGGCTCACTCCTCAAGAAATGGAGAAAATAGCTAAATTTAGGAGAATGGGTATTTCACCACTTAATATGCTTTGCTTACTAAAGGATGATAACAAGGATAACATATCATCTTTGTCCACAATTTACAATGCAATCGAGACAATTAAAAGGAATGAATGGAAGGATAGAAAAGTGATGCAACAATTGTTTTTTTGCGCTCAAGATAAAGGCTACGCGGTTCAAAAGAAGGTAGGTCCGGAAGATGAAATAACACATCTCTTCATTGCGCATCCGAAGAGTGTTCAATTGGCTCAATCCTTCCATCAAGTTCTTATAATGAATTGCACTTACAAGACTAACAAATACGAGATGCCATTGTTGAATATTGTTGGTCGTACCTCGACGAAGTCACGATTTACCGTTGCTTTTTGTTTTCTAGAAGATGAGCAAGAACCAAGTTACACTTGGGCGCTACAACAAGTGAAGGCCATATACCGAGATGATGATATCCCCGCGGTTATAGTGACGGACAACGATGTAGCATTAGTGAACGCAATAGAGAGAGTCTTCCCATTAGCACATAATATGCTTTGTACGTTCCATATATGGTGTAATGTGATGAATAGGTGCAAGCCTCAAATTTGTCCACCAAAGAGGAAAGCATTTGAAGAGATTAGTAAGCTACCGGAAGATGAACAAGCGGATACAAAAGAGGAATTCGATATACAATACACTATAAATCACGCTAAATGGGTTGCTTTCTCTGGTGAATGGGTTTCATTGACTTGGTCTCTCACCGAAGAAGAGTATAATCTAAATCTTGCGGCATTTATCGAACATTGGTCTAGCCCCGAATATCCCGAGGATATTGTAACGTATGTGGTTAAGCAATGGTTGGAACCGCACAAAGAGCGCTTCGTTTATGCATTTACCAACCACCATAAACACTTTGGGAATCAAGCGACAAGTTTGGTAGAATCGGCTCACCACCGGTTGAAGAAAAATCTTTTTGGATGTGTCGATAATTTTGTGATTGTGTTTAACGCAATGGAGAATTACTTCAACCGCGAGATTGATAGAATTAAAGAGAAGTTCCAAAAAAGCCGCATCATGAAGTACAAAAAGATTGTAGACAAAGGTGGTAACATCAAGAATATGGCGGACCTTCGGTTGTTCAAGGGACTCCATTATAATGTTTCACGTGCTTGCATTAAGAGGTTAATGGTAGAGGTGAATTTGATTCACATATGGGGAACCAAGCCGGACGAGGTGTGTGTTTGCAACATGATGAAGTCTATGGGACTCCCTTGTCGCCATATGATAATTAAGTATGAACATGGCATAATCCCTCTAAGCGATATAGATCTATATTGGCAACAATTAAGTTTTGTCCCTCCTCCAAAGGGCGATGTCGGAGAAGAGTTTGGTGACAGTGAGATGGGAAGAATTGTTATCGAGATGTACCGGAACATGAACAAACTCGAAAAGCAAATCTTTTGGGATGACATGCGGCCAATCGTTTATCCACACACTTCGGAGAACGTGCATGAACCGAAAAAAGGCAAGGGCAAAGGTAGGCCAATCACCAAATAAACAAAGAAACAAGTAAGAGAATATGCAAAGGTGTTGGCTAAGAGGAAAAGTGAAATGACCCCTGGTAGGCTTTCTAAGGTGTTTATTTTTATGCCTACTTGTGATACTGCAAGTGCACAGCGCCTGTTGGAGGCGTGGCAAGTACAGGTCGATCCCACAGAGACTTGTGGTGCTGTATGGTTGATCTAAGCTTTGCTCTACTGATTTCTAAGAAGTGGTAACACAATTGTTGTTTTGGTTATTTGTCGATACGACTGATTTTGCGTTAATGACTTGAAATAGTAAAACAAGATGTGAGATAATGATAATGAGGGTACTAGGGTCTTCAACTCCACCACTAACCTACACTATATCTTCAACTAATGATATTATTCTTGTCCTTATGACATATAAGGGAGAGGTGTAAAATCTGCCCTATATCTAAGGTGTTTCTCCGATTGATAGTTTTGATCACAACTAGGATATCTTTCCAAAGCATTAACTGTCTAGCTAAAGCACAACTAATCTAAGGATCAATAATAGTCTAATTAAGCTTGAGTTGCAGCATAATCAACACAGTGGTATTCAAACTACAATGCATACATGGCATACACTGTGAGAGCAAGGTGTTGACATACTAAGATTCAATTCTATCTTAAGAAATATTTAAGCATTCAAGAACAACACATGAAGTATGAAGAACACAGTGACAAGTTAGGGTTTCATCTAAACCCTAGTTATGGAATTAGAACATGATTAAACACACAAATTACACTAAGTTGGTGCTCTGGCTAGCCGAGGCATGACCCAAACAACACACTACCCCTTTCTATTTATACAAGCAAACTCAAACCCTAATTCATTTTAAATTGGAAATTAAATCAATACACTCTCACCCAAAACCGAATCAGTTGTCTCCTTTGCTCATGCGGCTCTGAAATCTCCTCTATTTGATGTTCCCTCTCATCTGTGAAACCCTAACCCTAATCTAATTCTTTCTATCTCTCTCTTAGCTCCTAGAGAAGAAGCTAAGAGAGGGCTAGAGAGCAATTAGGAGGGGATGGCGGAGGCGGCTGTTGTGCTGGTGCGGCTGGTGTCAGGAGGAGAGGAAGAGTGATGGTAGCTCTGGTTTTGGTCGGGGAAGAAGGGGAAGAGAAATGGTTCTCTCTGCTGGTGTCGGGAGGAAGAAAAGAGAAAATGGAGAAGGGTGCGTTTGGTTTGGGTGGTTAAGGGAGAATATATAGGTGGTGTGATGTTGAGCGGGAGCATCAAGAGTTGATGTGAAGGTTGGAGCGAGCGTTGGATGCGGATGGAGCAAATCTAACGGCTCGGGATATAGGCGGTTTTGGATCCGGGTCGGGTCTTGGATAGCTCAAGCCCATGTCTTCCTTGTTGGGTTGCAACTGATGCGCGCACGGGCTTTGGCTTTCTGCTCCATAGACGCTTGTCTCCAATTTTCTTCTCTTTGGCTCCTCAATTTCTCCGAGCTTTATTTACTACCTAAAAACACAAAATTAATTAGTACAAGTATTTATTCTTGAAAACAAAGAAAATACAGAATCTGGGATAATATCTGATTTCTGAGCACAAAAGATGAGTTAAATGCCAATAAATAGATGTAGAAATATGCAATATTTGACACTCATCAAATACCCCCAAACCTGAATTTTACTTGTCCTCAAGTGAAACAGAAATTAGGAAATCCTAACTATACCACTGTCGCTGGTCTCTCAAATGCATTTAGCGTATGCACTAAGCCTTTAAACCCCTAGGTGTCCCTAGTGGACGAGTTGTAGTCTCGTGAGGGTTTACCAGAGGTGTACCCACAAAACCTTCTCCAACTTCCAGAGTGTAAAAGAGTCTCAAGCATCCAAGGAGCTATGAGGACATAGAGTTTCGCATGCTAGTAACACGAAGTTAGAACTACCAAAGAAAGCATTCTCATCCTTAAGTCTTTGAGCGAGAAATAACCATACCATATGAAAGAATTCGGATTCGATTGTGATCATAAGCCTCGACTTCTGCCTCACCACTAGGGTTTTATGATAATTGCACTCAAAAAGATCGCTTTTTAGTCTCTCATGTGTGCAGCGGGAATAAAGAGAGAAATCCTGCACACGTTGTATGTAAGAAGGATAACCTTCCGAAATAATTTCTCGGAGACTCCACAGAAGTGTGGACAAAAAGAATCTTTTCTGATGATCTCTAAGAAAGGAAATCAACCATTAGCAAGGGTGGGAGTACTCACTTACCTTTTCACCCGATCGACAATTAATATCACTCTCTCACAGCATTCATAAAAACGTCTTCAATCTTCGGTCTTCTGTCTTCAACTGTTGATGACGAACTTCTGAACTTCACAAAAACTTGACAAACATTTTTTTTTTTTTTTTTAACATACATGAAATGAAAATAACAATAAAACTCAATTTTTCACAAACTTCATTAATTCTTATCCTATTTTCTTTTCTTTCCTTTGTTGTATGTAAACTTTGGACTATCTCAACTTTTCCATCAAATATTCTGCTGATGCTCCGCTTGCTGACGATGATGTGTTTCTATGAATCTGTTGATTGAGAGGGAGAGAGTGATGCTAACTGCAAATCGATATTTAGAAGGAGTTTTCATTTTTAAACGTCACCCTCATGATTGACGAAATTAGCACTCAAGAGATCAAAAATAGTCTTTGAAAGTGGTGCGAAGTTGGGTAGCTCACCATTCCTACCCGGAATTGACGTACGGTGAGACACACTCTAACAACTTTTTTAGAAAGTCACAAAAACTGAAGGTTGGTGCCTCGCTTGATGTAAAATGGGTAGTCTCCACTATGGGTGATCACAATTCTACTACCGAATATCTAAACAACACCTAATTCTCCCTCCGGTATGGTTAAATCCAACTTTAACGCTCTAATCAACTAAGAAACCCGATTGTGTTCTCCAGTACTTCTAAATTCTGTTATTTCGGTCAGACTCTCTATGTAAACATAGCTAGAAGCATGCTAGTGACTCTAAAATCTCTAAAAGTTGGAGGTTTTTATGTACATATTTACAAAGAGTTTTTTTTTTTTTTGAAAATAAAAGACTAAAAACTCTATATGCAAATGCAAATGTACCCCCAAACCTAAATCAAACATTGTCCTCAATGTTTCAACAGATAATAAATAGTCACATACCATGAGAACTATGCTGATAAGAGAAAAGGGAAGAGATTACCGGTATGTCGGCGAAAGCAAGGTTAGAGCTTCATTAGTCAAGGCTAGAATCCAACATTCTCAGCGGAGATCATATCGGATTAGCACAATATATGCACAAGAAGACTCAACCGATTCAAGAAAGAAAATTTAACAAGTCCTACTGGATTATATACAATGAAAATTCACCATACACCAACAATCTAAAGAGTTGAGGATCAACCCAAAAGACAATATGTGCAAACATCAACAGCCTTACACAAATATAACATGAGAGTGCAGGTAAGATTGCATATGTGAACAAGTTACCCCCAAACCTAAACTTGTCAACAGATGTGTTTTTGAGCACAAAATCTTGCAATTTTAAAGGTACATCATGCCAAAGGTCTAACTCAAAATGAGTTTTGCTAAGAACAGGCATATACACACATTCCAACTGTGGCTCCTTAAAGGTGTTATACTTTGATGCAAAATAGTCCAAGAGGACTTGGGAAGCACAAAGCTCTAGGCCTAAATTAGGCATTTTCAGAAAAGTTGGTTTTGCAATTTTGTTACAAACTACACCTAGGTTTGGTGGAGGAGTTTCAATCTGTGCCTTAGAGAGAGATTAGGTACATCTAAGTTGTTTTCATGTATAAGATCATTTGCACCATCATACACTTTCCTAAGGTCAGACAAAGGTAAATCATGCTCACCTGCATAGAACAATTCATCAATCTCCATGTCATAATCATCAGAGGAGGCAACATATTGTGACATGGGCAGGGAATCAGACACAAAAATAATATCATGATCCAAAAGAACATTAGTGTCAACGAGAAGATTCATCCTTTCTTAAGTCACAAACAAGTTGTGTAGCATGCTCACTTTCACTGAAGAATTTCACAAACCCAAACTCAGAGTTAACATCACATGTATGAATGTTAGAAGAAGTATCATTCATAGGATTCACAGAAGAGACGCCTAACGTCTCTGAACCCAAAGATTCCAGTACATTTTCAGCATAAACAAGTTCTTCTAACATGTCATATTCATCCTCTGAGTAATATGCATACTCATCTCTATTAATGACATTGAAGTTTTCGGTCAACTCATTGTCCTCCCGGGTGAGGTTCATATTCAACATTAGTGGGTTGACTATGGGCATTCTCCCTTTCTACATTTTGTAAATGACTGAGATTCATTCTCAAGAACAAGTAAAGTTGTTCAGCTGAAGGAGAGTCTTCACTAGTGGGTATGCATGTTTCATATGAAGGATCATTACATGGTTGTGCACATGGTTCACTAGAGAAAGGATGATCATGCATTTTCCATCCAAGTATATCATTATTTTGCTCTATGAGCTTATCCATTAGTGACTGCATACAAGGGGTGGGGGAGTATAACATTGTTCATCCTTCCATGGTGGTTGATGATACATGTGCTCATAATGATTAGGGTATGGATATTCAAGGTCGGGACCACGAGAAGGTGCATAATATTCCCTAAAATCACTATGGTCTGTGGGGGGTTCATATTGTGAGGCATGCCCGTAAGCAAGCTCTCTGATGGATTTGTTTCCATCCCCAGTTGCAGACCAAAATCCTGACATGATCTAGCAACTCAATTTGAACTCAAAAAGAAGCATAGCTTAGCACACATCAAGCATGTATAACCAGTGATGTTTCAAAACAGGGAAGCTAAGCCCAAGTGATGCAATGTGTTGCTGCGAATGTGCAGCCCAAGTTATGCAAAGCCCAGTTGTAATGGGCTCAGTTTTGTTGCACAACTCAGTTACAAAGCCTAGTTTCTATGCAAAGCCCAATGCACAGTGGGCTTTAGTTTGGTTTAGGTGGGCTTTGGTTTATGTAGGCTTTGGTTTGTATGGGCTTTGGTTTGTTGCACAGTGGGCTTTGGTTTATGTGGAGAACAAGTTGCACAACCCAGTTTATGGGTTCCAGCCCAGCTTATGTAAAGCCCAGGTTGTGTGCAAATGCACAGCACTGGTTGGAGCAGAGCCCAGTTTATGTGGAGGTTGGGCTTGGCAGGTTTACAGCCCAGTTTTGGGTAGATGCACAGCCTAGTCAGGCCAAGCACAGATTGTTTTGCACAGGTTGTGTGCAAACCAGATTATGCACAGGATAAAACAAGCAACAATTTGTTATGGTGTAGAGGGTAGCTTATGCAACAGCACAAAGAAAGCTACAATTGGGTAGGTTGGCAGCTCAAGCAAAACTTGTATACAGCACAGCTTATGCACAAATTGGCAAATGAGCACAACACAAGATGTGAGTAAAAACTGTGTGAAGTGCACATGTTGAAGGGATGTGCTCACTCAATGGTGAAGCATGTGCTAGGTAGTGTGTTTGAAAAACAACTAATAGCTATCCCTAATTCTGCTACTCAACACTCACTTAAACATCAAAAGTTCACACACAAATTGTAGAGGTTGCAAGGGTTAGATGCAACAAATGAACCTTTTATAGCACAAGGTATCATCATCAGGGTATATCATTCATATATTAATCACAGATTAGCACAATAAAGATATAGATTTCACAGATGGAGCAAATGAACAACAGATGAACAACAAAAGAACAACACCAGCACTTCACAACATGCTTAGAGGGTGCCAGCAAGGTTTTATGATCACAGTACCACTTCAGAGCTAAGCTCTCATGGCAATTAGCTAAGGCAAGATAGC
Organism: Papaver armeniacum; assembly: GCA_023531295.1. NCBI lineage: Eukaryota > Viridiplantae > Streptophyta > Magnoliopsida > Ranunculales > Papaveraceae > Papaver > Papaver armeniacum. Next base: position 52,787 of record JAJJWW010014748.1, read on the forward strand.
AATGTAGGGTCGGGTTGACCTCAAAGATAACAATTTTATGCACCCACAGTTACATGGCAGAGCTCAGCAAACTCATGCAATAAAAGGGACTCAGCTAACAGGGTCTATGGTATCAACTCACTCAGTTGACTTCCATTGGGGTTTTCAGAGGCTAAGCTCAGGGTTGACAGAGTCAACTGGAACAGTTGACATCAACCAGCCCAGTTGATTCAGCAGACTTGGGTATCTCAGTTATAGCTCAAACTCACAGCTTCAGGGGCTGGAGTAGAACACAAGGGTTGCAGGTGAGATAATTCAGCACAGGTTAAGATAAATTAACACTAGGCAGATTATAGTTCATGCAAAGTTTTTCAATACTTGGCTCAACAAGGTTGTGGTAAGCTCAGGGTTGTTGCTCAAATGGCTATACAAACATAGCATCAGATTTTTCAGTGTGTCAACCGGTTCAGTTGATGTTAACAGCCTGAGTTGATATCATCTAGGGTTAGTGGCAAACTTGGCTAACCAAGTTGCAGCTTAAGCTCACAGCTACAGGGGCTGGACTTAAACTCAAGTGCTGTTAAAAGCCCAGACTTCACAGTGAAAAGATGGCTAATTCAGCTAATTTTTAATGCACAAAACACACACAAACACCAGTTTTCAGCTAACACAGATTTTTCAAGTGCCACTGAGATATGCAAGCAATTAGTTCAACAGACAATCAGAGATGGTGACCTAGCATGGTGGCTACTCTGTCATGCAAGGCAATACAGGTTCAGCAGATATAATTGTTCATTTACATCTCATTCACAGGGCAATACAAGATTCAAAAATCACAGCAGATATCAAAGTTCACATATAGCTCATTCACAGGCTAACCTCAAGTCCTGCGCTGTTCCTTGCCTTCCTTGGGTTGGCTCAGCTGCTCAGCCGCACAGCAAGCACAACAAGCACCTGTTAGCTCAACAAAGAATTTAGCTCCCAGAAGTGTGTAGGTCACAACAGAAAATAAATATCAACAATGGTTATAACTAGCCGAGAAGACTTTGTAGTATGAAGGTTTACCACTGCACTTGGCATCTGTTCAGGGCAGACCAAGTTACAGTTAACAGGTTAACCACAAAAGAATGAGGTGAAGTCACCACAGAGCCAACAAGTTACAACATGAGCTATAAACTGAGCTAGCTACAGATGCTAATGATGAGGCAGAGTTTTACAAAGGATCTGAAGAACCAAAGAACACTACTACAGCTAGAGATTACAATAATAAGAGGTTTTAAAGAAAGTAAAATGTAGAGGATAGAACACAATGACTAAGCTAAGTTATACTAGCTACAAATTGTAAACAAAAGAACTGTTAACACATATATACAAAGCTTAGGATGAAAATCAGTTAAGTGCTAGCCAATAATCGACACAGCACACGCCAAGTCCCCGGCAGCGGCGCCAAAAACTTGGTAGGATTTCTAAGGTGTTTATTTTTATGCCTACTTGTGATACTGCAAGTGCACAGCGCCTGTTGGAGGCATGGCAAGTACAGGTCGATCCCACAGAGACTTGTGGTGTTGTATGGTTGATTTAAGCTTTGCTCTACTGATTTCTAAGAAGTGGTAACACAATTGTTGTTTTGGTTATTTGTCGATACGACTGATTTTGCAGTAATGACTTGAAATAGTAAAACAAGATGTGAGATAATGATAATGAGGGTACTAGGGTCTTCAACTCCACCACTAACCTACACTATATCTTCAACTAATGATATCTTGTCCTTATGACATATAAGGGAGAGGTGTCAAATCTGCCCTATATCTAAGGTGTTTCTCCGATTGATAGTTTTGATCACAACTAGGATATCTTTCCAAAGCATTAACTGTCTAGCTAAAGCACAACTAATCTAAGGATCAATAATAGTCTAATTAAGCTTGAGTTGCAGCATAATCAACACAGTGGTATTCAAACTACAATGCATACATGGCATACACTGTGAGAGCAAGGTGTTGACATACTAAGATTCAATTCTATCTTAAGAAATATTTAAGCATTCAAGAACAACACATGAAGTATGAAGAACACAGTGACAAGTTAGGGTTTCATCTAAACCCTAGTTATGGAATTAGAACATGATTAAACACACAAATTACACTAAGTTGGTGCTCTGGCTAGCCCAGGCATGACCCAAACAACACACTACCCCTTTCTATTTATACAAGCAAACTCAAACCCTAATTCATTTTAAATTGGAAATTAAATCAATACACTCTCATCCAAAACCGAATCAGTTGTCTCCTTTGCTCATGCGGCTCTGAAATCTCCTCTATTTGATGTTCCCTCTCATCTGTGAAACCCTAACCCTAATCTAATTCTTTCTATCTCTCTCTTAGCTCCTAGAGAAGAAGCTAAGAGAGGGCTAGAGAGCAATTAGAAGGGGATGGCGGAGGCGGTTGTTGTGCTGGTGCGGCTGGTGTCAGGAGGAGAGGAAAAGTGATGGTAGCTCTGGTTTTGGTCGGGGAAGAAGGGGAAGAGAAATGGTTCTCTCTGCTGGTGTCGGGAGGAAGAAAAGAGAAAATGGAGAAGGGTGCGTTTGGTTTGGGTGGTGAAGGGAGAATATATAGGTGGTGTGGTGTTGAGCGGGAGCATCAAGAGTTGATGTGAAGGTTGGAGCGAGCGTTGGATGCGGATGGAGCAAATCTAACGGCTCAGGATATAGGCGGTTTTGGATCCGGGTCGGGTCTTGGATAGCTCAAGCCCATGCCTTCCTTGTTGGGTTGCAACTGATGCGCGCACGGGCTTTGGCTTTCTGATCCATAGACGCTTGTCTCCAATTTTCTGCTCTTTGGCTCCTCAATTTCTCCGAGCTTTATTTACTACCTAAAAACACAAAATTAATTAGTACAAGTATTTATTCTTGAAAACAAAGAAAATACAGAATCTGGGATAATATCTGATTTCTGAGCACAAAAGATGAGTTAAATGCCAATAAATAGATGTAGAAATATGCAATATTTGGCACTCATCAACCCCTTTTACTAGAGACCCTTGTGGGCATGAGCATACCGCGACGAAGTATCAAGAAGATTCTAAGAAAAGGTCTAGGAATATTGTGGAGAAGGGAGAAACAAGTGAACGGGATATGAAGAAAAAAGGACCGATGTTACGCTCGCAACCAACCCCACCTACTCCATCGGAACCTAGCCAACCAATTCAACGAGACGTGAAGCTTAAGGCTCCAATATGCCGCATCCAAGAAAGAAGTCGACCAATTGATGATACATCACCTTTTGTTGATAGAAGGTACTTGGAATAGCTACCTCCATACATTAGAAAGTACGTCATATCCACCGAGGACATCCCTCCGGATGGTAATTGCGGATTCCACGTTGTCGTACAACAACTAGGGCCTTTCATTGAAGGTGCGAAGCTGTATAATGATAATCAAATCACTTATGTCCGACAAAGGTTGTTGATGAAGCTAAAGGACAACCCGGAATTTTACAAGCCAATGTTGTTCGATGGGGATGCTAGTCTCAATGTGCAGTTTGTTAGGTATCAAAGGCGTCTCCACGGGGGGGATCCAATCACAAGGGATCATTGGATGGGCATGCCGATATGTGGGCACTTAATCGCCGAAGCATTCAATTGCTTGGTTCACTATTTCTCAAAAGGTGCTAGTTTCACATACACTCCGAAAACAAAAATATGTGTCGAGCAACTTAAACGTAGGAGAGTGGTGATTGCGCTTGTTAACGACAACCATTTTATAGGCCTCCGGTTAGAAGACGATTGTCCACTGCCTCCGATATGCAGAAACTCTTATTGGCATGGATTTAACCCCGACACAATGTTGGGATGATGCATTATGTACGAGCATAACATGGAGATGTGGAAAACTTTGAAGGATTCGGAAAAAATCATACACGAATGTCCAGTTTCCCTTGCAGATGATTAAATGTACCATTAATTAAACCAAGTATGCTTTGAACATCAACATAAGAATCAAAGATTGTGTTTTTTGGAATTAGGTCTTATTTTTGGGTTATGCTTTGAACATTTTCATAAGAATAAGAGACTGTTATTTTTGGAACTCTTTTTTCTTCATACTGGAACTTAATTACATGACATCGCCGAACAGTGAGACATCAAGACTTAAGTTCGATTACGAAATGAAATTAGAGGACATTGCCGAACTAAAACTAAAGCTACATAACATTTAATATCCGAAACGCGTTAAGAAAAAGTCTTTAAGGAGGCGGAAATGATATTCATATTTGAAATCCTTTCTCTTCCATCTTCGCCATTCGTTTTTTGATGTTAAAATGATTTCGGCGAATCCTTCACCCCTAAGTCGATACCGCCTTACAATACGAAATAAAGCCATAAATTCCACAACTCTATGTCTAATCTTTTCGAATCGAATGAACAAAGCTATATGATCACGTCATGAGGGTTTGTTGTGTTAGAGCAGAATTTCTCATGAATTTTCCCCCAATAACTCATAATACCATTCATCCTTCGTTCTTCACCCCTCTTTGGATAGTATAGTATGTAGTTTCTGCAAAGAGATAGATCTTCATCTAGAGTAAATTTAGGAGTAGTAGCTGCCATTTTTAGAAGATTTTGAGACAAAATGTTATGTATGAGACACATATTTATACCACTGAGGTGTATAACGGCTATAAAAATAGCCGTTACTTGAAATTAGTGTCATTCAAATTTCAAAATACATAGTTCGGTTACATAAGAAATGCATCGCGAAAACCGAACTCACAGGTTCGGTTGGTTCTGTAAATCCAAGGTAACCGAACAAAGTGCAAACCAACAAACCGCAAAGTTACGAGTGTAATGTTCGGTTACACTGTAAATCATAGCGAGTAATGAGAACTTAAGAAAATTATGTCTGATTTATGATGTCCACATTGTAATGTTTGGTTACCTGCAAAATAATACCAGGTAACCGAACATTACACTGTAACTTTTGAAATTTTCTTGTTATGAGTTCGGTTAGATTGCAAAATATGCGAACCAACCGAACTTATCGACCACCAAGTTCGGTTACCTGCTGAATAATACCAGGTAACCGAACATTACACTGTAACTTTTGAAATTTTCTTGTTGTGCGTTTGGTTAGATTGCAAAATATGCGAACCAACCGAAATTGTGGACCACCAAGTTCGGTTACCTGCAAAATAATACCAGGTAACCGAACATTACACTGTAACTTTTGAAATTTTCTTGTTGTGAGTTCGGTTAGATTGCAAAATCTGCGAAATAACCGAATGCAAGAGTTCGGTTGGCTGCTAAAATTGCGGTTAACCGAACTAAAACTACACTAAGGCTGGATTATGAACCCATAAGTTCGGTTACCAGACTTTTCTGCAGGTAACCGAACATTGGAGTTCGGTTTCCTGCAAAAAAATTGTAGGTAGCTGTTGATGGGTGAAAGCTACTCCTGCAGAATTTGGTAATTTGGGGTGTGGATGAGGAATGAATCTAAACTTTCAACCAATGCAGACTGCGCGGTGAGTGCTTGTAGATTCGAGAGATCAATGCGTGCAAGTCCGGCCTAAACCAAGAGATGGCCGTTCCGAGACTTGTTTCGGTCACAAAGTGAAGGAGATGGGGTTGATCTTAGGGAGGGAAGCGAAGAAGGTGTTGAGATTGTGAAGGTGTTGGCTTGCTATGACTTGTGACAGAAGATGAGCAAGCTTACGGTTGATGCAAGCAGGCTCTGAGTGTTTGAATACGATGTTGTATTAACACTTGGTTTCTGTCGACTGAACTTGTGTTGTTCTGTTGTCTTGTCCTCGAAATAGGGCGGAGAACCTATTTATACAAGTCATTGAGCCTCATTCACGTTTCTCGTGGGAAGTGGAGGTAATGGAATGATGGAGTGGTGGAGTTGTGTGTCGGTAGCATACGACCGGTCTTGCCCACTTCTCCGGTTCATCTCTAACCGTCCATGACTTCCTAACACGTTCTTGTAATGGCGCGTTGCCTGTTGCACGTCGTAAACCGCCAGACCAATACCCCGATAAGTATCCCCAGTTTGTGACATGATTGATGTCCGGAATGTGGATCGTGGATCCACGGAAGATAGCATGTAATCTTTGAATTGAATATTTGCGTTATTCGAGAAAGTCGATACTTGTGGAGTATCGTGTGTATTTTATGCGGAGTCTTGCATTACGGTGTGGTAAAGTGATGGGTTATGACTCCTCACTAACCAAATAACTCCTGACCAGGGTTGTATAACCAAGCTGGTGAAGTCGGACGGATGAGATGATGTTTGAGACACTCATCTGCGACCGTTGATGAAATAGGTTTTTTAAAGAGGTGCGCAAGCATCACTCTTCAGCTTGGTCGAAACCAAGCACGGGAAGGATTTTTTGTGGAGGACCGACCATACATGCGTGTTGACGGCATGATGGTGTACACGTCCATGTCTCACCGTCTCATGGAGATGCAATCTAGGCCACTCAATTTGACCGTCAAAGAGGAGTGGTTGAGATCGGTTTGCGGCGAAATCTCTTACCGCAAAGGAATTGATAACCGCGTGTCATCCCAAGTTTGGGCGTGCGCCCCAAGACGACCCATCTTGGTCGGTCTTGGTCGATCATACCACCGTGTAGGTGGTAGGTTGGTGTTCACACCTATACCGATTATCCCATGAAAACGTGATCTAAGCCGTTCAAATCATCCAGGTGAAGTTGAGCGGTCGAGATCAGTTTAGGATTTGGGAGTGTAACCGCACGAGTTTGGGCGTGCGTTTTGGGTTGGCCGGGAATGATGTGCCTTGGCCGACCGCAAGAGGAGGTAGATGGGCCCACGGTGGTCATGCTGGTATGACCGGACCTGCTCGATTTGATCTGTGACCCTCCATTCGTGCCGGAGAAGATGGACGCGCGTGATGGCTCAAACCCTATTTTTGGCTTTCAAAGCCGCGCGACCATGCTCCTTTGGGCGGACGGTTTTGTTGTAACCAACCACGGTTGGCTTTGACCGATTGGCCAAGTGTGTAGGCGGTCACATGGTGATTGTGTCGACATGCTCCGGGCCCTTTGAGTCTACATCTACACCCTCCATCTATACCTGCGAAGATGGACGGTTGAGACCGGTTTACGACACATGTAATATGCCGCAAACCCTAATTTAGGGTTTTCCGCCCATAATGCTTGGTATGGACGGTTTCTTGGCAAGCGAAGGCCAATGGTCGACCATGCGGGTCGGCCGTGTGCATTCCATACCGCTTGGGGTGTTGGAATTGATCCGTGGTCATCCAATCATGCTTGTGGAGTTGGATGATTGCGATTAGATCATATTCGGCAAGCTAAGACCGTGTGTATTCCATACCGCTTGGGGGTGATGGAATTGATCTCGTGGTCATCCAATCATGCTTGCGGAGTTGGATGACTGCGATTAGATCATATTCGGCAAGCTAAGACCGTGTGTATTCCATACCCGCTTGGGGGTGATGGAATTGATCTCGTGGTCATCCAATCATGCTTGTGGAGTTGGATGATCTGCGATTAGATCATATCCGGGAGACCGATACGGTCAAGTCCGGATGCTCAATCGGGCTAGTATAACACACCGAGAGGGGCTCAATCGGGCTAGTATAACACACCGAGAGGGCTCGGGCTAGTATAACACACCGAGAATCAGCTGTACGGGTATTTCGTACATGGATTCATTATAGTGCTTGGAGGTTCGTGTTACTCGTAAGGGTAACACTCGGTCGTCATGCCACACCGATAATGGGTACGGGAAATACAAGGCTGATATGAAATTCACGGGAAGGGATTGTTGCTTTGCATGCTCCAACCTGGAGGAATTTCATGTATTCACAGAATGGGATTGTTGCTACATACTCCATTCTTGGTGAATTAAGTGAGGAGTATCCGTCACTTATAAACGGCTTTATCTTTTATAAGATGTCAGCGCATGATTTTCTGGTTTTTACAAATTTAACCTTAAACGAAAATCCACCATCAACAGTAGCCGAATACAACTCTGTGACTTATGAATTTTTTTCGTACCTGAGTTCGGTTAGATTTTAAATTTGAGAACAAACCGAACTTAAGATAATCAGAGTTCGGTTGTTTACGAGATTTAGTCTACTAAATATTTCTTAAAAATTTGAATGTAATGATGAAACACTTAACAGTCAAATAGCCAAACTAATCCCTTAAAACACAAATTAAAAACCAAATTATGAAATTCATTTACTAATCCACATAACTAAATGTTGGAAGCACACGAACATAAGAAAACAAATAGCCAAATCCGCAATAAAAAAATATTCCAAATATCCAAACAAACTACCAAATCCGCAATAAAAAAGTCTTCCAAACATAAGAAAACAAAGTACTAATTGTTGCAATCACTCATTTACCACGACCACTACGAGAAACTTTTCTACTCTTGCGTTTAGGAGCTTTAGGTCGTCCTTCGTCACTAGGAGTGTCATCTCCACTGCTTTGTTGTTCAACCATCCGACTTGAACCTTCCCCTTCTCGGCGACTCCTCTTCGACGTCATGGTCTGGCTTGGATCAACCTGGCTTGTATCGACAAGGTTGGGATTAAAAACATTAGTTATTTGGTTGTAGAGGTCTGTTTGTTCTCGAGTATCCATCGGCTCTCCACTCCGGATTTTTGCTATCATTTTCTTCAACAATTTAGCACTTGCCTTCACCTTTTCTCATCAAAAACATAAGTAACTATTATTTTCAATACTTCATAACATTTTGAAAAACAAAAATAAGAGTAAATATCTTACCGCCGAATTCCACAAGATCAAGGCCTCATCACCACACATAGGGGTATGCTTCATAGTTTTCTTAGCCTCTTTCTCCATTGTCGTCGCTTTTGCTTTATCAGCACGGGCTTGTTGGACACTGTTTATTACACGAGAATGAGAAAAATGTTCATACCATTCCATATATCCCTCGTCAGCGGAATTTGGCTCATCAAACGAATCTTGTAACTCTTCAACTGTAGCAAGATAATCCCCAAAGTTCTTCCAGTGGTCCACTGATGGAGCAGGATCGTATTTGGTGAATAAATTCTTCTCGGTGTTCTTAGTTCCCTGCTTCTTCACCTTGAAGTTGAAGTTTTCCACTTGTGGGACACTTTGGACACAAGAAACTTGTCTTAATACTCTTCGAGGATTATACATTGTACAACCTCCAGGATGAAACAACGGTCAATTATACGCCGCAACAGGTGAGAAATCAATAACCTCAACATCCTCCACATCTTCCACTGTTAACTTATCCAATGTGTCCCTCAACTCCAACACCTTTTTTTTCTTATTCTTTTCCTGTGAGTCCAAAAATTCATATTTGCCAGCTGTAGGCTTCCCATAAGGCCAAGGAGTGTGAGCATGAGACAATTGCAGTTTAGGGAAGTGGTCGTACACCCAAACCTATAAGAAGAGGCAACAAATAATACATTTGCAATATGATTAGTAACAATACACATTCATTCACTTATATATTGAAACACACAAACGATAATTTAACGGGGTACCTGAACAAGGGTGTATAAGCCTCCAAAATATAGACTCTTAAGCCTGGAAGCTTTTCTGAGTTTCTCTTGAACGAATGAAAGAACCACAATGCCCCAAGAGTAGTTGTTCACCTCATTCATGGGGTCCAATAGCTGGAGGTAATGAGCATTTACCACGTAATCTAAACTGTCAGGGAAGAAAATGGTTCCTAGTTGATATAACAAATAAGCAGTCACATGGTGCTTAATCTTCTCCTCTGTCATCACCAACTTTCCTTGAGCAACCAAATCTTTCGTCCCTGAAAACTCATCAAACAAGGTTTTGAGCTTGATCTTTTTCAACTTCTTCTTGTATGTGCGGACTTCCTCAAACTCATTATACTCATCACCTTCCTTAGGCTCTTTGTTAGCTCGTCTAAACTCACATTGTGCCTTTTTATCGCTCCATCTTAGACACCTTTTGACTAGCTTTTCAAGAAGTTCATAACTCATCGAGAGATTGTAGCCATCTCGAACACTTGTTCTTATAATTGGTAGGGCTGTGATTCTAAAACAATCATCCGGAGTTATTGCCATCTCACCAAAAGGTAGATGAAAGGTATCCGTCTCTGGATAAGACCTCTCGGCAAATGCAAAGAATGATGTGACAGATCAAATTTTTGGTGCGCATGTTGTATCCCGTTCCATAGTACACAGTCAAATACCGCCAAGCGGACCTCATCACACTCATTTTCTATATTCCATATCTTGTTCTTTTGACGTTTCAAAACACGAACAACATTATTATGATCCTACAAAAGCAACATCATATCTTATATACTAATATATATAGAAAAGAACAATATATGTCAAAATATAATAAAATTACTGAGAAATCTTGATGGTTAAGATTGAACCATACCTTTGTCGCAAAGATTTTGGCAGCCCATGAGTTTTTGTAGGCCATCAATACCTCCCCTCCTTATCTTGGAGTACCATAAGTTGGCATCTTTGGCGTCAAACACAAATTTTTATCAGGAATGTATGAATATCTAGCACAAGGCTTTTTAGGCGTCTTTCTAGGTTTCTTTCGCACTATTTCTACTTGTGCCTCTTCCTCTTCATCCAAGTCCTCCTATGATTCATCATCATCCTTATCTCCATCTTCCTCATCTTTGTCACCCTCATTTCCTCCTCCTTCAGATGGTTCACCATCATCATTGTCACCCTCATTTTCTCCTCCTTCAACTGGTTCACCATCACTGGCACCCTCATTTCCTCCTCCTTCAGCTGGTTCACCATCATTGGCACCCTCATTTCCTCCTCCTTCAGCTGGTTCACCTTCTCCACCTTGATGATGTTCTTGATTGCCCATCTCTTCCACGATCTCTTCATTAACTTGTTGGATTACGTTGTCAACATTATCTCTATTAACACCATCTTGGATCACAACACCCGGTAATGACCCACCTCTATACTTAGCATTTTTGGTTCCACTGTGACCGGCATCACAATGTACTTTGCCTCGAGGCGTGGGAGTTCTAAGATCTTCCAATAAAGGTTTGTTTGATTTTTTGCCTCTTCCGCTAATCAAGAAAACAAAAGATATTAGCTTAACCGCTAAATGATTCACTAAATCAGATGCAACATAAGGGTTCTCAGCGTAAGGTTTGGTTAATAGCAAAAGTTCACAAAAAATAGGCCAACTCTAATTTTGTGTTCCATAGTATAGTTCGGTTACCAAAGATTTTTTGAGAACAAACCGAACTCAACATTGGTAAATGTTAATGAAGAGTTCGGTTTGTCAAGGTTTTTTGCGAACAAACCGAACTCAACATGTTTGCAACTACTGAAGAGTTCGGTTTGTCAAGATTTTTTGCGAATAAACCGAACTCAACATGTATGCAACTCAACATGTTGGACAAGTTCGGTTATATTGAAACTCAACGTAATGAGAAAAATAGCATAGTTCGGTTACATTGTTTTTTTTTTCCGGTAAAGTTCGGCTACTAAATAGTTTTAGATTTTTATGCGAACAAACCGAACACAATAGAACAGTTCGGTTACATAAAAACTCAAAATAGCGGGCAAAATAGCAGAGTTCGGTTACATGTGAAAAAAAAAATTGTTGTAAAATTTGTTAAGTTCGGTTAGAAAATTTTTTTAGGCTTCTTTGCGAACTAACCGAACTGGCAGTTCGGTGACCTAGTTTTGAATCCTAGAGAACCGAACTGTTCTTCGTGTTCTTCCTTTCAGGAAGTTCGGTTAACAAACTAGGGTTTTTAGAAATTCGTCCTAACCGAACAATGCACTGTAACTTCCATTTGAATCCTATTTTGATGATTTCTATTCAATCGAAGCAATGAAAATCAAATTAAAAGTTATGGGTTTGTTGGAAAATACCTGCGGATTGGTCCCATGGCAGAATCAGGCTTCGGCTTGCGTCTTTGATACTCGATGATGCCTCTAACTTCCGGTTCCACTTCTTCCTCAATTTGAAATTGTTTCTGATGTGCTAGATGTCCTAATGGAGGACCTGTTCCTGGGAGTCTTTTGGTTTGCTTTCGAAGAACCATTCTTATAGTCGATTGATTAATCGACGATGAAGTTTTTTTGAATCGACGATTAATCGATGGAGACGATGTTGAAAGGAAGAAGAAGAATTTTTTTTCTCTCCCAAAAACTGTTTGTGCGGCTAGGGTAGGGTAGGAAGAAGAAGAAAACTGATTTTGATTTTTTGTTAATATATTAGATTAGGTTAAATTTATATTTTGTTAGTTATTAGTTTAGTTATAATCTCAATTAGGGTTAAGGGCAAATTAGTAATGTTTACACTTTAGGACATCCCTTATAAGTATAGGGTAGATGGCCTTATAAAACAATGGTCCCCTCAAAAAAAGGCTGGTCCAAAAAAACGGTTCCTTGGAAGGTACTCAGAAATCGTGGAACCATAAGCCCAATATCCAAGAATGCTCACCCCATAGTAAAATGCTAGCCCTATTGTGAACTGTAGGGATAAGGCTTTCCTCATGTTCTTTACTGCTGGCTTACGCAACGTTGACTGTGTGGATAATGCAATTATGAGGGTGCTGAAATGATTGTTAATATGATTGACACAACAAATTATAAAAATCAACAGAGTCAGAACGCAAGTCAAGTATTCAAACAGTATGGATATACATAAACCAGGTTTTGTATCCCCTAATTTCCTTTGAAAGCACACCTGTATCTCTGGGAGCAAGGCTGGCGCACTGCAAACAAGGATGGCAGCTATCGCTCGCACCAAAGGCATTAAATACCTTATCAACTTGGTTTCCCTTGATCTTGTAGTTCCTGGAATCATTTGCCTTACCTTTTTTTTTTTTTTGATGTAAAATGAATGTTAATTCAATACATGCATGCATTTAGAATTAAGAAGGTCAATAGGAAAAGTTAAGGTTTGCGTAGAGTCATGCGTACCATCTTTTACCAGGATGGCTGAGAGGATGCCTATGTAAGTGAAAGTGAAGATAAATGAGATTCCCAGCCATCTTCTCATTGCTGATATTGTTGGTACCATAAATGCGAATACAAAGTATACTGCTCCTGTTATTATTATGAAATACTGAAGTCTTAATGGTGATGTTGATGTGATCCCTCCTCCATGGTCATTGATGAACTTTGAATTGATTTCCTGTTTATGTATCGTCCACACAATACCATGGCATTGAAAAATCATTAACACTCCCGTGGTTATGTTTTTCATGTATTTAATTAAATTAATTATTTGTATCAATCATGCAGTCTAATTTTAATAATATATGTAATCAATGATATCTTTATCTGACTCAATGACCGGAAGGCCAAAACCTAGCTAATTTGTCCTGAATCAGATTTGAGGGACACTTGTACATGTGCAGCTGACACCAACAAATTTTATCCATTCGACCATATTTTATACGGGGAAGATGCTACAGGGACCCCGGATTTTGCCCCCTCCTTTTTACACTTCTATGTGGCAGCTCAATCCGCCGTCGATCCCATCTCAACCAACCCCACCAAAGAAAACAGGGGGTCCTGTTTAAAGGAATGAGCCAATCAAAACTCGACACATAGTGGTGTCAAAGTTTTGGGGTATAAAACCGGGGGCTATATAAAGCATTCTCTTCCTCCAAGAAGGATAAAACCCATGTTTCCCATAACAAGGGTAAAGAACTGAAGGATCCATGTCGCATAATGCATTTTCCTACCTACAAGAAAAACAAAAACCAAAAGAATCAATCACATATCTGTCATATTAGAGAAAATTATTCAAACACTATGGATCTATGTATACACATAATTCCCCACTCGCCACGTGCCTAAGAAATCACACTTGGAGAATGCACAGCTGGGTACATCAAGGCGCGATGCCACGTGCCAACACCAAGAAGCATCCAACGATGGTATATGTTCATCATCGAACTAATCCAACGACCAGGGATCAGGGAGCGCCAAAGGACGAACTATCGCGAAGCACCGAAGAATACCAAAGGATTCACTTTACTCCATCTCGAGAAGGATCTAAGTTCAACGGCGAGGATTAGCATAGCTGACACGGATGTGATGGGAGCCGCAGACAGCTGTCTGACACGAGCAGACAGCCCAACCACCCGCGTTAAGTACTCTAGCCATAGGGTACGTGTCGATTAACCCGTGGAAGAGCAAGCATCGACCCAGCGTTATCAAGAGCATCCGCTGGGAACATCGGTTCAGAGCGAAGACACCAGCGGGATCAGCACAGAGAACAAGAAGATAAGATTCAAACGGTCTCTGACGATGGACCCCGCGTATCTTCCCTATAAATACCCCTCTTCACTAAGAGAAGAGGGGTCAACCAGTTTCAATTAACTAGAGAAGGTGATAAGAAAGAGAGATATGAAAAGAGAGATAGGAAGAGTAGGTATGAAGGATATTTCCCTTTTAAGCATCGTTATTCACTTAAAGTCATTCGACTACCCCTGTAATCCATCAATGCGTAGTGAAAAACCAATCCCGTGGATGTAAGCCTTAGTGCTGAACCACGTAAATCACTGTCTTATTTATATTTTTGCATCGTATTTCCTATTATTAGTATTATATTTTATGATATATGCACCGTAACCACGTAGAATCGCTAGATCAATTCCCCCTTTACTAGACAATGACGAGTCCGAAGACTCTGAGTCCATGAGTCATCGTACTTAGCATTATTCCGCTTCTCTTCTTAGTCTTGCAACGTCGGTATTTACAAATGCGAATATTGTTTGTGTACACGGGGATACCATCGTAATCCTTGTGTTCACAATCTGGCGCTAGAAACGGGGACTCTGTCCCGGTAAAAAAATTATCTTATCCTGTGATTGTTTATTTTCCGGCTCCCCGTACTATCCTCTAAATAATAGTGTTCGGATTTGAGCTGATCTTCGAAATCAGTCTTTTAAAACCAATTTTCTGCGTAGGGTTTGAAGTTTATTATTCAGGGATGATTTGAAACCACTAGATTTATACTTCCCTTAAAAAGTATTTATGCTTCCCAGGCGCGAAACCCACAGATCGTTGTACTTTCTGAAGTTTTCTATATCTACCTAAGACAAATTTTACAGATCTGTGTTTTATCAAGTATGTCGCATATCCTCCATGCTCAAGATTTTAAGACTTGCGTCCTTCGTAGAAATATCCTTATTCTTTGACTTTAAATGATTTTCCCGTAAAGAGGATTTCCCAAATCTTTGAGAAAGTTCATGTTTTCGATTACTAGATTTGTCCCTCCAAGTTTTCCGTCTAAACCCATGACCTTTTCACTACACCAAATTCTGGGATTAGAAACAGAACCAGGCCGTTACAAAAACGGGTTGTAACGGCCCTCGCCTGTTGCAAAAGTGGGTGTTACATTTTTTTTGTAACGACTTTGTGGCCGTTACGATTTTTTTTTGTAACGACCCTCGTAACAGGCTTGAGCCGTTACGAATTTGCCACGTGGTAATAGCTCAGGGCCGTTGATCGCTGTCGTAAGCGTCAAAAATAATTTCACTTTCTTACTCACTAAATATGAATGAAGTACAAGGTAAGGAAGAGTTCGTTTCCACAGAGAGGCAATTGTTGTTATGCGATTTTCAGTTTCTAAGGTAACCAAGGGGGGATGTTTATTGTTTTAGCAAAATACTAAAGTAAAAATAAAATAGAGCAAAGCAAATAATTGGAATAATCAATAGAGAGAAGATATTGGTCACGGGATAGTATCATTCACAAACATGTATGTTCATCAATGATTAGAATTGGTATTTTAATCTCTTATTTACTAAAAGTCTTAGGATACCTTGATTGCAAGTATATCCCGCTAATTCACTGTTTTCATCACAACCACATTAAAAGATGCATATGTGAATTCTTCCTAGAAAGCAATCTAAAGTGTAAAAGCACAATTAGATTTAACTCCCTAAAAGCAATAAGTTCTATGGAATAAGACTAATCAATGCAAACGAATGTGTAAAAGCACTAATCGTTTTAACAAAAGTTATGATTCACTTGTGACTAGTAGGATATATCACTACAAGCACTACCCACAATTATGCTACTTAGAATCAGGGATAAACAACTTTTTCGTATTGAAAACCCTAATTTAGCTCTAGAGATGAATGTAAATCGGATTGATTCCGGACTCAACCAAACAAACTATCAAATCATATAACACTATTAATTGTGAATCACAAACAATAAAATATTAATACAAAACTAATTCATTGAATCATATAACATATTGAGAAATCAACCTTATCCCATAACCAATAATATTTGTTTAGCTACTCATAGCTATGGAGTTCATCATAATAATATTAATTGAAAAGAAGAAGATGAACAAAAGCAAACCCTAGAAGCGTAAACAAAAGCGGCTCTCCAAAGTTCCAAGAAAAAAATATATGATCCTCCCAAAGTTGTAGAAGTCTTTCCTTTAAATAGCTCTCTTGTTTCCAAAATTAAGTCTAATCTTCAAAGGTCCAAAAGATAGAAGTCCACCAAGCCCATGTGTGAGAAAAACCCATGTAAAAACTCTGCCCAAAAACGGCCGCCGGAAAACTGGTATTGTGGTCGGAATTTGGCCGGAATCCGGCACCGAAAAATATCTCAGGTGACCGGCAAAGTCCACCCGGTCACCAGTCAACGAGTCAACTCGGCCGGGTCAACTCGGTCAGACCGAGTCAAACCGAGTCAGGTGGTCTAGTCAGACGAGTCAGGTCTGAGTTAAAGTGTGAGTCGATCATCGACTCTACTGACCGAGTGATTTGGCCTTGGCTCGGAGCCATTGCATAGGCCATCTCTCGTGTTGCACCAAGATGGTGCATCACTGTTCACTTCCAGCCAAGATGGCTGTGCATTCTCTTCTTGTTGTCAAATCTCCATTACATGTAGTTAAATTCCATCTCTTGCCTGCACTTCCTGCCTGCAATAACCATTCCCGTGCAACAACTCCATCTGAGCCTCTACCCTCTCAGTTATAACCTTCACTACTCAGCACAGATTCTCCCCTCACTGGATTCTCGACCTCAGCATCA
Source organism: Papaver armeniacum (assembly GCA_023531295.1). NCBI lineage: Eukaryota > Viridiplantae > Streptophyta > Magnoliopsida > Ranunculales > Papaveraceae > Papaver > Papaver armeniacum. The sequence continues at coordinate 69,800 of JAJJWW010014748.1, forward strand.
CAACTGCAACACATCCTGACCTGTAATTTCCACTTTCCATTTGTTCCAGCTCAAATATCCATCTCCTTCGACTGCAATACCCTGGCAATAATTCACACAACCACTTCATGAGTAACCCACTGAACTACAGCTTCACTGTCTCCAGTGCCAGAGCATCACCAGCTCAGTCACAGCGGAACCACCACAAGTTAGAGCACCAGTTCAGTTCATCTTTGATCTTGGAAGCAACATCACATTAACCTCAATACCAGCCGCAACACAGAACCCAACTCCATAGTCAAGCAGCTGCAACAATCTTCAATTCGAACTAAGTTTCATAACCATCTCCACTGCCACTCCTCCATCTCAGTAAACCCTTAAAACCAAGACAGTTAAGCACCACCATAATCACCTTGCACCTAACTGTTCTTCTAATGCTCTTCATTTGATATTCTGGCCATCAACCAAACCCACCAGATACTCATCATTTCCATTACCAAAACCATGACAGCACACATAGCAGCACCACTACCTGCAATCACTTCTCAAAATCCCTGGAACTATTTGTTCTTGGTCTGCAGCACAATTCCTTCACCAGAACTGCACCTGCAACAGCTGCATACTCAAACCTGTTCATGCATGTTCAGCTCAACTCTGTTCATGCCTCATACTCAACTCATCTTCAATTTCATCTCCAACAGCTCCAAAATCAACTCAGTCCAGAACCCTAGATCATAATTCCCCTCACAGATTTATTCTCGAGTTCACCTTCCACAAATCAATAGAACCCATCACAAATCGAACCCATCTACAGCAAGAACTTACAACCCTAAATCATATCACCTGGCCTAACATACATGTAAGTCATCATAGCAGCCTCAGATTCTTGAGATTAAGCACACACCCACATTTAATCAACCCTTGAGCCAATCATTAACATCACCAGATTCTTCAATCGATCGTATTTAGCAAAACCCTAATTTCTCTTGACTGAAATCTCAGATTTCCCATCTGTTCTTCATCAGTTCATCTTCTCTGAGATTCTCCTCCATCACTGATGTCAACATGACTCAACAAAAACCAAATGCTTCTGTGAACCGCCATCATCGATCCATGGTTCTTCTTCTTCGTCGACAAATTCTTTCTCAATTGCAACACAGACTCAGAATTGAACCAAAACCCATGAAAATAATCACCCTTCTTCTGGATCAATTCATCACTGCCCTTTCAGATTCAGCAGCATCATCTTCAGTCTGTTCAACTCATCTTCTCTTTCTCAATCTCACCATTAACAGCGTCTCCCTTTCTCAGATCTTTATGAGCCGTCATAGATTCAGACCATATAAAAAGAAATGAATTTTCTCTGATTTTTAGGTTTGGTGTAGGAAATGAGGAATGTTATACCCACTTAGGTGAAGTAGATAGGGGGTACTCAGATGACTATAAGCACCCACTCCTTAGATAATGGCCACCAATATGTCTTCCCTTTTTGCTTCTCTAGGCTAAGCTGTAGTGGTTGTCCCCTATCGTTGGCTTGGCTCGGTTGCACTCCCGTGAAATGACCTTTCTGCCCCTTTCAGCTCAAATTGAATGATTTCTCATTCTTTTATTCCGAATGACTCCATTGCACCTGATAAACTCAAAACCACACATAAGAGATGCAAATCCCAAGAAAAATAGCAAAGAAAGCATAAATACTAGATATAAAATTAGGTGTTTTACAACACCTATCAGATTCCCCCACACTTAGACTTTGCTAGTCCTCGAGGAAATTAAACAAAACAATTCTAAAGAATACATACAACTCCGTGTCGTCGAGGCTACGGTTACTCTTAGCATGAATAACAGGCCTTTGAACCCCTAGGTGTCCCTAGTGGACGAGTTATAGTCTCGTGAGGGTTTACTAGAGATACACCCACAAAACCTATTTTTCCAACTTACTAGTTCTCCGTAATGATAGCATCCAACGCGCTAAGAAGACATAGAGATTCTGCACACTAGTCATAAGAAGTTAGACACATAAATGAACACAATCTCATCCTTCAAAGTTAGAGAGAAATAACCATCCCTTTTCGAAAGAAATTCGGGTTCGGAGTGATCGAAAGTCTCGACTCTGCCTCACAAGAAAGGGTTTTATGAAGTTGCTCTCAATAATAAATAGCTTTTTATGGGTCACACATGTGTCCAGGTAGGAATGAAGAGAGAATCCTGCGACACGTTAAATGGTAGGAAGGTAAAAACCCTCCGAAGTATTTTGAAAACCCACATCTTTTATTCATTTTGAAAACCCATTTTTCTGATGATCTCTAAGAAAGGAAATCACCCACTTAACGAAGGTGGGAATATGCTTACTTACCTCGTTATCCGTTCGGCATGCAGCTAGCACCACTCTCACAGCATCCATAGAAACGTCTTCGGTCTTCAATCGGTGTCTTCATCTTCGTCTTCGGTATTCAACTCTTGATGATAAATCTCGAACTTCGTAGAATCTTGACAATGTGATTCTTTTCCTCAAATTCCTTATTGCTTGAAACTTCTTTATAGATATTCCTTCTTCCATTGGCTTTATTGAAAGAATACAAAACTAAAAACGAACATACAAACCCAAAATATAATTTTTTATTTTATTATTTATTATTTTTTTATTTTCTGTTTTTTATTTTTTATCAATTTTTATCATTTTTTTTTCTTGATCATAAAAAATAAAACAAATACAAAATAAAAACGAAATAAAACAATAAAACTAGTAATGAACCTAAAGAAATTTTCTCTTGTCTTTTTTTTTTCATATATATATATATATATATATATATATATTTTTATGAGACAAGAGAAATAAACACAAACTGAAAATACAAATAAAAATGCAAGTACAAAGGCCATGGTGTAAGTACTTTACCGCTTGATTCTTCACAACTTATATGTCTTGATATCATAAACTTCTCGAACTCTCATCTTTAATAATCTTCACTAATGTACAATAGTCTTCAACTTGTAAAAATTCCGCTCCTTGTCTTGTTGTTTTACTCGAATCTGAAATCTGCTCATTTTTGTATCGTTGCTTGTAAACCTTGAACGTGTTCAACTTTCCTTCAAATTTGTGTTGCTCCTCTTGTTGATGATGATGGTGTTTCTATGGACCTGTTGGTGTAGAGAGAGATAAGGTGGATGGTGCTAAATGCGAACAAGATTACAAGTGGTATGTGATGAGCATGAAAGTGCGACGCATTTTCACCAATAAACACATTAGTTGGGCCTCATTTTATCACTAATAAACTTGTTTGTAGGTGTTTTTGCGAAATAAGCTCTTATGGAGAAAGTTTGCTCAAAAAAAAGTGGTATTTGATCCTAGAAAAGTACTAAGGGCACCCCCAGAAATGTGATAAAGGCACCCGGAGGAGTTGATAAAGGCACCTAGGAGTTTTCACTATTTACAGCCCAAAATTACTCTTTGTACCCTATAATTACTATTCGCACCCAGAATTGCTATTTATACCCCAGTTGCTAAAGGGACACCACAACGGGATAGAGGGCAGTCATCTTCTTCATTTGAATTTCAATTTTTGGCGGGAAAATGGGTGCAGATTTAAGGTTGAAGATTTGGAGGTGTTTGAATGAGACTAAAGCGCTGAAATCAAATGGGTTTGTTCCTGGTACCTAAACAGGTATGGTATGGGTCATCGTTTCGATCAAAATTGGCTAGATAATCGGGAATTCAAGGAAACAATGTTCACGGGTTTTGGCGGGAAACATGTTCTTAACTGCAGAATTTTTCAATCAGGTTTTGGATGTGATTGAAGGAGACTCAGTCGCTGAAATTGATTGGATATGGTATATTAGCATTAACAGGCCTGGTAACGGGCTTTGATTCAGTTAGAGTTGGCTAGATCGATGATTTGAAGAAAACAGGGCACGTTATTTACCCGAGTTTTCCCGTGAAGAATTGTGGAGTGTTTTAACGAGATTTATCTTGGAATTGAATTGAGAATATCCTGTTGAGTCAAAACAGGGAAGGTAATGTGATTTGTTACGTGAAATAAAGAAGATTTCTTCATATCTCGAAAGACAGGGAGGATAAAATATTTTGGGTATGATTCTCTATATTTGGAAAGAATGCGTGTGTTCTGAGAGTTTTTGACACTATCTGGGATACGCAGAGACGTGTTTACATGGAGTTGGACTGCTACTGACGCGTGAAAGAGAGAAACAAGGAAAGAATTCCTGTATTTTGACCACGATAATAAAGAGAAGATATATGCATTAAGCTCGAGAGATTTCACTGATGTTCGGTATAAAAGGGACTTTGAGAGGTCATAGAAAGATCATGGAGAGTTAGGGGAGGATAGAAAGTGAGTTTGAAAGCTGCAGAGAAGATTTTCTCTGCTGCTGCTGTGAAGAAAATACGAAGAACATAAGGCTGTGAAAGACTGTCGTTAATAAACCGTGGTCTTTCTTCGGTTTTGCATGATCTTTCCAAATGACGATTAAACATGATATTCTGACACTTTATAATTATCGTTCTCTGTAACAGTTGATTGGCAACATTTATTTCCGTTGTAATTTTCTGTTTCATTATATTCCCACTTCTTGTAAGCACTTTTGAGCAATGAAAAATTCTTTTGAGCGTGTCTACATCATGAGTGGCTAAACCCCTTCACTGGGTCGACGGAGGAAGCCGAATTTCATACGTGGGTAATTTTAATTAATTCTTTATATGACTTTTGCACTAATTAAAATAGAATTAAGATTTAAAAAAATTAGTTATCATTTTATTAGATGGGTCATGCTTGCTTAGATGTTTGATGGCCCATGCTTACGATTTATAACTAATGTTTGGAGAATCTACCTTGGCAAAAATAAGAGTCCTTGTTGTTTTTAGAGCGATAATTGTTGAAGAATAATAATTGAACCTATTAATATGAATGCGGTGGAATCCTAGACCCAGTGACTCTCGCTTTTGTTTATTATTTTCGCAGTTGTTTAAACCTTTAAATTTAATCTTCGCAAGTCTGAGAGAACGAATCTTAATTACTATTACGAAAACTAAGAAAAATCTTAAATCAGTATGTAAGTTAGCAATTCGATGTCACCATCATGGTTGATAAAAATAACACTCAAGAGATCAAAATAGTGCTTCTATGGTGGGAGGTTGGGCAGCTCACCATTCTGCCTGGAATTTACGTACGGTGACACACACTCCAAAAGCACAAATCTAGACACGTACAAAGAATTGAAGGTTGGTGCCTCACATTATGTAACATGGGTAGTCTCCACTATAGGGGATCACTACTCTAATACCGAATTCAGTCTGCACCTTATTTGCCATTGGCATGGTTAAATCCAACTTTAACTCTCATACAAGTAAGAAACCCGATCATGTTCTCTGTCATCTCTAAGTTCAGTCACTATTATGAGAATCTCGATGTAATCTTAGCGACATGTATACTATGTGACTCTAAACTAACTACAAGTTGGAGTTTTCTTATTCACTAATTTACAAAAAAGTTGAAAAAAATTGAAAAATTTACAAAGCAAATGCTTAACCACTCCCCCACACTTAAACTTTACATTGTCCTCAATGTAAATTGAATCGTCCAAAGTAAGTCAAGGTGGGAAATTCTAACAAAATATATGACAAGAAAAATCAGAAAAAATAAAACAAGACAAGAAAAAGCTAAAAACAAAACAAGAAATAAATACAAGACAAGAAATACTCATCCGATGGGTTGCCTCCCATTTAGCGCTTGGTTTAAAGTCGTCAGCCCGACTATCTCCTTGCTTTCTATGACTCCTCCGGAGGGAGTACATCCACAAAGTTAACTCCTTCCACCACTTCGGAAGTGAAATTCTCATAATATGATTTCAACCGGTGCCCATTAACTTTAAGTTCTTTCCCTGTAGCTATGCTACGAATTTCCACTGCACCATGAGAAAACACATTAGTAACAATAAAGGTCCGATCCATCGTGACCTTAATTTACCCGGAAATAAATGCAAGCGAGAATTAAACAAAAGCACTTTTTGCCCAATGCAAAATTGTTTTCTAGAAATCATGTTATCATGAAATTCCTTCGTCTTTTCCTTATAAATGCGCGAGCTTTGAAATGCATCATTGCGAAGCTCCTCTAACTCTTGGAGTTGTAACTTCCTTTGCTTTACAGCCCCATCCATCTCCATGTTGCATTGTTTAATAGCCCAAAATGCCTTATGCTCAATTTCAACGGGTAAGTGACAAGGTTTACCATACACAAGCCTAAAGGGAGACATCCCTATAGGTATCTTGTATGCGGTTCTATAAGCCCACAAAGCATCATTAAGTCGCATGCTCCAATCTTTCCTTGTTGGGTTCACCGTCTTTTCTAGAATGGATTTCACCTCCCGATTAGACACCTCGGCTTGTCCATTTGTTTGGGGATGATAAGGTGTTGCAATCTTGTGCGACACATTGTACTTCGTCAACAAGCTTTGCAAAATCCTGTTTTTGAAGTGAGAACCCCCATCGCTAATTATCGCTCTTGGAATTCCAAACCTTGCAAAAATATTAGCTTGCACAAAATCTGAAACCACTTTAGAATCATTAGTTGGGGTGGCTTTAGCTTCCACCCATTTCGAGACATAATCAACCACAAGTAAAATATAAAAATTCCCATGGGAGTTGACAAAAGGCCCCATAAAATCAATACCACATACATCAAAAACTTCAATAAATTGAATAAAAGTTTGTGGCATTTGATTTCGGGCACCTAGATTGCCGGTTCTTTGGCACCTATCACAAGTTGTACAAAATATATGTGCATCCTTAAACAAAGTTGGCCAATAGAAACCACTTTCAAGTACCTTGTGAGCGGTTCTCTTACTCCCAAAATGTCCTCCGCAAGCATAAGAGTGACAAAAAGACAAGATAGAATTAAATTCAGATTCGGGAACGCACCTTCGTATGACTTGGTCACTACCATATTTCCACAAGTATGGATCATCCCATATATATTGGTTTCCCAACTTCTTAAGTTTGTCCCTCTCAGCACGAGACAAGTTCTTTGGGATTTGTTTAGAAACTAAGTAATTGACAAAACTCTTACATCATACGGATAAACAAATTACAATAATTCATTACACATACGCTTGATTCCCGAATTAACAAAGACAAGAACTGCTTACATTCAATCCTTGAAAATGCCCATTGTTGACATTATAATATAATAACAAAGAAAATACTCCCCCTAAGGAAGATAGGTAGATATTCAATCCGCACGTCTTTGTTATACCACTTCATATGATATGTTACTCCCCCTTAGTCTGTGCTTTCACTCTTTCGTTTAGATAAAACGTTTAAGCACGAATGTTCTTTTCCTTAGCGATACCAATCAATTTAAAATCAATCCCAGTATCACTTGTTTACTCCATATTTCTCCCCCCTTTTGTCACAAAATGACAAAGAAACGAAAAAATAAAGGACAACACGAAAAGAATCTTACAAATATCAAAATAGACTTGCAACCTGTAGAGTTAGGCACAAGGGTTCCACACACCATGTTCTGGTAACCAATATTAAAACCGAAACTACAAGTAGTTTTATTTTGATATGTTACCAAGGAAACAATTGTCCGAAATAATTTTTCCATTTTAGTTTAGCAAACCAAAAATCAACTAAGCACCTTAGTCCCTTTGCTAAACCGATTGTACAAAAACAATCGCTTAATTCGATAAGACCAAAATAAAGATAACTTTATTTTTCTCATAAGGTTCTAATTATCTATAAACTTAGACCTTTCAATTTTAAACAAGACAAGTACTAGGTTAGTTAACTAGCATTTCTTGTTAAGGCATTCGATTAGACTTGAATAACCGAAACCTCACTTCGATAAGTTCTAACTAAGATCATAATTAACTTAGTTTCTATTATCCGGAATCGAATTGGACTAAACAACTCATCCCGTAAACCTTTTATTTCGTTAATCCATAAACAATTCATACAAACCAAATAAATCAACTTGCATAATTATTCACCTCAACCGGAAGCAATTGAAACAATATAGACATTAAAACACCGTAATTGCACCGAAAATTTGTAAGCCTAAACAATTGATACCACACAATAAAGCAAGATAACAATAGTTTTTCTTAACCGGAACCAATTGAATCATCACATCCACACACACATCATGGAATAAACATAAATTGTACCGAAATTTTGTTAAACAAAAGCAATAAATATATATGAAATAAATTCAGGCTTTTCTTAAACAGGAAAACAATTAACTAACAAGATTGTTACCTCAAATTTCGCATCCACTTATCCAATATGATTGCATCTTCTTCCAGGGAGAATTGATATCGAAATATATCATCATGTTGTTATCCTTATGCAAAAACAAAAGAATAACTACAACCAACCTTTACTAGAGAAAGGTTGAAAATCAGTTTTAACAATTGCAAGCAAAAGTTGAAAACCGTCGAAACACATATGCTTTTATGCTAAACCAAAACCGATTCAACATATTGTGACTTTTTCACATATTGTTTCTATCAGAACACCTCATGATTCTTTGATAAAGCCTGCCAACATGGGCTAGAACTTAATCCTTCTAAATCAAAAAGTCACCCAAACCACAAGGGTTCACAATATATGAGATCGAATATTAGAGTAATAAAACCGAAATCAAACATCCCATAATCATACATAGAAATAAGATAAAAGCATTCAAGCACAGGCTATGTAAACCAAAAACTATCACAAGAAAAATTATAAATCAAATAATTTTATTCATAATAGACTAATACAATCAATGAAAGAAATCAAAAATTGATGTCTATTTTTCTAGATTAAGTATTACAGCAAATAACTTAATCTCTAGTGGTGCTCTTGTTGTTCACTGAGGTCTCTTCAGTGTTCAAACTCTTAAAGCATGTCTCAAGAGACTTTTTAGCAACCACTTCTTGTTTCTCAAGTTTTTCGACTTGAACCTTCATGTCAGCAATATCAGCTTTTGTTTCCTCAATCTTATCTTTGAGCCAATCTTGATTTCGAACCGTTATAATGAGATTGGTTCTTAGTTCCTCAAATCCTTGGATATAGTCTATCATATTGTCAGAACGAATCCATTTGGTTTTGGTTGGATCTTGTAGGTTGTAGGCCAACAGACATGACTCATCTTGTGATCCAACTGAACTATCAGAATCATAATCAGACATGATATTTGATATACCCTTCTTCTTCCTCTCTGTATTGATTCCTTGACAATCCTTAACCTTTTGAGCTTCCTCCTTATTAGCCTTTGAGACACTGCGAGTTATTGGAGGCATGCTCGGTTATGAATAAATAAATATAAAAGGATTGATCAGGGTTTCCGAATACAGGTAAGAGAAAGTTTCTCCTTTTAAAAGAGATAACTTTCGGACCAAAAGATCTCTGGAGAATCCGAAAATATAAAAGAATATATTTCGTTTCCTTAGTCTGAATTTTTCAAGCAGGAAGGTTTATTAAAATTCTAAAATTCTAAATAAAACCTCTTTTTGGAAGATCATGTTAAACATGAACATTTTTCTGACAACTATGGATTCGCAGCTATCCATACAGTGTCACAGAATTTTTCTGAAAAACAACTACACAAAACAAATGTGCTCCTGTTTTATTGTACCTTTCCCATCCAAGTTTATGAACACGAAAAAGATGAGAATGCACAATTTTGATACAACTAAGTTGCATCGGAGTAAGCTTTTTCCGAATTACAGTGAATATCAGAAACATAGTTCATGTTTCTCTTCGGGAATTTATGCCCAAAATATTTTCTCCCAAGACGATGATCTTTTCTAACTATAGAACTATGATCATGTGGAGAAAATGTACTAATGTGAGAATTCTCAGAGATAGATAAATCTCTCTTAATTCTTTCAATGAGATTTTCATAAGATTTATCATTCTAAGGACTTCCTTATGATCTACATTAGTATGATCATCTGAAACAACTATAGGGAATTCCTGATTGTTTCTTTTGGCAGAGATTCTCTCTTTCCCTTCCTTCTGAAGTCGTTCCTTATCAAAACCAAAACTATTTCGATATTGGTGCGGAGGAACCTTTTTCCAGAAGCGATTATCAACTCTTTCCTCTGACTCTTTTGAGTTGATCTTATCGGGATATGGTATAATCTGTCTTTCTATTTGAGGAATGATCTTTCAGTTTTTTAAGACAAGAAACTTCCTTCAAAATTTTTACCACCATATGTTGAAGAAGTATAAGTTTCTGTCAAGTATTTGAAAATTGTATTCCTTACAATCACCACGGAATCGGTTCAAAGTTTCCTTTGGACAAGATTTCGTTTGATCATCAGTAGATCTAGAAGCTGGTTTCTCATCCTATTCTAACTTGATGTAGTTAGGAAAACTAACATCATCTTGATCTATTTCAGATGTGATTAAACTGGATTTATCTGATCAGTAAAAGTCGAGCAAGGACTTTTAGTTTCTTCATCATAAGAAATCACAACAACATCATTAGTTAGAATCATAGGACGTGTCTCTTTATCTGTAAGAGATTTACCAAGAGCCTCGAGTTTGCCAAAGTGAGATCCATTTTCTCTTTGGCTAGACAATTGATTGAATGTATTTTCTCGATCTCTGTTTAAGAAAATTTGACTTTGTCTTTAAAATAAGTACTTTAGAAGACGAGAGATTGTATAGGCTTTAGGAGTTTTACCAACTCTTAATCAGCATCTTCTCTTTCATCAGAGATAGACATAGATGTTTTCGTCACTCCTGGATCACGAGTCAATGAAGTAGTAACATCTTCAACTTTTGAGTTTTCATACTCTTGCAAAACGTTAACTGAATCAGACATTATATTCAATTCTTATAAGTTAGATCGCACCAAACACAGATTGTTAGTTCTTTTCGTTTTTGCCTGCTCTGATACCAATTGAAAAGGCGAGGGTACCCAAATATAACTCAAGCTAAAACTTTTCCTACCTATAAGTCCTTTCTCCGAAAGTGATTGTCTATGGACTGAGTCGAGACAATACAACTAATCGGATTACACTTCGTGTGATCGTCTATGGATACGAGATCGAGACAATACAACAACGAAGTATGTTACTTGATAAAAAGGTTCTGACTTAACCAAACACAATATGATTCACTTATCAAGTAAATAGGAATTAACGTTTGTGTGATTTAATTTAATTATAATAAAACAATTATAATGCGGAAATATAAAGTAAATGACACAGCAAGATTTTGTTAACGAGGAAACCGCAAATGTAGAAAAACCCCGGGACCTTGTCTAGAATTGAATTCTCTCAGGATTAAGACGCTACACAAAATACACCTAACTTCATATAGTTGAGACCAAGCAACTAAACCTATAGTTCACCTACTTCAGTCTGTATTCCCACGCCTCTGACCTATGAATAAGTCAGGTACTTGGAACATTTCCTTTGGTTTGTATTCCAAACAGTAAGGAGCAAAAAATCTGTTTGGTATCAACTCTATTCAACCAAGTGATATGAGTCGGACAAAGGCTCTTCTGTTTATCTTAACATAAACTCCTTCGTCAGGTCCTTAGATCTATCTTATGTTCAATTACCGAAGTAATCGTTTAAAATTAAGCCAACAACACTATTAATCCGAAGAATTGTGTTGATAAAACAAGTATTGTGCACACCAAAGATTATGAACCCACAAATCAGAAATCTTCAAACTCTTCTTTGTCTTCAAACTTCTTAGATCTTGAATAAACACCTGCACACAATCACTTGAATCTCTTGTGATCAATCATGCACAGAACGGAGTCTGTTAACAATGGATTATCACAAGATCGTCTTTAGAACTAACAACAGTCTAAAGATCCCTGTCGGAACTCTGAACTAGTTTGAGTGAATCTTATATCAGAAGAGAATATTCTCAAGCATAAACAAACTAGGTGCAATCAAAGTTCAACCACCATTAGTTAATCAAATCAATGAAAACAAAAGATAAACCATGAGTTATCTAGTTTCCCACCAACAGATACTAATAGAGCTTCTCAATCCCAAAGAAGACTTTAAAGGCGAGCGGCCGAAAGAGATTTCGCCTAATTAGGTTACTCTCCTCTCCGAATAGGCGGCTATACCAGTAACAACACAATAAGAGGAAGTTTGTTGTTACGAAGGATTAGTTTGCTAAAAAGGCAAACTTCAAGTGTTTATGGACAAGGAAGTTTGGACACCAAGGAATTTCCAAAACCGAAAATATTCTCAAGATATTCATTAAAGCACAAATTCGGTTTCCATAATTCCTGGAAATGCTCTGTCCAAAAATAATGATCAAATCTCTCAGAAAATCTCTAATTAGTAAATCACATTACTAATTCTTATTTTCCTAAAAATGAAGTTAATAACCTTAATTAAAAGATTCTTAACTTATTTATGTTTCGATCCTGGGATTCTCTTCCCTTAGCTATTAAGGAATAACTTTGAACAATTAAAATAATAGACATTCATAGCACGTATTCAAAGTATGTCGACATCTTAACTTTGTAAGTTCTCTTTCACACTTACAACCTTGAAACCGATTTGCCACACTTCCAAACAAGTTTAGAATTGGTTCATCTGACTTTCAAGAACTATGCGATTGATCAAATAACATTCAATCACAAATCATGGGTTTAACGGTTCTACCAAAACAATTTTCGGTTCTACCTTCCATGTGAGTACTGTGCATAGTCACACTAGCTTTCCAAAATTCAGTTGACTAGGTACTAGTATCGGTTCCTCACATATATATGGTATCTAACTTATATGTGTTGCACATGTCCATAGGATCGGTTCCCCTTTGCCTAAAAACGTGTTGCACATGTCCATAGGATCGGTTCCCCTTTCTGCTATAAACCTTGTTGCACCTCATAAAAGGATCGGTTCCCCTTTGTGATGTATTGCACCTATTACTAGTATCGGTTCCCCTTTCCCATATTTGGTCAGACATAAAATCACAAACCCGATCATACCATCTCAGGTGATTACTTAAGATCAGTTTCACTAATAAAAGTCATACCAATACTTAAGTCAGGCCTTTGTGAATGTTTTTACGAAGAACACAACAAGTTATGAACGGTTATACTAAATCACACATATTGGATGTTCACAAGATATGCAATGAATAACAATCCCAATAACGCCTGGCAATTTCCTTTTTGATTCACAAACAAGTTTATGAACTTACTTCCTTAGAACACATGTAAAACATTGTTCCCTAGGATGAAATCCTCACCTCATACCCATACATAATCAAAATAGCATTCAAATGATTATGGCGATGTCTTATCTACAAAGTTTATTGGTTAAACAATAAACCTTGTATTGTATTCCTTAATACTATGTCTATCTAGAGTTCAAATATGCTTCGCAGTTTTGTTTTCAATATGCACGACTTGAAAGATACGTTAGGGAATGAAACATTTCAAGTCAAATATCACTAACCTCAAGTGGAAGGATGATTATTGTCGTTGTAGCTCCTTGCTTCTTGAAATACTTGTAAAGTATCATTATCCTAATACTTTCAAGCTAACCTATACGAAGTTGACTCTAGTACATAATCAAGCGACTCTTAACATGAGTTTTGATTCACTAAAATATGACAACCAAACTTGACATACCAACGCTTGGTGGGTTCAACCGAGCTATGCTCTAACACCACTTCTCTTTCCTTGCAATGAGTCAATTTCATTCACAACCCACATTTCTAATTCATTAAAAACACACATTTATCATCATCGTTCATCACCTAGAACAATAACACAAAATTACTTCCCTGGGTGTTTTGCAGACTTGAAATACAACCCAAAACTCCTATATCATGAACTGTATCATCTTGTAATTGAATTCCTGAAACCCATCTTCGCATTCTTCTCATAGAACTTAAAGAATCATCTCCACTCATTACCAAAATCAATGGTAGCAAGTGATGTTCTTCACTATTTTTGCGGTGTTCATTTTTCCCAAAACTTGCTCAAACCCACCACACAAACTCGAGCATGTCTTGTACCGAACCTAACCTTAATCCTTCGAAACACTCGTACACAGCCATTTTAACCCATGTTGCAGCCGTTGATAGTTCAATGAAATAAATTCAGTGAAAGAAAACTGGACTTGTGTGTTTACTCGACCTAGTTTGAGGAGTATAAGCATGTGAAAGGATGCCCCTGATAAATAACTTGTGTGCCCTCAACAGTTTTCAATAGTATAGTTCCTTGGTGGCCCCAAGAAGACATCACAAGGTGCTCCAGTAAAATCCAGTTTCGACGCATTGGAGAGCCGTGCCCTTTCGATGTTTCGATTCTTTGGACACCCAATGTCTCTAATTAATGAATTGAGCTTCAATATATTTGTTTCAACTCAGTGACTCCAAAATACGTATAAAATAGAAAACAAGCATAATATATACTAATTTATAAGAGAAATAACAAAGAAAGCATAAACAATAGATAATAAATCAAGGTGTTTAAGACACCTATCAAATTCCCCCATGCTTAGACCTTGCTAGTCCTCGAGCAAACTAAACCAAAATCAAATAAAATACAACTCCCTTTCGTTGAGGTTACGGTTACACGTAGCATGTGTAACAAGCCTTTAAGCCCCTAGGTGTCCCTAGTGGACGAGTTATAGTCTCGTGAGAGCTTACAAGAGGTATACCCACAAAACCTGCTCCAAATTCAAAGCTTTCCAACGTCCCAAGCATCCAAAGAGCTAGGAAGACATAAGGTCATAAGTACATGAGAAAATTCAAATGTAAAATGCCATTAATCGAAGAAAGTGTGACCGGTCAACCTATGCCATAATAAAAGAATTCAGGTTCGAGAGCGATCAATAAGCATTTCGCCTTGACTTATGCCTCACCAATAAGGGTTTTATAATAATTACACTCAATAAGACGATTTTTTATGGGTCTCACATGTGTGCAGGTGGTAATGAAGAGAGAAATCCTAAACACGTTGAATTGTAGGAAGGAAACCCTCTGAAATAATTTCTGGAGACCCCGCAAGATCTTGGGAAATAAAAATATTTTTCTGATGACCTCTAAGAAAGGAAATCAACCATTATTACGAGGATGGGAGTACTCACTCACCTTCACATTCGATCGGCAATATGATAACACCACTCTCACAACATCCAACATAAATGTCTTCAGCTCGTCGTCTTCGTCTTCTTGTTCTTCGGCTTCAACTGTTGATGATAAACTCTTGAATTTCGTAGATCCTTGATAATTTGTAACTTTTTTCCTTAAAATCCTTGTCGCTTGAAACTTCTTTATAAATTTCTCCTTCCCCACAACTTATCAAATAAATAAAAACTAAAAACAATAATAAATTTTTCTCTTGTCTCATTTTTTTTATAATAAAGGATACCATTCAAGGCTTTTATTTAATTATTATTTATTTAAAAAAAAAATGAGAGCCATTCGGGCATTTTATTAGAACAAGCAAATAAGGTCTTTTACACATCAGCAACAGGCAGCCTAGCAATAATCTGGGCTCCTATGCCTTTTTGAATCACAATACCAAGTCTATGAAAAAGAGAATTACCAAACATGTAGTTAACATCTCGACTAACAAGGCATTTTTGTAATCTATTCAAGAATGAAATCATTTTTTCTCCTAGATCACCCAGAGTAGTGAACGCCAAAACACCAAAGTCGTATCCATGAGTTGTGCATGTCTCCATGTATTTGTTGCGTTTCGAGTAACATTGCAGAAATAGTTCGCCCTGGTGTAAAGGTGTTAGTGCTAGCACTTGTGAAGGGTGACACGCCAGTAACGTCCATGCAAACATCCTTCCCGTTCATCCAGTTTAAACAAGAAGATATGCGGGTCGAGGGGCGTTTCCATTATTAGACGAAAAGCCTAATGAGACTTCCTTCCTAGCCACCACTCCGACTTTATAGCACATGTCTGCGATAACATCTTTCATCATGTCATGCCTGAATTTTTGCTCAATCTCCCCGGCACAATGGTTTGCAATTAGATACAACATCGGTGGAAGTTAGCCTAGCAACAAGCTGGGCCCCTACACCTTTTTGAATGGAAATACCTAATTTATAAAAAAGAAATTTCCAATATTGTAGTTCAGGTCATAATTTGCTATGCAATTCCTCAACCTCTTCAAAAAAACCACCATGTCTTCACCCAGTTCACCTAAAGTAGAAAAAGCAAGGACCCCAAAACCATAACCATGATCTGAGCATTTATCCAAATATTTGGTACGCCTGCGAGTGATAGCATTGGATATGGCGACTATATTTTTTTTTTTTCTGAGCATATTCTATCTTTATTATTATTATTATTATTATAAACAATACTTTATTCATAAAAGGAAAGATCAATGTTACAAGAAATGGTAGGTAGCCTAGTAACAAGATGGGCACCCACACCTTTTTGAATAATAATACCTATTCTATGAAAAAGTGAATTACCATTTTATAGATGGCGTCATTTCTAACAAAACAATTCCTCAAACGCTTTAGAAAAGTGACAGTGTCTTCACTTAGTTCACCTAAGGATGTAAAGGCTAAAACCTGGAAGTCGTAACCATGCCTTGCGCACAATTCTTGATATTTATGCAACTTGCGTGATACAGCAGCAGAAATGTCATGGCCGGGAGTGAAAGAGCGAGTTCTAGCACTTGTAAATGGAGAGACCCCTGTGACGTCGAAGCAAACATCTTTACCATCTATCCAATTATAAACCAAAACGTCCGCTGGTTTCGCAGATTTGGAACTGTTGGTAAGGAAGCCCAAAGAAGCTTTTTTCCTTGCAGCAACTTCACCTTTATAACATATGTTAGCAAAACCATCCCTAACCATATCATGCCTAAATTTGATACCCACTTCACTTGCACAATGTATTCTGTGATCACCATATAGGTCCATTGGTCGTCTGCTGACAGAACATGAGCTCCCAGCTTCAAAGAAGGGCATGCCTAAACGGTATTGAAGTACGGCACTAAATTGTCTCGTCCCAACAGTTTGATTTAAACCGGCGATAGGAATGGCTTTTATGAAGTCCATAGCATGCTTCTCTCTGTTGTGTTGCCATAAGATAACTTCTCTTTCATTCAAGGGAAAGCTTGAGGGTAAGGTTTCCTTGACGAAATCAAAGTATTTTGCTGCCAAGGTCTTCATAAACTGGGGGGCAGCGTCTTTGATATCGAAGTTGGAAACTATAGTACCACAAGCCTGTGTAAATGTCAGTATCTTCCATAGTACCACAAGCCTGTGTAAAGTATTTCCACAGTGTAAATGTCGGCGTCTTTTATTATTATTATTATTAAAAGATTGCCTCTAGGGGCTATTATTAAAAATCAGAGATCGTTTTGTACATAAATGGATGGGAGCTGAGCAACAATCTGTGCTCCAACTCCTTTCTGGATAGCCAAACCTACCCTATGAAATAAAGAACCGCCTATTTTATTGTTTACATCATAATTAATTAACCAGTTCTTAAGCCTCTTCAAGAGAACAATAAATTCATCTCCAAGTTTACATCATATTTTATTATTATTATTTTTTGTAATCACCTCTGAGGGCCTTTATTGAAATAAAAGAAATTTTACACTCGGTGCCCTAGCTACTAGCTGGGCGCCAACGCCTTTTTGGATTGTCATTCCTATCTTATGAAATAGAAAACTTCCAGTACCACCATTAGTATCATTGTTTGCAAGACAGTTTTTAAGCCTTTTCAAGAAAAAAATCGTGTCTTCGCCCAGTTCGCCTAAGGTAGTGAACGCTAAGATACCAAAGTTGTAGCCATTAGACTCACATGTGTCTAAATATTTGTTGCGCTTTCGGAGAACAGCTTTAGCGATTGCTTGGCCCGGTGCGAAGTATCGAAGGTCACTTGTGAAAAGAGAAACCCCCGTGACATCTCGGCAAGTATCTCTTCCATTGTCCCAATTATAAACTAGCAAGTCAGTCGGTAGTAAGGTGTTATTCCTTTCGTACAAAACCTAGTGGTGCTTCCTTTCTAGCCGAAACTCCTTCACGGAAGAAAATATCCACAAAGACATCCCTAACCAAATCGTGTCTAAATTTAATTCCGACTTCGCTGGCATAATGAAGTGCGTGGTCTCCGTATATATCCATCTCTCTCGGCAACAATTACAACGACTACCTTACGGAAAAGAGGGATTCCGAGATGGTAGCTGAGCACACTTCTGAACTGTTTTGGTCCGAGAGTTTGGTTTAGGCCACTTATTGGCACAACGAGTAAATAGTCCTGAGCGTGTTTAGTTCGGTTGCATTGTCATAACACATCATCACGGACAGACATCTAGAAGGTAGTGGGTAGTTGCTTCTTTACTCCTTCAAAATATGTTATCGCCAGTGTATGCATAGAATGCATGGGAGGGGGGGCGTTAACTTCAAAAATGAGTGTAGGAGATTCAACACCACATACCTGCATGTATGTTCGTAAAGCTTGCTGACATGCGGAACTTGGACTCTCAGGATTGACGTTTCTTAAGATGATGCGTTGTGCCGACTGGGTTTGAAATTGGGACGCCAGGTAGAAATAATTGGATGTATCATTCATAGTGTATATCCCTAGTCCACCGTCTTTAATAGGGAGAGTTGCTAAGCGATATTGTAAAGGGCCGAACTCTGCTCCATCTGCTGTGATCAACACTCATAAGTATAGGTATAGGTGGTCGTCGAAGTGGGATTTGGCTGGATCCAATGCTGGAGGGCAGGTTGGTCGCATGGTGAAATATAATCTGGAAACCCCAGAACAATTGCGCAGCAACAACAGCTCGCATTGAGGGTCCTTAAGTTTCTTAACTGTACTCATTAGCTGAATAGTTTTATCCACCCTGTTGTTAACCATATCCTTGCAAAATTGTAGGTCTAGGATCACCGGATCGCCTAACAACTTGACACTAGAGGAGGGTCTACCAATACTGCTAGGAAATACTTATGGATCAAAGCTCCTAGGATCAATTGATGGCCAAAATACTTCCGTTTTGGTGATGCTGAGATGGAGACCTCTACGAGCACCTTCGGACTGAATTATATGGTATGCACGAGATACTTACAAGGTATCTCCAATGATGGTGCCGTCGTCCAAATACCAGACTTGTAGGTCTAATTTACACTGGGAAGCAATACTCTTCACAACGAGATGTAATGTGAGAGCAAAAAGTAATGACCCGAGAGGGTCACCCTGTTGTACGCCTTGTGCCGAGGACAAGATAACATCATTATAATAAAGCCTGGCAGGTTGGGCATAAAAAACTCTACCCAGCAGGAAATTCCAGGGCACCGTAATCTGACTTCCCGAATTAGTGTAAACATGTCCACTATGTTGAAGGCGTTAGTGAAATCAATGAGCAACAAGGAGATGTCATTCATATCGCCTTTTAGTTCCATTAATCTGTTAACTGCATGAAGAATACTTTCACCGCCACAAGGGACGCCTACTCCAAATTGATAATCACCAAGATATGCGGACATCTCCTTTCCTACTTTGGTGGCTGCGAGTTTGGAAACTAAACTCCTCCAAATAGTGCCCACCGCAATGGGTCTAACCCCATCTGGTTTCTGTAACGGAGTGAGAGGCGTACTGGATATGAATTCACCAAGTGCCAATGGACAATTACCTGAGAACCAGAGGTTGACTACTTTGGTAATTGAGGATAATAAGTCATCTGCAACAGTATTAGTTGTGCAACTCATTGCATCAATGAGGTGTTGAGCCCGTAGTCCATCTCTCCCACACGCTGTCCCCTTAGGGAAACTTTTGATTGCTTTCAGGACTGATCCTGTATCCACCGTAATTGCATCACAAGAGATAGCTTCAACAGGAATAGATGGTGAATGAGCACCTGGGTGTTTTTGCATCAGTTCTGAAAGAGTTGCCTCATTCCCAGCAGTGTAGTGGCCATATGACAGCTTCTTTCGACAAGCCTCCAGATTGGCGCTATCATGTGTCTTTATGCTATTAGGTTTGCTTACCAGCTTGCGTTTAGGTTGTTTAAGTAAATTGTCGACAAGGGTAATGCAGCCATTAGAATTTCTCCAGTCCATTAAGGCTTGATTAATGGATGCAATTTGTAGCTTTTTTCTAGCACTTGAACGTTCCTCAAAAGAACTCTTAGGGCTGTAAAGGTTTAGAGTATAGATAGGGAGGAGTAATAACTTAATCCAAGAGGATATTTCTTTAGGGTTGAGTAAAACCATATCTAAACAGGATTTGGGGGTTCTAGAAAAATTCAACCTGCAAGGGGGTGGAATGCTTGCGATGGTGGTGAATTGTCTCTGGAAAACCTCATTGAGTGTCTCTAAAGAAAGATACGAGGAAATACCTAATGAAGTAGTAGTGGTTTCACCATTGATAGTTGTGGGATTTCCAATGTATGAGATGAGAAAGTCGATATGCCTGCCATTATATGGCCCTGGAATGACGATATTATCATGCTTGCAGTGTTTTTTCCATGCATGCAAAGTCATGCAGTGACTGCACAGCCAACAGCGTAGTTGTTGTAAAACCCCTTCCCATGCAATATATAAATCCCTATCTCTACCCAATCTATCTCTGCATTGCTGTTTAACGTCTTCATTAGGAAAATGCCGATCGGTAAGATGTCGCTGAAAAAAGCATCGAACATATCCTCTTCCGTTAATACCATCGTTGCAATCATCATAATTCCTGAAGGGACAATGAATACGATCAAACTGAGTAGCAAATCTGGTTACAGGGCTGCTGTAAGGAGATTCCGTTGAAGTGGATGATGCAGCGGGATGGGATAATGAAGATGGAGGACGAGAACGAGTTCTACCCATGGCGAGGGAAAGTCAAGAATCGTCAGTAACTACCTTAGGTTTGGAAGAGCTCGCAGGGAAGAATGACACCATTCGAAAGAGCATAACAAGGGGAATTGAAAGAAGAAGAATTGATGGAAAACTGTTGTGGAATTCCGGAGATATTACCGGAGACGTATCCCAAACTTTCAATCGCCTGAGAATCGCCCGAACTTTCTCTCTCTTCGCTCCCGTTTCTATCTTTATTTTTCCTCTTTTTTTTATTATTATTATAAACTATTGAGAAGAAATATCAAGGTTATAAGAAATGGTGGGCAACCTAGCGACAAGCTGGGCGCCAACACCCTTTTGAATAATAATACCTAATCTATGGAATAGTGAACTTCCAATTCTATTGTTAGCAACATGAATAGACATGCAGTTGCTCAACCTCTTCAAAAATACAATAAAATCCTCACCCAACTCTCATAATGTAGTGAATTCCAAGACACCAAACCCGTGTCCATTTGCTGAGCATGTGTCCAAATATTTGCTATTCTTGCTCGTGACAGTAGCTTTAATAGCTTGGCCAGGAGTAAAAGTGTGATTTTTAGCACTCGTGAAAGGCGAGACACCTATAATATCAAAACAAACATCTTTACCTCCTTCCCAATTATACACTAAAATGTCATCGTGTTTCAAGTCACTATTGTCGTTTGATAAGAAGCCTAGTAAAACTTCTTTTCTAACAACAACCCCTGCTTTATAACACATGTCTACAGTAGTGTCTCGAACCATGTCATGCCTATATTTTAGACCCACTTCCTTGGCACAATGTAAGGCGTGGTCACCGTAGATATCCGTAGGTCGCTGACATATCAAACACAAGCTGTCTTCAACAGAAAATGGCATGGCACTTATATACTGCAAAACAGACCTGAATTGCCTAGGCCCAACAGCTTGGTGCAGACCATGAATAGGAATAGCTTTCAAAAAGTCCATAGCATGCTCTTTTCTGTTACACAGCCAAATGAGGGATTCACGTTCGCTCAAAGTAAAATAGAGGGTAAGGATTCCTTGACAACACAAAAGTAAATTACCGCAAAAGACTTCATGAAATGGGGGGCGGTTTCATTGATGTTAAACTCAGAATTAGATAACCCACAAACTTGTGTCAATACCTGAAGAGCATGTTCAAAGCTGCGGCTTAAATCAACTGAAGGAGAGAGCTTCAAGATGGTGTGTTGCAATTTTTGGGTTTGAGCAGTAGATGCCAAATAATAGTAGGTACCTGTATCAGCCATTGTGTATACTCCCAAGCCTCCATCCTTGATGGGAAAAGTGGCTAAGCGCTTCTGGACAAGATCAAAACCTGCACCATCACCAACTATGATATGTCTCAAATATTGAAATAAGTGATCATCAAAGCGGAAAGTTGCACCATGTATAGCTGTTGATGGTGGATTTTCGACAAAGGCTAAAATCGTAAAACCATAATCTTACATATTCCTGATCCAGCAATCAGATGAGTATTGAGTCTCATGTCTCTTATTAAAGCATGAAAACTCATGCCACAAGAACCTCTGACTGAGTATATTGCCTCTCAGAGCATACATGAATATGCAGTCTCTCAATTGAGATCACGACACATTTCATTAATACTGAACAATTTCAGTAATTACTTTTATATATAATCGAACGATTGGACAACTCCTAGACAGCTTGCCTACTAGTATAGAGCGATAACGTCTTCAGGATGTAACAATGTTTTCCATGACTATATAAAAGACATGTGTATAGAATCTTAATGATTGGCCGGCTCCTAGACAGCTTGCCAGCTAGTATAGAGCGATAACGTCTTCAGGATGCAACTATGTTTTCCCTGACTATACGTAATAAATTAATATGACGCTTCAACTAGCACATATCGCTCAATTCTCGAATAATTAATGCTCCTAGACAACGTGCTGGTATAGATCCATCAATTAATTATTTCTAGTCACTAGATTCATCAATTGAAATCCTAGAAAATATTCTACGTTCTTCATAATATTTCATTACTTCAATTCATGGCTCTTCCCAGCAGAATTCCACGGGTTAGTAATAAATATTCAACGTACGGGCATCTGAGCCACCATCGAGTAAACCCTAGAAAATGGTGCAAGTGTACTCAACAATAATGCACTAACGAGCACCTGAATGCACGAACGAGCATTCAAAAATACGAAGGAATGGGGAAACCTATGCAAAATAGGGAAGAAAATAATAATAATAAAATATTAATTGAGGCACTTAGGGGACCGGGCCCAACTGCCGGCCAGATATGCCGCTGTGGCCGGTCCCACGCCTCTTCCTTTATTTTATCTTATTTTATTATTTTCCTTGATCTCATGAAAACTCCTTCATTTTGAGCAAAACTCCTTCGTATAGGAAACTCCTCAGTTTCACGATATTTCCTTCACATCAAGGAAATAATATAAAATTAGGAAAGGTATCACGGGACCGACCCACTAGCCGGCCGGCCATGCCCTAGCCGTGACCGGTCCCACACCTTGTGACCCCTCATTTTATTATTATTATTATTATTATTTCCTTCATCTCATGGAACCTCATTCATTTTGAGGAAACTCTTCCGTTTCAACAAACCCCTTAATTTCATGATATTTCCTTCACATCATGAAAATAATATAGGAAAGGTGTCACGGGACCGGGCTTATTAGCCGGCCGACCATGCCCTAGCCATGGCCGGTCCCACACCTTGTAATGCCTTATTTTATTATTATTATTATTATTTCCTTCATCTTATGAAGTTCCTCAGTTTGAGCAAAACCCTGATTTCTTCATATTTTCTCAAATATTGCTCAAATGCGCATCAGAAAATATCAAAATTCTCAGGACTGAGACACGAACACTATGGTGACATGGTCATATTACCTTGAATGACCAGGGTTGGCCCTTTGGCTTGCAAGAGACCAGTCCCACATATTTTCATCATTTGACCTAATTTGTTCACATTAGGTTCAAACTCTTCCAAACAACTTGGAATTTCATCAAACGGTCGTCACTCGATCCCGTGACCACTAGGGCCGGTTCCATGACTTCTTGGTCGGTCCCTCACTTCTCCATAATTAAGCTTTATTACCTAATGCTCAGACGAGCACTATTTTAATAAATGATTAAACCAACATTTAATCATCCTTTCACCAACAGGTCTTCAAAGGACTTTGGTATTTGCTCACTTGAGCATCTGGGAGCTACATAGCTGGCCCATCATCCCATGTATCCGTTCCTTCTCCCACTCAGTGATTGGTTTTCAATAAATCATCAATTGATCAGCAATTGATCAAAATTAGGGTTTCAAATCCAAGGCTCATAATTCCGAGCAGGTTCAAACACTAATAATTTTATGTTGATCCCGTGATCAACATTGTAATTAATTATACTCGGTCCAATTGCAAGTATCTTAAATTAATATTTTTTTTGGTCCCGCTATCAATAATTCATCAGATGAGCAATATTTGCTCAGACTAGAAATATTGGTTCAACTATCAATATTCAACAATTCATCAAACGAGCAATATTTGCTCACCTTAACTATTAACATTCATTCGACAATTATACCTATATCTCAACAGACATATTCAATTCATGAGTCCTAGAACATTCTTAAATCATGTTCGACTCAGCAATACAAAGATTCATCGTCTCATCAAGTCAACAACCGACTAAATAAATACACGTCACGCCTTGCAGATTCCACAATCACGAGATATCAATCGTGTCACATGGGGGGATATCAACTAGGGTTTTGGTGCAGCGTAATACGGCACGGGTGTCCATCCACGATGAGAATGTGAGCAAGTCGTGCAAGCGGTTAGAGGAGTTAGCAGAGTAGTGGGTGGATAATCAACCAAGTCTCTGCACGATGAGCAACTGGTTATAACACGATTTCCCACTTCCACACTCTTTGACTCCAGCAACTGTCACACTTCATGGGATCAAGGTGTCTACGATTCTTGCAATATAAATAAGTCTCTGAACCCATGATTGACAGACAACAACTAAGAACCAGAACGCTCGTTTTGAACAAAGAATTCTCATCACACAAGAATTCTCATCATCTAAGAAATCACTCTAATTCAATCAATCAGAACTTATCTTATTTCTTCACGTAGAATTCACAACTCACCTATAATCCTTGATCACCATTGATATCACACATTTCTCAGCTTCCCTCTTACAGATCGATCCATCTTCTCTTGTGACCGAATTGACTCTGGAACGGACATTGTCTTGGTTTAGGCCGGAGTCCTACAGATTGATCTCTCAAATTCAAGCACTCCCTTTGCAGTGCATATGTGTGAGGTTAAGAAGTTTGCTCGGTTCGAGGAGTCTCCTCCGCACGGTCGTCTCCTTACTTCCTTAAAAACCAGCAAATCTTTTTGCCCCATCTACAGATTGGCGACCACAGTGGGAGATTAATCTCTCGGTTGCAATCTCAATTCATCAAGATGGTTGATCTTAGGCCAGGTTCAGTTACAACCCCTAACCCAAACAATGCTAGCACTAGCAACAACAGTGGTGGTTCTCCAGTCGCTCCCGCTTCCAACAATGACGCTACTGATACCACCCCTCCTCAAACCAACATCAGAAACAATCCTCTCTTCGGACGATTTCCTGAGGAAATCATAAGGGATCCACCTACTATAAATGATCTCATGAAGATCCAGGAAATTCTCTCCAAGAATCAAATAGACATGACTACAACACAGAAAAAGTTATACGCTCACCTCAAGAATCTCACGGAAAAGTTGTCACCTGAACAAACTCAGACCCGACGTCAATCACAGAAAGAGAAAGGGAAAGCCAAGGAAATATTCTCGGTTGCTGATCCCGAAGTCTCTCCAATTCATGTGGCGGATGATGATGAAGTCCACAAAGCTGCAGACAACCCACCAGAGAAAGAGTCATCCATTTTCATCACTCGCGAAGATTTGGAACGCCTCTTGGAGAACCGTGGAAAAGATAAGACATCCTCATCGTCCACCGTCACCAACCTTCATATCCCGCTGATACGCAAATGATTCCTCTTCCAAAGGGTTATACCTCTCCAACATTCACTCTCTATGATGGAACAGGCAATGCTCGAGAACATGTTTCTCGGTTTCTGGAATCGCTGGGTGAACATGAGCACAACCATGTCGTCCATTTGAAGGAATTCTCAAAGTCTCTGACATGCAGAGCATACATATGGTACAACAAAATCGCACCAGGAAGTATCACCAGTTGGGGAGAAATGATTAATGCTTTGTACAGAAAATACTTCTTCGTGTCAGAGCAAGTCACTCTCTCTGATCTTGGAAGGATGTTTCAAAGGAGCAACGAACATCCTAATGATTATGTGAAGAGGTTCAGAGTTCAAGCCCTGGACTGTCATGATCCAAATGTCACATAGCAGCAACTTGTAGACTTGTACATCAATGGAATGATCCCGATCTACAGAGCTTTACTGGAAAATATCAGGTTCCAGACTTTCTCAGAACTTTATGAAGTAGCTAAGGGATCAGCAACTACCGCACATGCTTTACTGGAGAGAGCAAAAGCTACAAAAGCTGAAGAACCACGAGAGACTCGAGGTAGCAGATATTTGATCAACAAATAGTACAACCTCCAACCTTCCACAAATATTGTTGCAGAAGGGAGCAAACAAAAATCCGAGCCACAGCACAAGCATACTTCTCCAGCTCCTTCGAAAGCACAAAGGAAGGATAATCAAACCCGAGACGCACAAGCTCCTACCCAATGCACATGAACTGAACAAGAAGAACCTGACTTCCCTTTTCCCACTGAAGAGGTGATTGAACTACTAGATGTCTGGGTCCAAGATGGTGCAATCAAATTACCGTATATCAAGAAAGAACCAACTGAAGAGGAAATGGAAAATCCTCGTTACTATCACTTTCATAGATTCGTTAATCATCCCACGAGTGACTGCAGGATTTTGAAGCACATATTTAAAAAAAAAAAAAGTCGAATCAGGAGAGCTTAACTTAGGGACTGAAGGAGTACACAGAGACCCTCTCCCAGTCAGAACCTTCACTCTCTCTGAACCACCCATCAAGGAAGCAGTTCAATCCTTAATCGAACATGTATGTGAATTGCTGTACTTATCAAAGGCTCAAAGGAAGGACATGTTTGTTGCATTGAATCACATCATGTCAGGGAAGCGTTTATCGATTCAGGAGACACTCCCTGAGCCTTCAGTAACAGACAAGGAAATGTATGACTGGGACTTCTCACCACAGTCCATCTCAAAGGAAACAAATTCAAACGAGCGTTGATTGATGTTGGCACTACTGTCAATGTCATCCCTTTGAAAACTCTCAGAGTTGCTGGTATCACTCGACAAGAAGCTATTCATGCTCCAATCTCAATCATGGATCATGAAGGGACGCCCACAGATGCTTATGGCTACATTCTCAAGATGACCTGGACAGAAACCAAGTTTTACATAATCCGAGAAGATCCAGGATATGATATGATCCTCGGACGTACGTGGATTCATGCTGAAAAGGTGACTCCAACACCTTCAATTGCACATTTCTTTGTTGAAAAAAGCTATGATTAGAAAGAAATAGAGGATACTCCATCGTTAGAGCATCCGAAGGAAGTCAAAACCTTGATGGATCCGACACTAAAACTGAAGAAAATGCGCATGCTTTCATCAAAAGGTTCAAGCACTCGAGCAAGTCTTATTCCCCCTCATGCGTCCAATTTTTAAACATCTTTGCTCTGGTCCGGGGATTCACTCCACCAACAACTTAGCTATTGCAAAATGCTATGAATGGATAACCTCACCTCAACAATATTTTACAAAGTGGTTGGACGCGGAGCCACTTCGAGTCGAGCATCTCACTAATACCATCATCGCTGAAATAATGGCTGAACACAACAAGCAGTATCCCATATATATTATCCCTTACACGAATGTCCATATATGCCGCAAGATTAGAAGGCTCCACAAACATGAAATCCCACTGTACGAGGAGTTCCGAACCAACAGAAGATATTCAGTGCGCGGACAATCAAGTCTAATAAGTTCCATGAAAGAGATTTAGTTCTCAAAGCAACTAAGCGTAAACTTCCTTCTACAAGGAGCTCCAACTGGGAAGGACCTTTCATGATCTCTAAGTATGTTGCTGGTGGATATTACAGATTAATCAACATGGATGGCAAGGAAAATATGGCAGTAATACACGAGACTTGGCTCAAAGCATTTGACGCATAAGATATTGGATCTTTGAGGTATTGGGGTTCAAGGCACGAACGCCCAAATATCTGAATTTGGCAATCCAGATTTTCTTTTATTGTATTTCAATTCCTCCAAAATGTTTGCAATACTTGCATTCAATAATTTGAATTCAACAACTTATCAAAGTTCATTTTACTTAAAGAAAATCTCTATCAAATCCAAAAGAAATCCTCAATCATCTACTTATCCAAAACCAATCAAAAAATCAAAACCAAAAAAAAAAGTAAAACCTCACATCTCTCAGAAGTTCGAAAGTTCAAGAGATCATGGAAAATAAATCAAAGAAAATCAGCAAAGTAAGATTTTTGCTCCTCTGCATCCTTCAACACTTGTAAATCCCGCCTTCTCCATCTCCAGCTCTTCAGTCAATCTAGCAATCTTGTCTTCCTTCTTCATCACATCATCATTGGGAAAGGGTATATAATTCTCATATGAATCCTTGATAGCATTTATCTTCTTACAAAGCCACTTCACGTTGAAGCCGAGTCTCTCAGAATTCTCCAAGTTGAACTCCCAATCAAAGAGTACATCTTGAGTAACAATATTTCTAGCCCTGGTGCATATATCATTTATAATACACAAGATAACACCTACTTGTATTGTTAAAGAATAGGCACGTTTAGGGTTTCTAGTAACGATTATGTGACCAAACTTCTTCCATATCTTCTCGTACAAGCCTGCATATCCAGTAGGAATGTTGAATCCGCCAACTAGTTCGTGGTATGGGAGTGATTCACCAAATGGAGGTTCAAAAGCAACTCCTGCACTAGGGTATTCATGTACCACTATGCGAGTCTCCACCATTGGAACAGTCTCTTCTATCTCAAGAGCAGTCTCTTCCATCTCTGGAGCAGTTTCTTCTATTATTGGAGCAGCTTCTTCTATCTCCATCGATGGAGCAGGATCAGTTTGGTCTATCACAGTTTCTTCCATACATGGCATTGTTTCTTCTATCCCTGGAGTAATGACGACCTGAGCCTCGGTTCCCTTAATAGCTTCAATAACGACCTCTTCACGATATTGAGATGCTGAAATGGTTGTGTTGCCACTTTGATTCATAATGCCACTCTGTTTATGGGTGAAAATCGTTTCTACTGATTTTGGTAATTTTGGGTGTGTGGGTGAGAAACAAATCTAAACCCTAAATAATTTATTGCACGGGAGTACTTTTGATTCGAGAGATCAATCTGTACAATCCTGGCCTAAACCAAGAAATGGCCGTTCCAGGCTTGCTTCGGTCACAAAGTGAAGGAAAAGGGTTGGTCTTAAGGAGGGAAGAGAAGAAAGTGTTGAGACCAGAATAGTTGATTCTGGAAGTATGGGCGTTTTATGACTTGTATCAGAAAGTAGAACTAGTAAGCAGGATGGAAAGCTACTAGGTGATTTCTAGATATTGTGTGTTGCTGGCCAAAACTTGTCTTTTGGTGGAAATAGGTGAAACCTATTTATACAAGTCATAGTGAAACGTACCCTGGTCTCGTAAGAAGTGGAAACGATTGAGTGGTGGAAGAAAATAGTAACGTGTAACTGCCAGACGTTATGCTTCCATGATGAAGGAAGTGAATTCGTGTAACCGTCAGTCATTACTCTTCCATGATGAAGGAAATGAATTTTTTACACCGTTACTTCTCACCACCACTAATTATCCTACTTCATGACACTTTCTTCTAACGGGTGCATTGCACGCCGCACGCTGTAAACTGCCAGACCAATACCCTGATGAGCATCCCCCAGTTTGTGACATATTTTGATGTTTCAAGTGTTTCCGTGGAAACATGTAGCACTTTTCTACGTGTGGCAGGTAAAAATTGAGAGGCTTGCCGCAGGTAAATAACATGTAATGCTAGGCTCGTCTTGGCTAGTCGCCTAAAACATATCGTGAGCTTATCGGTTCGTTGGCGAACTTGGATGGCTGAGATTGCATCTCATGAAGAAGGATGGCCATTGATTATGGCCACATCTTGTTGTATAGTGAAGTGGCGTCGGCCACATGCGAATGGCATGCCGGTGGCGTAGCCATGGCATGGTGGCATGATAGTAGTCGCGGCATAGTGGTATGCCAGAGATGTTACGGTATGACCAAAGCTAAAAACTGGCTCCACAGCCAAAGTAAGGGTTTGGCGCCGCTGGAAAGATTTGGCGTGGTTGGAAAGGTTTGGCGTGGACAAATCTTGGCACATTGGAAGGATTTGGCGTGGCCAAGTTTTGGCGCCGTTGGAAAAATTCTCCTTGGAAGAATTAGGGCTTGGCGTGGCCAATGCGCCATGAAAGAATTCTCTCTGGAAGAATTAGGGCTTGGCGTGGCCAAGGCTCCGTGGAAGAATTCTCCTTGGAAGAATTGGAGGCCGGTAAGCAAAATGGGGCCGACCTCATTCGGAATGCATGTGGCGCATTTAGGGCGACCTGATTGGTCGATGGGAAGTGGGTCCGGCAAGCTGGGGCGTGGCCAAACTTCCGGTGCGCTGCGGCGGATTTAAAGTGACCTGATTGGTCGAGGGAAATATGGCCGGTTTAGGATGGGGCGTGACCAATGGCAAGGCCACGCCTCCCTTTGCTGCTGCGGCTCCCAATTTTTTCTGATTCTGGGCGAGGCTTTGCACCTGCTAATCCATGGCGGATTAACTACCTAGTTTGCCTAGGCTTAATTTTTTGACAAGCAAGGTCTAGTATGTTGCGCGAGGCGCAAAACCCTGACTTCTGCAAATTAGTAAGGTTGATTGAATTCTATGTGTCGACACATAGCTCTTTTAAGTTCATTGCCAGAGAGCAGCATGCTTTTATGATTGAATACCTTATGCAGAGATCTTATTCTTGATACTTGGAGATTCATGCTACTCTACTGCGAGTGAACACGAATTGTCATGCCATATCAACATTAAGAGTTCATCCGGAGAACATAGCATAGAAGGCATTCAGAAGAAATTATATTAAGTTTATATGCGCGAGAAGCCGAAATTTACAGAACATCTGGGGTTCGCCAGTCTGGATAAATTTCATGTAAGTATATTGAGCGGCTCAATAAATTTGCCAGTGGATAGGTTAGCACACATGGCTCTGTTTCCTTGTAGAGTGACAGCACATCGGATGCAAGGTTTTACGATTTTAACCCTAAGCTAAAAACCACCATCAACATTAAGTCCCCTGCTTAGCACGTAACAGTGGCGTTGTTGCGGGGTAAACATGAGATGGTGACGGTCAAGAGCAAAATCGAAGGGGGCAAGACATGAAGATTTTGCCAGGGAAATTTAACTAACCTTTGGTGGAAGGCATGAGGAATCCGTGATCTTGTATTGACGACTTGGCGCATTTTCGGCTCGACCAGGCGGTGTCGACGTAGAGTCTTGCTTCCCGGAACATTGGTGCCAATTTGGGCCATAGAGTGGTGAAGATGGTGCTTCCGGTCTGGGAATGGCGGGCGGCGCGGCTTTGAACGGTGGAGATTGCGTTGCTTTGAACGGCGGAGATGGCGCTTCAATCTTGACCGAGCGGAGATGATGCTTCGGAATGGCGAATAGCGCGGCTATCTTAGAAGGACCAATGGCGTGGTGAAGATGGAGCCATGGAGCATCGGTCTTGGGACGCAGAGAGGATGACACTGGCTCAGTTGCGACGTGAAGATGGCACTAGCTAGGACGCGGACTGTTGGCGTCGGCTTGGCCGTGGCGCTATTAGACGTGGAATGGTAGAAATTGTCTTCAGTCCATGAAATTGTGGAAATCGGCTTCGATCCAGCGGAATGGTGAAATCGGCTTGTCGCGGAGTGGTGGAAGGCGGCTTCGATTCTGAGTGGAATGATGGCAAAGCGGCTTGATTCCGTGGAATGATGGAAGGCGGCTTCGATTCCGTGGAAGGATGACGACTGGCTTCAGTTCCGTGGAATGATGGCAACTGGTTTCAGTTCTGTGGAAGGATGACGACTGGCTTCAGTTCCGTGGAATGATGTCAACTGGCTTCAGTTCCGTGGAAGGATGACGATTAGCTTCAGTTCTGTAGAAGGATGACGACTGGCTTCGGAAATCCGGCTACCAAATGGTGGTGATGACGTTATTTACTTGACCACGGAGCGGGTGGAAAATAGTGTTGTTGGCTTGACCACAGAACGGGCGGAGATGACGCTGCTGGCTAGGTCCGTGGAAAAGTGGAGATGACGCTGCAACTTCGGCCATGGACCATCGATGTTGGCGCTGAAACTTTGGACACAGAGCGCTGATGATGGTGCTGCAACTTCGGCCACAAACTGTTGATGTTGGCGCTCGAAGCATTGGCGTTGGATTGACCAAGGAGTGTTGCAGGTTGAGTGGCTTGTGTTCCTTGTGCTGGCGCACTGCTGGTTCGGTCATGGAGCATAAGTGTGGTGCACCCAGTCATATATTCCCGTTCATGGAGCAAGAAGGAATCCTTATTCTGTTCAAACTTTAGAAACTCCGTCTGCATGAAAAGAGGTATCGACTCTCTTCTGTTTTCTGTTGCTCATCTGGATCCGTGCTTTCGTCTGCAGTGTCTCTCTGATAGGTGTAGAATACACCTAATTTACTATCTAGTAGTTTATGCTTTCTTTGCTATTTTTCTTGTAAATTATGTATTTTACGCTTGTTTTGAGTTTTATAGCTACTATGGAGTCACACGGAGGAAAAGAAGAAGAAGTTACTCTATTTTGAGCCAAAAGGGCAAAATTGTCATTTCATGGGCGATTACTAAAGAAAGGACAGTTCAAGTTAAGGGGCTGCCAAACTGGGTAGCCCTTATCCAGAAATGTAGTGCTATTATCAGCTGGTAAAATGGATGTATAAACCCAAACCCATAGACCCACACCCACACCCGTACCCGAATCTGCCCCATTTAACCTTCATCCTAAATCGAGAAACACTTTTCTTTAACATTTTCACTTTCACTCGAATTTAAAGCGAAGATTCTGTCTTTGAGTGAAATCGAGAGAGAGCCGAGGGTTTTGGTGCCGTCATTAAGCAAGATTGAAGAGGTTAAAAGTTAGGGTTTGCCTCGAAATCAAGATAGAGAGAGTTGTGGCAGCCATGGAACCGAGAAATTGGAAGAATCGAGCTCGTTCTTGAGCGGGTGTTATAAATGGGAGATGAAACAAAGACGAGTCCATTTGTCGAATTGAGAAGATTTCATTGTTGTTACGGTTTGAAGATTGAATTGAATTGGGGTTTGCAACAGGAAGAGATGATGAGAACCGAGATGGAGAAGAAGATGATGTTAGTGAGCCACTGCTGCTGAAGAGAGAAGGCATTGAGGCTTCAGATCCAGAGAATGAGCTCGAGAAATAGGGGTCGAATTGTCTCGGATGGATAGAGAGCTAGGGTTTGATTGTGTGAGACTACGGGATTTGGTTATTACATGGACCGAAATGGCAAAGCATTGCGGTTCAAGGTGTTTCGTGATGTTGATGATTCTGATGGTGAAGCTCAGGGAA
Organism: Papaver armeniacum; assembly: GCA_023531295.1. Taxonomy (NCBI): domain Eukaryota; kingdom Viridiplantae; phylum Streptophyta; class Magnoliopsida; order Ranunculales; family Papaveraceae; genus Papaver; species Papaver armeniacum. The sequence goes on from JAJJWW010014748.1 coordinate 103,283, forward strand.
GGAATGGGTTTGTATGCAATTGCAAAACAGTGGGGTTAGATGTATGTTAGGGTTTGAACTTGTTTTGGGTTGAAAGCACAACAGATGAAATTGAAGAAGATGGGTTCGATTTGGCAGTGATGTTGAGGCCGAACTGCCAGAATGTGAAGTTGAAGGATGGGCTTGTTACGAGAAATGCGGTCAATTGGATTAGGAATGATTTACGGGGCTACAATGGAAGTGAAGCGAAGGAGTAATTATTGGCACCGATTTGAGCTCAAGATGAGGAAATAACGGTGGAATTGATAATGCTAAGGCACCGTGAGATGGTGATGAGCAAGGTGCGATTCTGAGATAGGGTTAGAAGCAAGGTTGCGTTTGGTTGTGAGGTGATTATGGCCTGGAGTTACAAAGATGAGAAGAAGCTGTGGCCTGAGCTAGAATGAGTATGTATGAGGAGCAGCAAAGTGATTGCTGGTATGAGGATGGTTCAGTGTTGGCTTGGCAGTGATGTCAGAAGGAGTTTCAGGAGCAATGATGTGATGGTGCCCAGCTCTTGTTGTCTGGTGATGGTTGCTTCTGAAGCTGAGGAATTACAGCTGGTATTGATGCAATACAAGAGAAGGAGGTGCAGAATGTGGACTGGAGCTTGCAAGACTTGGAGTTGGTTATGTTGCAGGTGGCTTGAACCTGGTGGAATTGAAGTGATGCTGGAGAGTATTGGCATTGGAATTGGTGACTGCAGTGTCTAAACTGCAGGATTGGCCAGTATTGATTGAGCTGCTGTTATGTGCTATATGGAAGTAAAAACTGAAATGAACCTGGTGATATTGGTGAATGCAAGCTACAGCTCAGATGGAGGATATGTGAAGAGATGGCTTGTATGTTGAGCAGGTTGAACTGAAGATGCAGTGAAGCTGTTGCAAATGGTGGTGAAGGGATTCAAAGGAGAACAGAATGCACAGCCATCTTGGCTGTGAACTGCAAGGCAAGTGCAAAATTGCAGTGGCCTGGTCTGGACTGAGCTGGATCATTGACTCGTTTTGACTCGGCAGTTGACCTGAGTTGGATCGTTGACTAACGGTTTGACTTTTGACCGTTATCTCTAACGGTGGACCGACGGAATATTCCGCCGAATATTCCCTTGACGGTGAACTTTTTCAGGTGTGCCGCACGGGCGACTATTCCGGTCGGATTAGGCCACAATCCCGATTTTCCGTGAGCCAAAAATTCCGAGAATTTTCTATGGACTTCTCTCATGGGTGTGAAGACTTGGGCTAGGAATTGGATGGAGAATTGGACTCAAATTTGGAAAGAGAAGGTGGAAGAGTTGAGAAAAGCTTGGATTTGGAAATTGAATTGCAAAAGGAAAAGGATTCTACTCCTTAGAAGATTTGGAGAATATTGAAGCCTATAAATAGAGAAGTTTTACACACACATCTCTACACACACAACACTTTTCTTTTCTTATTCTTTGTATGAACTCTTTAACATGAGTAGTTAATTTTATTGATTGAGGATGAATTCCTAGTTTTTAAACATATGATTTGAGTTTTTGTTTCAATTCTATCTTGAAGTTTTTCACATGATTATCGTTTGTTTTTACTAATAGGAATGATCTTAAAGACATTCATGATTGATTGATAGATTGTTTAGGTGGCCAACTAAATTGATTTGTTAATTTGATCTAAAGCTAGTGAAAGTTAGGAGATAAGTAATCGTTTCTTGACTCTTTACATAAGTAGCAAACACGAGACCTTGCGGAGGGATTAGTGGAGCAATTGTGTGTAGAAACAACGCTAGAAAGTGAACCAAGCGAACCGAGTTTAACTACTAGTACTAAACCTAAATTCATAGATCTTAATGCATTCTCGGGAATTACATCTTGTAAGCGAACCTCAAGGTGGTTCTTTTGAATAGAATCGATAACTAAGCGGACCTGTTACTCAGTGAAATTAGGGATTTTGGGGCTAGCTAAGCGGACCTGCTATCCTACGGTTGGTGATAATCTGTGACTAATAACAAGTAGAAAAGAACATAACTTGATTCATTGTTTCGTAACGAAGAAGGATTCCTTGATCTTGTCTCTATTATTGCTTTCAACTTTACCTTTTAATTGTTTTGTTTATTTTCTTTTGCTTTTTACACCCCCCTTTTTGTGACAATTTTTACAACTAGAATCTCGTGCTCCTCGTGGGATCGACCTTGACTACCCTATATTACTTGTTAATTAGGTAGTAAAGTATTAATTAATTTGTTGTGGTTACGACACGCATCAAATTTTTAGCGCCACTGCCGGGAGCAGCGGATGATTTTAGTTGTTTTTATTTTTCTTTTTGCTTTATTCTTGCTTTGTTGGATTCTATTCCGTATCTAACTTGGTTTCGATAATCTTATTTCTCTGTATCGGTTTTCCATGTACGGTGGACAAGAGCAAGCATATTACAACAATCAATACGGTTTTCAACCTCAACATTATGGCAATTTCCAACCATCCTTAGGATACAATCAAAACCAATCTTTTGGCTATGATCAAATTCCTACGAACATTATGGATATTCTCATACATATCAACAACCTTATGACGGTAATGTGCAGACAGAGAATTTGGAATATACTCCTCTTCATCGTGTTTTTCCTTCACTTTTTCCAAAAGAGGAGATGCCGTCTAACGGTGGTAAGCGTGTGAACGTCAGGAAACTTGCACAGAAATTATACAAATTGGAAGATGATGGAGACTCGGAAGAGCTTGTCGCAGAAATTAGTAGGACTATTCATATGGAACTTAAACGACGTCGGGATAAAGGTTATGAAACCGATGAAGATTCTTATTATGGTGAGTCCGAAAGTGAAGATGATTGTGTTGAAAAGGACCAACCTTTGGAGACTTTTGATGACGCTAGTGTAGATTACTCAAGCCTTGATCTTAATAATGATCAATCACCTATTCAAGAGGTAGAGCTTGAGGAAGATGCACTTAGTGCTTGGAAAAAATTTCTTCGGGAAAGATGGGAGTCCGCGGAAGTGTATGAGGATTGCAACAATGAGGAAGTTATTCCAACTCCGGATCATAATAACGATCCTTCACCTATTCAAAAGGAGGAGATTGGGTGTGACTTACCTATTGTTATAAACGGTGTAACACCCGCACATGAAAATCTTACAATTTATACCGAGGAAGATTATATGAGGGAAGAATGGCCCGATTCCGATGATGAGAATGTTGAAGAGATGATGCTAGAGGATGAGACCACATTCATTGATTTTGTGGAAGACCCAATTGAACTTGCGAATGATTTTAATGATGCCGAGACTTTGGTTAAGGTAGAAAACGACGAAGAATGGTTGCAAGGTTTAATAGAGGACCACGATATACAAGAGGTAAGTAATTCACTCGAATTTTTTAAGGATGAAGAGGATTCTATAATACAAGAGATTGTGCAAGGTTTGTCTAACCCTTTGCCTATTGATTCTACTCCTTTACCTCTTATTGGTTTGAATGTATGTTCTTCGAAAGTATTTTTGGATGATTTTGTTTCTAGATATCCACCATTGGAAACACTTGATTCTACCACTATGCAGGTTTGCCAAAAGGAAACCATGGAAGTTCCCAAATTCTATATTCTTTATACACTTCCGAGTGTGGACGAGAATAAGTGTGGGGGAAATTTCTATCGAGCGATAATTTCACTATTGTTTTCTTGTGCTAATATTTGTATGGAGTTATTGTTTGCAAAACAGGTATTATGGGTGGATCCTCAAATTTTCCGATTGTTAGTGTATGGGGTATGAATCTTAAAAGAGCCAAGTCGGGCCGTCGACTTTAAAACAAGCGCTTCATGGGAGGCAACCCATAGGTTTTGTATTTCTTATTTCCTTTTGCTTTTGTTATTTCTTTTTCTTGTTTCTTATCATGTTAAAATTTCCCACCTTGACTTTACTAGGAGGATTCAATTACATTGAGGACAATGTAAGGTTTAAGTGTGGGGGAGTGGTTAAGCATGTTTTTAAAACAAAAATTACAAAAAAAAATTGAAAAATTTTGAAAGAAAAAAAAAAGTTTTACATAAAAATTTCAACTTTTAAAGATTTTAGAGTCACTAGCATATTTCTAGGTATGTTTACATAGAGATTTTGACCGACATAGTTGAACTTGGAAATGTTAGAGAACTACATTCGGATTTCTTGTTTGTTTGAGTGTTAAATAATGGATTTAATCATGCCGGTGATGCGAATTTGGTGCAGGGAGAAATGCGTTATTAGAGTTGCTGATCAATCATTAGTGGAGACTACCCGTATTCATATCATGTGAGGCACCGACCAGAAATTTTCCATCTAATAAAGAGCTTCTTTTGAGTGTGTGTCACCGTACGTTAATTCCGGGTAGAATGGTGAGCTACCCAACCTCCCACCAATAAAAGCACTACTCTTTGATCTCTTGAGTGCTAATTTTGTCAATCATGAGGGTGACGTCCATGGATGAAAGCTTCCTTCTTGTAGTTCGATTTGCAGTTAGCACCATTCTCTCGCGACAACAACGGATCCATAGAAACACATTCATCATCAACAAGGAGCGACATCAAAATCTACAAGAAAAGTTGGAAAAGTTTAAGGTTTATAAGCAACGGAATGAGAAAAGGAGCAAATTTCAAAAACAAGTTAAGCAACAATACAATGAGCATAATTATACATACAAGTATGAAGACTTATTCATGAAAGCGAAGAAAATTAAAAGGTGAGAATTTTTGAAAGTTTATGATTTCAAGACGATACAAGTTGTGAAGAATCAAGTGGTAAAATACTTCTTCCACGGCCATGGTTTATTTTGTATTTAATTTCTCTTGTGTTTTAAAAAAAAAAAAAAAAAAAAAAAAAAAAAAAGAAAAAAAAAAAAGAGAGAAAAACAAGAGAAATATTTGTTCTTATTTGTTTTGCCGTGGGGAAGGAAAATTTTTAAGGTAGTTTCAAGCGACAAGGATTTTAAGGTAAAAAGAGTTATAAAATGTTAAGGATTTATGAAATTCAAGGGTTTATCATCAATAGTTGAAACCGAAGACGAAGAAGATAAAGACGAGGAGCGGAAGACGTTTCTATTGGATGCCGTGAGAGTGGTGTTATCATAATTGGCGATCGGATGTGAAGGTGAGTAAGTAATCTCATCCTCGATAATATGGTTGATTTCCTTTCTTAGAGATCGTCAGAAAAATGGTTTTTCAAAATATTAAAAGATGTGGGTTTTTAAAAATATTTCGGAAGTTATCCTTCCTACCATTCAACGTGTTGCGGGAATTCTCTCTTCATTCCTACCGCACACATGTGAGAACCATAAAAAGCCGTCTTTTTGAGTGCAATTATCATAAAATCCTTTTTGGTGAGGCGAAGTTGAGGCGAAATGCTTATTGATCGTTTCTCAAACACGCATTCTCTCATTATGGTGTGGTTATTTCTCACTCAACATTTAAGAATGAGAATATGTTCTTTAGTATTTCTAACTTCTTATTACTAGCATGCGAAATTCTATGTCCTCATAACTCTTTGGATGCTTGTGACGCTTGAACGCTTTGAAGTTGTGAGTTTTTAGTTTGATTTGCTCGAGGACTAGCAAAGTCTAAGTGTGGGGGAATTTGATAGGTGTAGAATACACCTAATTTACTATCTAGTAGTTTATGCTTTCTTTGCTATTTTTCTTGTAAATTATGTATTTTACGCTTGTTTTGAGTTTTATAGCTACTATGGAGTCACACGGAGGAAAAGAAGAAGAAGTTACTCTATTTTGAGCCAAAAGGGCAAAATTGTCATTTCATGGGCGATTACTAAAGAAAGGACAGTTCAAGTTAAGGGGCTGCCAAACTGGGTAGCCCTTATCCAGAAATGTAGTGCTATTATCAGCTGGTAAAATGGATGTATAAACCCAAACCCATAGACCCACACCCACACCCGTACCCGAATCTGCCCCATTTAACCTTCATCCTAAATCGAGAAACACTTTTCTTTAACATTTTTCACTTTCACCTGAATTTAAAGCAGTATCTGCTGCTGAGTGAAATCGAGAGAGAGCTGAGGGTTTTGGTGCCGTCATTAAGCAAGATTGAAGAGGTTAAAAGTTAGGGTTTGCACTCGAAATCAAGATAGAGAGAGTTGTGGCAGCCATGGAACCGAGAAATTGGAAGAATCGAGCTCGTTCTTGAGTGGTGTTATAAATGGGAGATGAAACAAAGACGAGTCTCATTTGTCGAATTGAGAAGATTTCATTGTTGTTACGGTTTGAAGATTGAATTGAATTCTGGGGTTTGCAACAGGGAAGAGATGATGAGAACCAGATGGAGAAGAAGATGATGTTAGTGAGCCACTTCTTTGCTGAAGAGAGAAGGCATTGAGGCTTCGGATCCGAGAGAATGAGCTCGAGAAATAGGGGTCGAATTGTCTCAGATGGATAGAGAGCTAGGGTTTGATTGTGTGAGACTACAGGACTGGTTATTACATGGACTGAAATGGCAAAGCATTGCAGTTCAAGGTGTTTCTGTGATGTTGATGATTCTGATGGTGAAGCTCAGGGAAGGAATGGGTTTGTATGCAATTGCAAAACAGTGGGGTTAGATGTATGTTAGGGTTTGAACTTGTTTTGGGTTGAAAGCACAACGAGATGAAATTGAAGAAGATGGGTTCGATTTGGCGGTGATGTTGAGGCTGAATCAGAATGAAGTTGAAGGATGGGCTTGTTCGAGAAATGCGGTCAATTGGATTAGGAATGATTTAGGGGGCTACAATGGAAGTGAAGCGAAGGAGTAATTATTGGCACCGATTTGAGCTCAAGATGAGGAAATAACGAGTGGAATTGATAATGCTAAGGCACTTTGTGAGATGGTGATGAGCCAGTGCGATTCTGAGATAGGGTTAGAAGCAAGGTTGCGGCTGGTTGTGAGGTGATTATGGCCTGGAGTTACAAAGATGAGAAGAAAGCGTGGCCTGAGCTAGAATGAGTATGTATGAGGAGCAGCAAAGTGATTGCTGGTATGAGGATGGTTCAGTGTTGGCTTGGCAGTGATGTCAGAAGGAGTTTCAGGAGCAATGATGTGATGGTGCCCAGCTCTTGTTGTACATGGAGCTTTAGGGGTTGGCGGTGATGGTTGCTTCGATTATAGATGCAATGGAGGTGATTACTCCGGTGGTATTGATGCAATACAAGAGAAGGAGGTGCGAGAATGTGGTGGAGCTTGCAAGACTTGGAGTTGGTTATGTTGCAGTGGCTTGAACTGGTGGAATTGAAGTGATCTTTGGAGAGTATTGGCATTGGAATTGGTGACACAGTGTCTAAACTGCAGATTGGCCGATATTGATTGATTTCTTTGTTATGTGCTATATGGAAGTAAAAGCGAAATGAACTTGGTGATATTGGTGAATGCAAGCTACGGCTCGAGATGGAGGATATGTGAAGAGATGGCTTGTATGTTGAGCGGGTTGAATCGAAGATGCGGTGAAGTCAGTTGCAAATGGTGGTGAAGGGATTCAAAGGAGAAGCAGAATGCACAACCATCTTGGTATGTGAATCGCAAGGCAAGTGCAAAATTGCAGTGGCCTGGTCTGGACTGAGCTGGATCATTGACTCGTTTTGACTCGGCAGTTGACCTGAGTTGGATCGTTGACTAACGGTTTGACTTTTGACCGTTATCTCTAACGGTGGACTGACGGAATATTCCCTTGAATATTTTGACGGGTGAACTTTTTCGTGTGGCGGCGGCGACTATTCCGGTCGGATTCGGCCACAATCCCGATTTTCCGGCGAGCCAAAAATTCAGAATTTTCTATGGACTTCTCTCATGGGTGTGAAGACTTGGGCTAGGAATTGGATGGAGAATTGGACTCAAATTTGGAAAGAGAAGGTGGAAGAGTTGAGAAAAGCTTGGATTTGGAAATTGAATTGCAAAAGGAAAAGGATTCTACTCCTTAGAAGATTTGGAGAATATTGAAGCCTATAAATAGAGAAGTTTTACACACACATCTCTATACACACACAACACTTTTCTTTTCTTATTCTTTGTATGAACTCTTTAACATGAGTAGTTAATTTTATTGATTGAGGATGAATTCCTAGTTTTTAAACATATGATTTGAGTTTTTGTTTCAATTCTATCTTGAAGTTTTTCACATGATTATCGTTTGTTTTTACTAATAGGAATGATCTTAAAGACATTCATGATTGATTGATAGATTGTTTAGGTGGCCAACTAAATTGATTTGTTAATTTGATCTAAAAGCTAGTGAAAGTTAGGAGATAAGTAATCGTTTCTTGACTCTTTACATAAGTAGCAAACACGAGACCTTGCGGAGGGATTCCGTGGAGCAATTGTGTGTAGAAACAACGCTAGAAAGTGAACCAAGCGAACCGAGTTTAACTACTAGTACTAAACCTAAATTCATAGATCTTAATGCATTCGGGAATTACATCTTGTAAGCGAACCTCAAGGTGGTTCTTTTGAATAGAATCGATAACTAAGCGGACTGTTACTCGGTGAAATTAGGGATTTTGGGGCTAGCTAAGCGGACTCTGCTATCCTACGGTTGGTGATAATCTGTGACTAATAACAAGTAGAAAAGAACATAACTTGATTCATTGTTTCGTAACGAAGAAGGATTCCTTGATCTTGTCTCTATTATTGCTTTCAACTTTACCTTTTAATTGTTTTGTTTATTTTCTTTTGCTTTTTACACCCCCCTTTTTGTGACAATTTTTACAACTAGAATCTCGTGCTCCTCGTGGGATCGACCTTGACTACCCTATATTACTTGTTAATTAGGTAGTAAAGTATTAATTAATTTGTTGTGGTTACGACACGCATCAAATTTTGGCGCCGCTGCTCCCCGGCAGCGGCGGATGATTTTAGTTGTTTTTATTTTTCTTTTTGCTTTATTCTTGCTTTGTTGGATTCTATTCCGTATCTAACTTGGTTTCTGATAATCTTGTTAATTAGGTATCGGTTTTCCATGTACGGTGGACAAGAGCAAGCATATTACAACAATCAATACGGTTTTCAACCTCAACATTATGGCAATTTCCAACCATCCTTAGGATACAATCAAAACCAATCTTTTGGCTATGATCAAATTCCTACAGAACATTATGGATATTCTCATACATATCAACAACCTTATGACGGTAATGTGCAGACAGAGAATTTGGAATATACTCCTCTTCATCGTGTTTTTCCTTCACTTTTTCCAAAAGAGGAGATGCCGTCTAACGGTGGTAAGCGTGTGAACGTCGGAAACTTGCATGATTAAATTATACAAATTGGAAGATGATGGAGACTCGGAAGAGCTTGTCGCAGAAATTAGTAGGACTATTCATATGGAACTTAAACGACGTCGGGATAAAGGTTATGAAACCGATGAAGATTCTTATTATGGTGAGTCCGAAAGTGAAGATGATTGTGTTGAAAAGGACCAACCTTTGGAGACTTTTGATGACGCTAGTGTAGATTACTCAAGCCTTGATCTTAATAATGATCAATCACCTATTCAAGAGGTAGAGCTTGAGGAAGATGCACTTAGTGCTTGGAAAAAATTTCTTCGGGAAAGATGGGAGTCCGCGGGAAGTGTATGAGGATTGCAACAATGAGGAAGTTATTCCAACTCCGGATCATAATAACGATCCTTCACCTATTCAAAAGGAGGAGATTGGGTGTGACTTACCTATTGTTATAAACGGTGTAACACCCGCACATGAAAATCTTACAATTTATACCGAGGAAGATTATATGAGGGAAGAATGGCCCGATTCCGATGATGAGAATGTTGAAGAGATGATGCTAGAGGATGAGACCACATTCATTGATTTTGTGGAAGACCCAATTGAACTTGCGAATGATTTTAATGATGCCGAGACTTTGGTTAAGGTAGAAAACGACGAAGAATGGTTGCAAGGTTTAATAGAGGACCACGATATACAAGAGGTAAGTAATTCACTCGAATTTTTTAAGGATGAAGAGGATTCTATAATACAAGAGATTGTGCAAGGTTTGTCTAACCCTTTGCCTATTGATTCTACTCCTTTACCTCTTATTGGTTTGAATGTATGTTCTTCGAAAGTATTTTTGGATGATTTTGTTTCTAGATATCCACCATTGGAAACACTTGATTCTACCACTATGCAGGTTTGCCAAAAGGAAACCATGGAAGTTCCCAAATTCTATATTCTTTATACACTTCCGAGTGTGGACGAGAATAAGTGTGGGGGAAATTTCTATCGAGCGATAATTTCACTATTGTTTTCTTGTGCTAATATTTGTATGGAGTTATTGTTTGCAAAACAGGTATTATGGGTGGATCCTCAAATTTTCCGATTGTTAGTGTATGGGGTATGAATCTTACAAGAGCCAAGTCGGGCCGTCGACTTTAAAACAAGCGCTTCATGGGAGGCAACCCATAGGTTTTGTATTTCTTATTTCCTTTTGCTTTTGTTATTTCTTTTTCTTGTTTCTTATCATGTTAAAATTTCCCACCTTGACTTTACTAGGAGGATTCAATTACATTGAGGACAATGTAAGGTTTAAGTGTGGGGGAGTGGTTAAGCATGTTTTTAAAACAAAAATTACAAAAAAAAATTGAAAAATTTTGAAAGAAAAAAAAAAAGTTTTACATAAAAATTTCAACTTTTAAAGATTTTAGAGTCACTAGCATATTTCTAGGTATGTTTACATAGAGATTTTGACCGACATAGTTGAACTTGGAAATGTTAGAGAACTACATTCGGATTTCTTGTTTGTTTGAGTGTTAAATAATGGATTTAATCATGCGGTGATGCGAATTTGGTGCGAGGAGAAATGCGTTATTAGAGTTTTGATCAATCATTAGTGGAGACTACCCGTATTCATATCATGTGAGGCACCGACCAGAAATTTTCCATCTAATAAAGAGCTTCTTTTGAGTGTGTGTCACCGTACGTTAATTCCGGGTAGAATGGTGAGCTACCCAACCTCCCACCAATAAAAGCACTACTCTTTGATCTCTTGAGTGCTAATTTTGTCAATCATGAGGGTGACGTCCATGGATGAAAGCTTCCTTCTTGTAGTTCGATTTGCAGTTAGCACCATTCTCTCGCGACAACAACGGATCCATAGAAACACATTCATCATCAACATGGAGCGACATCAAAATCTACAAGAAAAGTTGGAAAAGTTTAAGGTTTATAAGCAACGGAATGAGAAAAGGAGCAAATTTCAAAAACAAGTTAAGCAACAATACAATGAGCATAATTATACATACAAGTATGAAGACTTATTCATGAAAGCGAAGAAAATTAAAAGGTGAGAATTTTTGAAAGTTTATGATTTCAAGAGTTTATGATTACAAGTTGTGAAGAATCAAGTGGTAAAATACTTCTTCCACGGCCATGGTTTATTTTGTATTTAATTTCTCTTGTGTTTAAAAAAAAAAAAAAAAAAAAAAAAAAAAAAAAAAAAAAAAGAAAAAAAAAAAGAGAGAAAAACAAGAGAAATATTTGTTCTTATTTGTTTTGCCGTGGGGAAGGAAAATTTTTAAGGTAGTTTCAAGCGACAAGGATTTTAAGGTAAAAAGAGTTATAAAATGTTAAGGATTTATGAAATTCAAGGGTTTATCATCAATAGTTGAAACCGAAGACGAAGAAGATAAAGACGAGGAGCGGAAGACGTTTCTATTGGATGCCGTGAGAGTGGTGTTATCATAATTGGCGATCGGATGTGAAGGTGAGTAAGTAATCTCATCCTCGATAATATGGTTGATTTCCTTTCTTAGAGATCGTCAGAAAAATGGTTTTTCAAAATATTAAAAGATGTGGGTTTTTTAAAAATATTTCGGAAGTTATCCTTCCTACCATTCAACGTGTTGCAGGAATTCTCTCTTCATTCCTACCTGCACACATGTGAGAACCATAAAAAAGCCGTCTTTTTGAGTGCAATTATCATAAAATCCTATTTGGTGAGGCAGAAGTTGAGGCGAAATGCTTATTGATCGTTTCTCAAACACGCATTCTCTCATTATGGTGTGGTTATTTCTCACTCAACATTTAAGAATGAGAATATGTTCTTTAGTATTTCTAACTTCTTATTACTAGCATGCGAAATTCTATGTCCTCATAACTCTTTGGATGCTTGTGACGCTTGAACGCTTTGAAGTTGTGAGTTTTTAGTTTGATTTGCTCGAGGACTAGCAAAGTCTAAGTGTGGGGGAATTTGATAGGTGTAGAATACACCTAATTTACTATCTAGTAGTTTATGCTTTCTTTGCTATTTTTCTTGTAAATTATGTATTTTACGCTTGTTTTGAGTTTTATAGCTACTATGGAGTCACACGGAGGAAAAGAAGAAGAAGTTACTCTATTTTGAGCCAAAAGGGCAAAATTGTCATTTCATGGGCGATTACTAAAGAAAGGACAGTTCAAGTTAAGGGGCTGCCAAACTGGGTAGCCCTTATCCGACAAATGTAGTGCTATTATCAGCTGGTAAAATGGATGTATAAACCCAAACCCATAGACCCACACCCACAGGGTGTAAATCTGCCCCATTTAACCTTCATCCTAAATCGAGAAACACTTTTCTTTAACATTTTTCACTTTCACCTGAATTTAAAGCAGTATCTGCTGCTGAGTGAAATCGAGAGAGAGCTGAGGGTTTTGGTGCCGTCATTAAGCAAGATTGAAGAGGTTAAAAGTTAGGGTTTGCCTGAAATCAAGATAGAGAGAGTTGTGGCAGCCATGGAACCAGAAATTGGAAGAATCGAGCTCGTTCTTGAGCTGGTGTTATAAATGGGAGATGAAACAAAGACGAGTCTGCTGTCGAATTGAGAAGATTTCATTGTTGTTACGGTTTGAAGACTGAATTGAATTCGGGGGTTTGCAACGAGGAAGAGATGATGAGAACCGAGATGGAGAAGAAGATGATGTTAGTGAGCCACTTCGCTTTGAAGAGAGAAGGCATTGAGGCTTCGAGATCCGGAGAATGAGCTCGAGAAATAGGGGTCGAATTGTCTCGAGATGGATAGAGAGCTAGGGTTTGATTGTGTGAGACTACAGACTGGTTATTACATGGTGAAATGGCAAAGCATTGCGGTTCAAGGTGTTTCGTGATGTTGATGATTCGATGGTGAAGCTCGGGGAAGGAATGGGTTTGTATGCAATTGCAAAACAAGTGGGGTTAGATGTATGTTAGGGTTTGAACTTGTTTTGGGTTGAAAGCACAACAGATGAAATTGAAGAAGATGGGTTCGATTTGGCGGTGATGTTGAGGTGAATCTGTAATGAAGTTGAAGGATGGGCTTGTTCCGAGAAATGCAGTCAATTGGATTAGGAATGATTTACGGGTGCTCTACAATGGAAGTGAAGCGAAGGAGTAATTATTGGCAAGATGAGGAAATAACAGTGGAATTTGAGCTCAAGATGAGGAAATAACGAGTGGAATTGATAATGCTAAAGGCAGCTGGTTGTGAGATGATGATGAGCCAGGTGCGAAGATGAGATAGGGTTAGAAGCAAGGTTGCAAAGTGGTTGTGAGGTGATTATGGCACTCGGAAGGAGTTACAAAGATGAGAAGAAGCTGTGGTTGAGCTAGAATGAGTATGTATGAGGAGGGAGAAAGTGATTGCTTGGTATGAGGATGGTTGAAAGTACATGTTGGCTTGGCGGTGATGTCGGAAGGAGTTTGGGAGCAATGATGTGATGGTGCCCGGCTCTTGTTGTGCGGTGATGGTTGCTTCGAAGGCGAGGGATTACAGTGGTATTGATGCAATACAAGAGAAGGTGCAGAATGTGGACTGGAGCTTGCAAGACTTGGAGTTGGTTATGTTGCAGGTGGCTTGAACCTGGTGGAATTGAAGTGATCTTTGGAGAGTATTGGCATTGGAATTGGTGACTGCAGTGTCTAAACTGCAGGATTGGCCAGTATTGATTGAGCTGCTGTTATGTGCTATATGGAAGTAAAAGCTGAAATGAACCTGGTGATATTGGTGAATGCAAGCTACAGCTCAGATGGAAGGATATGTGAAGAGATGGCTTGTCTGTTGAGCAGGTTGAACTGAAGATGCAGTGAAGCTGTTGCAAATGGTGGTGAAGGGATTCAAAGGAGAACAGAATGCACAGCCATCTTGGCTGTGAACTGCAAGGCAAGTGCAAAATTGCGGTGGCCCGGGTGCAGGACCGATTTGGATCATTGATTTCGTTTTGACTCGGCAGTTGACCTGAGTTGGATCGTTGACTAACGGTTTGACTTTTGACCGTTATCTCTAACGGTGGACCGACGGAATATTCCCTTGACGGTGAACTTTTTCAGGTGGCCGGCGGCGACTATTCCGGTCGGATTCCGGCCACAATCCCAGTTTTCCGGCGAGCCAAAAATTCCAGAATTTTCTATGGACTTCTCTCATGGGTGTGAAGACTTGGGCTAGGAATTGGATGGAGAATTGGACTCAAATTTGGAAAGAGAAGGTGGAAGAGTTGAGAAAAGCTTGGATTTGGAAATTGAATTGCAAAAGGAAAAGGATTCTACTCCTTAGAAGATTTGGAGAATATTGAAGCCTATAAATAGAGAAGTTTTACACACACATCTCTACACACACAACACTTTTCTTTTCTTATTCTTTGTATGAACTCTTTAACATGAGTAGTTAATTTTATTGATTGAGGATGAATTCCTAGTTTTTAAACATATGATTTGAGTTTTTGTTTCAATTCTATCTTGAAGTTTTTCACATGATTATCGTTTGTTTTTACTAATAGGAATGATCTTAAAGACATTCATGATTGATTGATAGATTGTTTAGGTGGCCAACTAAATTGATTTGTTAATTTGATCTAAAGCTAGTGAAAGTTAGGAGATAAGTAATCGTTTCTTGACTCTTTACATAAGTAGCAAACACGAGACCTTGCGGAGGGATTCCGTGGAGCAATTGTGTGTAGAAACAACGCTAGAAAGTGAACCAAGCGAACCGAGTTTAACTACTAGTACTAAACCTAAATTCATAGATCTTAATGCATTCTGGGAATTACATCTTGTAAGCGAACCTCAAGGTGGTTCTTTTGAATAGAATCTGATAACTAAGCGGACTGTTACTCAGTGAAATTAGGGATTTTGGGGCTAGCTAAGCGGACCTGCTATCCTACGGTTGGTGATAATCTGTGACTAATAACAAGTAGAAAAGAACATAACTTGATTCATTGTTTCGTAACGAAGAAGGATTCCTTGATCTTGTCTCTATTATTGCTTTCAACTTTACCTTTTAATTGTTTTGTTTATTTTCTTTTGCTTTTTACACCCCCCTTTTGTGACAATTTTACAACTAGAATCTCGTGCTCCTCGTGGGATCGACCTTGACTACCCTATATTACTTGTTAATTAGGTAGTAAAGTATTAATTAATTTGTTGTGGTTACGACACGCATCAAATTTTGGCGCCACGCCGGGAATGACGGATGATTTTAGTTGTTTTTATTTTTCTTTTTGCTTTATTCTTGCTTTGTTGGATTCTATTCCGTATCTAACTTGGTTTCTGATAATCTTATTTCAGGTATCGGTTTTCCATGTACGGTGGACAAGAGCAAGCATATTACAACAATCAATACGGTTTTCAACCTCAACATTATGGCAATTTCCAACCATCCTTAGGATACAATCAAAACCAATCTTTTGGCTATGATCAAATTCCTACAGAACATTATGGATATTCTCATACATATCAACAACCTTATGACGGTAATGTGCAGACAGAGAATTTGGAATATACTCCTCTTCATCGTGTTTTTCCTTCACTTTTTCCAAAAGAGGAGATGCCGTCTAACGGTGGTAAGCGTGTGAACGTCAGGAAACTTGCACAGAAATTATACAAATTGGAAGATGATGGAGACTCGGAAGAGCTTGTCGCAGAAATTAGTAGGACTATTCATATGGAACTTAAACGAGCGTCGGGATAAAGGTTATGAAACCGATGAAGATTCTTATTATGGTGAGTCCGAAAGTGAAGATGATTGTGTTGAAAAGGACCAACCTTTGGAGACTTTTGATGACGCTAGTGTAGATTACTCAAGCCTTGATCTTAATAATGATCAATCACCTATTCAAGAGGTAGAGCTTGAGGAAGATGCACTTAGTGCTTGGAAAAAATTTCTTCGGGAAAGATGGGAGTCCGCGGAAGTGTATGAGGATTGCAACAATGAGGAAGTTATTCCAACTCCGGATCATAATAACGATCCTTCACCTATTCAAAAGGAGGAGATTGGGTGTGACTTACCTATTGTTATAAACGGTGTAACACCCGCACATGAAAATCTTACAATTTATACGAGGAAGATTATATGAGGAAGAATGGCCCGATTCCGATGATGAGAATGTTGAAGAGATGATGCTAGAGGATGAGACCACATTCATTGATTTTGTGGAAGACCCAATTGAACTTGCGAATGATTTTAATGACCCGAGACTTTGGTTAAGGTAGAAAACGACGAAGAATGGTTGCAAGGTTTAATAGAGGACCACGATATACAAGAGGTAAGTAATTCACTTGAATTTTTTAAGGATGAAGAGGATTCTATAATACAAGAGATTGTGCAAGGTTTGTCTAACCCTTTGCCTATTGATTCTACTCCTTTACCTCTTATTGGTTTGAATGTATGTTCTTGAAAGTATTTTTGGATGATTTTGTTTCTAGATATCCACCATTGGAAACACTTGATTCTACCACTATGCGCAGGTTTGCCAAAGGAAACCATGGAAGTTCCCAAATTCTATATTCTTTATACACTTCCGAGTGTGGACGAGAATAAGTGTGGGGAAATTTCTATCGGCGATAATTTCACTATTGTTTTCTTGTGCTAATATTTGTATGGAGTTATTGTTTGCAAAACAGGTATTATGGGTGGATCCTCAAATTTTCCGATTGTTAGTGTATGGGGTATGAATCTTAAAAGAGCCAAGTCGGCCGTCGACTTTAAAACAAGCGCTTCATGGGAGGCAACCCATAGGTTTTGTATTTCTTATTTCCTTTTGCTTTTGTTATTTCTTTTTCTTGTTTCTTATCATGTTAAAATTTCCCACCTTGACTTTACTAGGAGGATTCAATTACATTGAGGACAATGTAAGGTTTAAGTGTGGGGGAGTGGTTAAGCATGTTTTTAAAACAAAAATTACAAAAAAAAAATTGAAAAATTTTGAAAAAAAAAAAAAAGTTTTACATAAAAATTTCAACTTTTAAAGATTTTAGAGTCACTAGCATATTTCTAGGTATGTTTACATAGAGATTTTGACCGACATAGTTGAACTTGGAAATGTTAGAGAACTACATTCGGATTTCTTGTTTGTTTGAGTGTTAAATAATGGATTTAATCATGCAGGTGATGCGAATTTGGTGGGGGGAGAAATGCGTTATTAGAGTTCTGATCAATCATTAGTGGAGACTACCCGTATTCATATCATGTGAGGCACCGACCAGAAATTTTCCATCTAATAAAGAGCTTCTTTTGAGTGTGTGTCACCGTACGTTAATTCCGGGTAGAATGGTGAGCTACCCAACCTCCCACCAATAAAAGCACTACTCTTTGATCTCTTGAGTGCTAATTTTGTCAATCATGAGGGTGACGTCCATGGATGAAAGCTTCCTTCTTGTAGTTCGATTTGCAGTTAGCACCATTCTCTCGCGACAACAACGGATCCATAGAAACACATTCATCATCAACAAGGAGCGACATCAAAATCTACAAGAAAAGTTGGAAAAGTTTAAGGTTTATAAGCAACGGAATGAGAAAAGGAGCAAATTTCAAAAACAAGTTAAGCAACAATACAATGAGCATAATTATACATACAAGTATGAAGACTTATTCATGAAAGCGAAGAAAATTAAAAGGTGAGAATTTTTGAAAGTTTATGATTTCAAGACGATACAAGTTGTGAAGAATCAAGTGGTAAAATACTTCTTCCACGGCCATGGTTTATTTTGTATTTAATTTCTCTTGTGTTTAAAAAAAAAAAAAAAAAAAAAAAAAAAAAAGAAAAAAAAAAAAAAAGAGAGAAAAACAAGAGAAATATTTGTTCTTATTTGTTTTGCCGTGGGGAAGGAAAATTTTTAAGGTAGTTTCAAGCGACAAGGATTTTAAGGTAAAAAGAGTTATAAAATGTTAAGGATTTATGAAATTCAAGGGTTTATCATCAATAGTTGAAACCGAAGACGAAGAAGATAAAGACGAGGAGCGGAAGACGTTTCTATTGGATGCCGTGAGAGTGGTGTTATCATAATTGGCGATCGGATGTGAAGGTGAGTAAGTAATCTCATCCTCGATAATATGGTTGATTTCCTTTCTTAGAGATCGTCAGAAAAATGGTTTTTCAAAATATTAAAAGATGTGGGTTTTTAAAAATATTTCGGAAGTTATCCTTCCTACCATTCAACGTGTTGCAGGAATTCTCTCTTCATTCCTACCTGCACACATGTGAGAACCATAAAAAAGCCGTCTTTTTGAGTGCAATTATCATAAAATCCTATTTGGTGAGGCAGAAGTTGAGGCGAAATGCTTATTGATCGTTTCTCAAACACGCATTCTCTCATTATGGTGTGGTTATTTCTCACTCAACATTTAAGAATGAGAATATGTTCTTTAGTATTTCTAACTTCTTATTACTAGCATGCAGAAATTCTATGTCCTCATAACTCTTTGGATGCTTGTGACGCTTGAACGCTTTGAAGTTGTGAGTTTTTAGTTTGATTTGCTCGAGGACTAGCAAAGTCTAAGTGTGGGGGAATTTGATAGGTGTAGAATACACCTAATTTACTATCTAGTAGTTTATGCTTTCTTTGCTATTTTTCTTGTAAATTATGTATTTTACGCTTGTTTTGAGTTTTATAGCTACTATGGAGTCACACGGAGGAAAAGAAGAAGAAGTTACTCTATTTTGAGCCAAAAGGGCAAAATTGTCATTTCATGGGCGATTACTAAAGAAAGGACAGTTCAAGTTAAGGGGCTGCCAAACTGGGTAGCCCTTATCCAGAAATGTAGTGCTATTATCAGCTGGTAAAATGGATGTATAAACCCAAACCCATAGACCCACACCCACACCCGTACCCGAATCTGCCCCATTTAACCTTCATCCTAAATCGAGAAACACTTTTCTTTAACATTTTTCACTTTCACCTGAATTTAAAGCAGTATCTGCTGCTGAGTGAAATCGAGAGAGAGCTGAGGGTTTTGGTGCCGTCATTAAGCAAGATTGAAGAGGTTAAAAGTTAGGGTTTGCCTGAAATCAAGATAGAGAGAGTTGTGGCAGCCATGGAACCAGAAATTGGAAGAATCGAGCTCGTTCTTGAGCTGGTGTTATAAATGGGAGATGAAACAAAGACGAGTCTCTTTGTCGAATTGAGAAGATTTCATTGTTGTTACGGTTTGAAGATTGAATTGAATTCGGGGGTTTGCAACGAAGGGAAGAGATGATGAGAACCGAGATGGAGAAGAAGATGATGTTAGTGAGCCACTTCTTCTTTGAAGAGAGAAGGCATTGAGGCTTGGATCCGGAGAATGAGCTCGAGAAATAGGGGTCGAATTGTCTCGGATGGATAGAGAGCTAGGGTTTGATTGTGTGAGACTACGGGACTGGTTATTACATGGTGAAATGGCAAAGCATTGCGGTTCAAGGTGTTTTGTGATGTTGATGATTCGATGGTGAAGCTCGGGAAGGAATGGGTTTTGTATGCAATTGCAAAGCAGTGGGGTTAGATGTATGTTAGGGTTTGAACTTGTTTTGGGTTGAAAGCACAACTGAGATGAAATTGAAGAAGATGGGTTCGATTTGGCGGTGATGTTGGTGAATCATGTGAGAAGTTGAAGGATGGGCTTGTTACGAGAAATGCGAGTCAATTGGATTAGGAATGATTTACTGGGCTACAATGGAAGTGAAGCGAAGGAGTAATTATTGGCGATTTGAGCTCAAGATGAGGAAATAACGGGTGGAATTGATAATGCTAAGGCCTTTGTGAGATGATGATGAGCCGAGGTGCGATTCTGAGATAGGGTTAGAAGCAAGGTTGCGGTGGTTGTGAGGTGATTATGGCACTGGAGTTACAAAGATGAGAAGAAGGCTGTGGCACGAGCTAGAATGAGTATGTATGAGGAGCAGCAAAGTGATTCTTTGGTATGAGGATGGTTGATGTTGGCTTGCGGTGATGTCGGAAGGAGTTTAGGAGCAATGATGTGATGGTGCCCAGCTCTTGTTGTGCAGTGATGGTTGCTTACGAAGGCGAGAATTACAGTGGTATTGATGCAATACAAGAGAAGGAGGTGCGGAGAATGTGGACTGGAGCTTGCAAGACTTGGAGTTGGTTATGTTGCGAGGTGGCTTGAACTGGTGGAATTGAAGTGATCTTTGGAGAGTATTGGCATTGGAATTGGTGACCTGCGGTGTCTAAAGCTGCAGGATTGGCGATATTGATTGAGTCTCTTTGTTATGTGCTATATGGAAGTAAAAGCGAAATGAACCCGGTGATATTGGTGAATGCAAGCTACGGCTCGAGATGGAGGATATGTGAAGAGATGGCTTGTCTGTTGAGCAGGTTGAACTGAAGATGCAGTGAAGCTGTTGCAAATGGTGGTGAAGGGATTCAAAGGAGAACAGAATGCACAACCATCTTGGCTGTGAACTGCAAGGCAAGTGCAAAATTGCAGTGGCCTGGTCTGGACTGAGCTGGATCATTGACTCGTTTTGACTCGGCAGTTGACCTGAGTTGGATCGTTGACTAACGGTTTGACTTTTGACCGTTATCTCTAACGGTGGACCGACGGAATATTCCCTTGACGGTGAACTTTTGGTGGCGGCGACTATTCCGGTCGGATTAAGCCACAATCCCGATTTTCCGTGAGCCAAAAATTCCGAGAATTTTCTATGGACTTCTCTCATGGGTGTGAAGACTTGGGCTAGGAATTGGATGGAGAATTGGACTCAAATTTGGAAAGAGAAGGTGGAAGAGTTGAGAAAAGCTTGGATTTGGAAATTGAATTGCAAAAGGAAAAGGATTCTACTCCTTAGAAGATTTGGAGAATATTGAAGCCTATAAATAGAAGTTTTACACACACATCTCTACACACACAACACTTTTCTTTTCTTATTCTTTGTATGAACTCTTTAACATGAGTAGTTAATTTTATTGATTGAGGATGAATTCCTAGTTTTTAAACATATGATTTGAGTTTTTGTTTCAATTCTATCTTGAAGTTTTTCACATGATTATCGTTTGTTTTTACTAATAGGAATGATCTTAAAGACATTCATGATTGATTGATAGATTGTTTAGGTGGCCAACTAAATTGATTTGTTAATTTGATCTAAAGCTAGTGAAAGTTAGGAGATAAGTAATCGTTTCTTGACTCTTTACATAAGTAGCAAACACGAGACCTTGCGGAGGGATTCCGTGGAGCAATTGTGTGTAGAAACAACGCTAGAAAGTGAACCAAGCGAACCGAGTTTAACTACTAGTACTAAACCTAAATTCATAGATCTTAATGCATTAAGGGAATTACATCTTGTAAGCGAACCTCAGGGTGGTTCTTTTGAATAGAATCGATAACTAAGCGGACTGTTACTCGGTGAAATTAGGGATTTTGGGGCTAGCTAAGCGGACACCTTTATCCTACGGTTGGTGATAATCTGTGACTAATAACAAGTAGAAAAGAACATAACTTGATTCATTGTTTTAACGTGCGAAGAAGGATTCCTTGATCTTGTCTCTATTATTGCTTTCAACTTTACCTTTTAATTGTTTTGTTTATTTTCTTTGCTTTTTACACCCCCCTTTTTGTGACAATTTTTACAACTAGAATCTCGTGCTCCTCGTGGGATCGACCTTGACTACCCTATATTACTTGTTAATTAGGTAGTAAAGTATTAATTAATTTGTTGTGGTTACGACACGCATCACTCTCCAGTGGATTCCAAAATTTACCAGACTCCATTGTATTCTTGGGACGGATGGATGAAACATATGCTCGGCAACGATCATGTCAGGGCTAATCTTGGGGATTGTGGTTGCGTTGTCGGTTCATCCTTGACTTTAGGTTGTTCGGTGCCTGGACCTTCTGATCGCGATGATAATATGCCGTGGATGCTTATATGGTCAAGAATCTTAGGAGCCACTATATGAACTAGATGAGTTGGGAGACGTTCCGTTGCCGATGTGTTGCTATCAAGTCTTCAAGGACTTTGTTCCAAGCGACATCCTTGAAACATCTTCGAATCTTGGACTATTACATGGAGTGCGGTGGCGGTCCCGATTATACTTGTTAGATCCGATGGCATGGCCGGATATGTGAATGTATCTCTGTGGCGTGCTTTTGGGGTCTTTGACGCACGTGTACGGCTTCATTTTGAGAAATTATTGCGGCTCATAAAACTTCGACGGTGATGATGTTGAAAGCGGAAATAACTTTGTTTGAGGGCGGTGAAGGCATCCCATTCGGTAGTCCCCATGTGTAATTATCCCGAACCCATTGTCTCGTGGAGGATGTGCTTCTGCTTTGCATTCATTGGCAAGGTGGTGACTGCGTTTAAGCTTCTAAACATGAAGGAGGCTTCGGTCCTAGGCGTAGCCTACTTTAATTGTATTGCCTTGAATCACGTCTATGGGATTTGATACAATCTTATCATACTCTCTGGATGTGATCTTTGGGATGTTTTGAATATCACATGGACCGAAACATCACGGATAACGAGGAAGTAGAAGCGAGAGAGTTATGTCGTTAATCGTGGCTCCTCTGTCTCTTCAAAAAATGTTTGGTCTCATCTCTGAAGTTATCTCATGAATGCTTGATTGTTGTCGGGGATGGACCGTGATGAGTAGTCCACGTCACACTTCTCTTTGGTTCTTGAAGTTATTTTCTACGAGTAGGCTTGGGATCCACTGCGGCCTCGTAAAGTGTTGCGGCGCCTTCTAGACAGAGAGGTGACAATATTCTTACGTTACACCTTTGAAGGGTGGATGACCTTGTCGTGGATATGACTTTTGGTTGGCCGTGTCTTGAGCTTTGACAGTGAAGGGATCCTATGTAGAGCCTCAGTCCCCAAGTGTGGTTTACATGTTTATATATGGTATGGTCGGTGAGTTTACCATGATAAGGATATCACCATCTTGCATCCGTACTGGTGACTCTATTACTTCTTCCATATGAAACTAAAACATGGAGAAGTATGGATTACCCTTGTAGCGGTTGTTGCTATGGTGAAGTTCTGGCTGGTATCGACAAACGAGCAGCAGCAATTCTTGGAAGCGAGATGTGATCGAAGAAGACTACATCGCGTGGGAACCAAAATAGGTTGGCTGGAATTGCATGGCGTCCATGGAAGCAAAGGGATCGAGCTGGATGCGTAAGCGAAGTAAGTTTGTTCATGACCACGAGGTTTGGCTAGATGGATCAAAAATTGGCCACAACGGCGATCCTTGGCTGGTTGTGATCACGATCCTTGACAGGGAGGAGTGTGGTGGCTACGGGCACGAACTTTGGAATGAAGGAGTGGGGCGGCTGCGGAAAGATCTTTGGCGGGGAATAAGTGGCATTGAAGTGGTTTCGACTCTTGGAAGGACGTTGAAGCTTATGGAGCAAAACGCTGAAGCTTAACCGGATCTGGAAGCGGCTTATGGAGAGAATGCGAAGAGATTTCTGTCTCTAGAGCGGAGCGGCTTCGAGAAACGTTAGGCGGTTTCCGGGCGAAAAATTGAAGCGGAAACACGCTCAGACGGGGGCGACTTCCAAGAGAATGTTGGCAGTTTCGAGAGACACATTGAAGTGGGCGGCTCGACAGGAAGCGGGGAGGCTTCCGAGAGAATGTTGAAGCGGGCGTCTTCGGCTCTAGGAGCGGAGCGCTTCAGAAAATGGTGAAGCGGGCGGCCGCTCTGAAGCGGGTAGCTTCCGAGAGAATGTTGAAGCGGTTTCAGAACAAAACATTGAAGCGGAGGCGGATTCGGCTATGAAACGGAGCGGCTTCCCGAAGAATGTTGAAGCCGGTTTCGAGGCGAAACATTAAAGCGGAAGCGGCTTCTCGAAGAATGTCGAAGCGGAGTATCTTCCCCGGTTACAGAAGCGGGCGGCTTCGAGAATATTGAAGCGGAGCGAGCCAGCTCGGAAGCGGAGCGGCTTCGAAAGAATGTTGAAGCGGAGCATCTTACAGCTCAGGAGCGGGCGGCTTCCCAGAGAGAATGTTGAAGCGGAGCGGCCCGCTCTGGAAGCGGAGGCGACTTCGGAAGAATGTTGAGGCGGTTTCGGAGGGCGAAGCGTTGAGGCGGCTCTGGAGAGAACTCGGTGAGGGTGCCATTAACCCTTGACTTGGAAGGTGTCTGATATGGCATACGGGAAGGACGTCACAAATAGTCTTGGTCGGCAAGTAATATTTTTCTCATCATGGGAAAGAATGCGGCAGCACTGTTTGATTTTCCTTGCAACTCTCGAGCCCAGCGGTTACAATGTTGAAGTCGGAGCGCGTCAATTAGCGTCTGTCAAACTCGACATCCTTCAAATGCTTGATGGTTAAGAGTCCCGAGTTCCATCTATCAATCGTGCTTTCGGGGAGGTTGGGGTTCGGGAGCGGCTTTCTGGTGAAGAAATGTTATTTTTGATACTGATGCGGTTGAGGGCTGCAAGCATGTCTTGACGATGCGCCTTGGAGAAATATAAAATCTCACATAAATGTTTCATCATAGGCGCACGATTTTGTGGGCGAAGTCCCGAGAAATCACGCGGCTCTGAAGGAAAGGGGTCTCTGTGAACTTCGGGAAGGTTGTTGATTTTCTTTGCCCCGATTTTGGAGAAGTCGTTCTGATCTTCACGTGTGATGAAATTAGATTCTTGATTCCTTTATCTTTGGCGTTCAAGAGCAATGCGAGCCTCTTCATCTATAAACGCGTCTGTTTGAAGTTCCGTTGCGGATGTTTAAAGTATTCCTTGTCGGTTCCATACGGGGTTGGCGTGACTCTCGTGGTAACCGCTCTTGTTAGTGTCTTGAGGAAAATAGGTATCTCTTTACGAGTTGTAGCCATGTGCATGCAGAGACTTACGAGAAACTTTTGTCTTTCCATCAAATCAGGTGGTAAGAGGAGATCGGTTTCTTGGCACCTCAATCTCGTCGATGGTGGAGTAGCGTAGCTCGGTGTGGACGGTTAGTTGTCACATTTGAAAAAGCGTTGGGAGCGGCGACAACGGCTGCAGCTCACAGTGATCGGTGGTGTAACACACGAAGGAACATTTTTCACGCCTTTTGGTGTTGACAGGCGTATTAATTCCATTGGAAGAAACACTAATACCAAGAGTAATCTCGCGCTAGTATTTTCGGGTTTTATTCTTGATCCGGACTGAGTTCTACCATCTTGAGATCGGGGGTTGAAAAAATGAAATTGGGAATCGAAAATTGATATTGTGTAGAGATTAATCTCCTTGTGGTCGCCAATTGTTTATGGGTGAAAATCGTTTCTGCTTGATTTTGGTAATTTTGGGTGTGTGGGTGAGAAACAAATATAAACCCTAAACAATGTCTTGCGCAGAGCACTTTTGATTCGAGAGAAAAATACGTACAATCCTGGCATAAACCAAGAAATGGCCGTTCCAGGGTTGCTCCGGTCCAAAGTGAAGGAGAAAGGTTGGTCTTAGGGAGGAAGCGAAGAAAGTGTTGAGACCGAGAATAGTTGATTACGGAAGTATGGGCGTTTTATGACTTGTATCGAAAGTAGAAGCTGGTAGCGGGATGGAAAGCTACCAGGTGATTTCTAGATATTGTGTGTTGCCGACCAAAACTTATCTTTTGGTGGAAATAGGTGAAACCTATTTATACAAGTCATAGTGAAACGTACCCCTGGTCTCGTAGGAAGTGGAAACGATTGAGTGGTGGAAGAAAAGAGTAACGTGTAGCGCCGGACGTTATGAAGTAAATGAATTCGTGTAGCAAGTCAGTCATTACTCTTCCATGATGAAGAAATGAATTGTTTACACCGTTACTTCTCACCACCACTAATTATCCTACTTCATGACACTTTCTTATAGCAGAGCGCATTGCACGCCGCAGCTATGTTGCAGGACCAATACCGATGAGCATCCCCGATTTGTGACATATTTTGATGTCTCAGTGTTTCAGTGGAAACATGTAGCACTTTTCTACGTGTGGCAAGTTAAAATTGAGAGGCTTGCGCGGTAAATAGCATGTAATGCTAGGCTCGTCTTGGCTAGTCGCCTAAAACTTGTCGTGAGCTTATCGGTTCGTTGGCGAACTTGGATGGCTGAATTGCATCTCATGAAGAAGGATGGATATTGATTATGATCACATCTTGTTGTATAGTGAAGTGGCGTCGGCCACATGCTAATGGCATGCCGGTGGCGTAGCCATGGCATGTCGGCATAAATGGCCGTGGCATAGTGGTATGCCGAGAGACATTGCGGTATGGCCAAAGCTAAAAAGCGCTCCCGGCCACGGTGAGGGTTTGGCGGCAGTTGGAAAGATTTGGTGTGGTTGGAAAGGTTTGGCATGGCCAAATCTTGGCGCCTTGGAAGGATTTGGCGTGGCCAAGTTTCGGCGCCGTTGGAAAATTCTCCTTGGAAGAATTAAGGCTTGGCGTGGCCAAGGCGCCGTGGAAAAGAATTCTCTGGAAGAATTAGGGCTTGGCGTGCCAA
The DNA here is from genome assembly GCA_023531295.1 of Papaver armeniacum. Classification (NCBI taxonomy): domain Eukaryota; kingdom Viridiplantae; phylum Streptophyta; class Magnoliopsida; order Ranunculales; family Papaveraceae; genus Papaver; species Papaver armeniacum. Next base: position 129,908 of record JAJJWW010014748.1, read on the forward strand.
GGCGAAGTGGAAGAATTCTCCTTGGAAGAGGTGGGGTCCGGTAAGCAAAATGGGGCCGGCCTCATTCGGAATGTGTGTGGCGCATTTAGGGCGACGGTGATTGGTCGATGGGAAGTGGGGCCGACAAGGCAGGGCGTGGCCACACTTCCGTCTTATTTCGGCGGATTTAAAAAGCGACATTTGATTGGTCGGGGAAATAGAACCGGTTTAGGATGGGAGTAGTGATAGGTGTCTAAAACACCTAATTTACTATTTAGTAATTCGCTTTCTTTGCTATTTTCTTGTGAATTATGTACTTTACGCGTGTTTTTGAGTTGTTAGGTACTCTGGAGTCATTTGGAGCAAAGAAAGCGGAACCGCCCAAATCTTGGATTCCTTCTCATCATGTGAAGAACACGGAAATATGAAGTCAATGGCGAAAACGAGATCATTCGACATCGTATGAAGAAGTCGCGAGCAATTGAAGCGTATCGTGGAATACATTAGCGGGTTTAGCTGTTAGTCTCATGAGCAAGCGGTTAAGTGGTAAATGTGGTTGAAGTGGTGGCTTTGTATCAATCTGGCTTGGGTGCTTATAGCAATTCTAGTTCTTACCTAGCCCGGATTTGAGAGAAGATAATTCTCTCAATCATTCTTCACGAACTCGAGAGTTGCGGCTCTTGTAAGGTGAAGTGGCGAGAGAAGAAGAAAGAAAAGGGCCTTTGTGAGTTTGAGATCAAGAGTTGGTGATGGTGGTATTTACATGTAGATATTATGATGAAACTCGAGATGGAATTAGTTGTGGGTATTGTCGATTCGATTTGGGTGATAAAAGGGGATTTGGTTGATGAGTTTTGGGTTTTTCTTGAAGAATTGATGGCACGAGAAGAGCAAGGAAAATGGGTTATGCGTGGCAACCGAGAGAAATCAAGGGGTGGTGGTTGGAAGTGAAGATGGTGGTCGATTTAGGGTTTATTAGTGAAATTCTTTGGGATTTTGAAGTCATGAGGGAGATGGAAATTGGGTACAAACCGATTGGAAGAAGAGGGAGCTATTCTTTGTGTTTAAGGAAGTGGAATTGAAGTTAGGGTTCTCTCTGGAAATGAATGGAATTTAGGTATGGGTTTCTTTGTACAAAGATGGGTTTAATTCAGTGAAGGGAGGTGAATATTCGAGAGAAGAAGAAATTGAAGATGGAGATGGGTTTTGTTTGTTGAATTTCAAGGGTTGGCATTTGAAAGTGAAGTTGCGGTTGTTGAATACAGGAATTATTCTTGTTACGTGAACTGGAGTAGTTCGGTGAAGGTGGTGGATGCGATTGAAGTTATTACTGACTGAGAATGGGTTTGCAGATGTTGATTGAGGAGCCTTTGTGGATGATGCTGATGGAATGAAGAATTTAAATGGCTAAAGGAGCTTATGTTGCGGGGAGCGGTGGTGGTGAAGTTCAAAAGGCGAGTTGCGGTCAAAGATAAAGGCTGGAATGGAAGCGGTTATTAGATGAATGTTAGGATGATTTTGCGAGAGACTAGCAATTGAAAACTGCTGGCCTTGAAGTGCAGCTGCAATGATTGTGTTGCGGGGCTCGGTTGAGATTGTGTTGCGGGTGAAAGGATTGAGCAAGAGAAGTGGCATAAGCTGCGATTCTTTGGCGACAACGAGATGGAGAATGGCGAGGCTATGAATGCGGTGGTGTTTACCTTGGATATTAGCGATTGCGGTGTGATTGGGTGTGTTAGTGACAACATTACGATGGGTGTTTGCTTTGGATTGTTGCACAGAAGATGGCGGAATTTAATTGATGTTGCGGGATGGCTCGAGCATCTTTGTGCGGTGGCTGCAGTGATGGCGAGTTGTGGTTTCGATGAGGCGGAAGCTGGTCTTGGATGAAGCGAATGAATGGGTTACTGTGTATGCTAGATGGAATAGTTACAGGTTGTGCATTGGAGGATTGCGGTTAAAGAGAAGAGGCTGGTGATGAAATGCGACCTCAGAGCCAAGATGGCTGCAAGTTATGCCAGCCAAGATGGCTGGCTAAGGAGCTGGTAAAGCACAAAGATAGTGCAACAGGTCAGGCTGTGCAAATGACCTAGGCCAAAGCCACTCAGCCCAGCTAAGGTCGACTATTAGCCGGTGACTCGTCGATCCGGTGACTCACGACTCGGTGCTTGACCGGTTGACCAGCAAGAGCGACTAGTTGACCGTCTAAACCCGTTGTTGGTGGCCAAGGCGGACTTTGCGGTCACTGAGGTGTTTTCCGCGACTATTCCAGCAAATTTCAGCCATAATCCCAGTTTCCGGCGACATATTTTTGGGCATATTTTCTACATGGGTTTTCTCACACATGGGCTTGGAGGACTTCTATCTAGTGGACTTTTGAAGATTAAACCTAATATTGGAAGGAGTATCCTTTATGGAAATTGAGAAACATATAAGAGAGGACTTATATCTTTTATAATCTATTCTTTTGCCTCTACTTTGTTCTAGGGTTTAGAAACATGAAATTTCTCTTTCTTCTTGTTATGAACTCCATGAATATGAGCTAGAGTTTTGTTATTGGTTATGGAATAAGTTGGATTTCCAAATATGGGTTTTAATTCAATAAATTAGTTTTGTCTCCATATTATCGTTTATGATTCACTATTAATATTGTTACATGATTTGAATGCTTGTTAGTCGAGTCGCGAATCGATTGAGTTTGCTTTCATCTTTATTGCTAGATTAGGGTTATTATACGCAAAAGTGATAATTCCGGATTGCAAGTAGCATAAATATGATTATAGTTTGTAGTGATATATTCTTATGATCATAAGTGAGTCATAACCTTTGTTAAATCGGATTAGTGCGCTTTCCACGTTCGATTGCTTTGATTGGCCTGATTTCATAGAACCTAATGCATCTAGGGAATTAAACTTGATTAGTGCTTTTACGTTAGGTTGTTCCTTTAGATAGAATTCATATTCGCATCTTTTAATGTGTTTGTTGATGACATGAGGAGATTTGCGGGATATACTTGCGATCAAGGTATTCTAGGGTCTTTGATAAAAGTTGAGATTAAAATATCAATTCTAGTTATTGTGTTGAAAACATGTTTGTGAATGAAAAAGAAATCCATGACCAATATCTTCTTATCCTTGATTTGATTTGTTTGCTTTGCTTTATTTGCTTTTATTTAGTTTATTATATAAAAATCACAAAACTCTGGGGTGTTATTTATAGGGAAGAAACAATTTGACAACCTAGACCTCTCGTAGGATCGATCCTTTCTTGCCCTTGCTTCATTATATATTTTGAGTAGTAAGAAAAGTGTAATTATATTTGTGTCGGTGACAACCGGTCCAGTGACCAATGGCAAGGCCACGCCTCCCTTTTTAGCTGCGACTCATTTTTTGATTAAGGCGGGTTTTCACCTTTGCTAATCCATGGCGGATTAACTACCTAGTTTGCTTAGGCTTAATTTTTGACAAGCAAGGTTTGGTATGTTGCGCGGGTGCACAACCACGGCTTACACTGAGATTAGTAAGGTTGATTGAATTCATGTGTCGACACGAGCTCTTTTAAGTTCATTGCCGGTGGCGACATGCACACACGATTGAATACCTTATGCGAGAGATCTTATTAGTGATACTTGGAATTCGTGCTACTCTGCTTTGCGAGTGAACACGAATCTTCATGCCATATCAATATTAAGAGTTCAGTAGGAGAACATAGCATAGAAGGCATTCGAGAGGAACTTATATTAAGTGAATATGAGCGCGGCGGCAGAAATTCCTGAACATCGGGGTTAAACGATCTGGATAAATTTTATGTAAGTATATTGAGCGGCTCAATAAATTTGCCGGTGGAGAGGTTAGCACACGTGGCTCTATTTCCTTGCGAGTGATGTCACATTGGATGCAAGGTTTTTCGATTAACCCTAAGCTAAAAACCACCGTGTTCACGCACAAATGTTGTAAGTAAATTGACTAGTTTATTCTCTACTTTGTCATTTGGCACCTAATATTATGATTGAGATTAGAGCACTCCAAGCATGAAAGCGAAGGCAATCATAAATTCAGGATGTAAGTGATCTAACATCATCAAAGTTCATCGTGTCGTTCACAACATGATCAAATAGCGTGAAAGTCATAAAAACACGTTTACAACAAATGCGAAAAGATTTAACAACACCCTGTATAAGGCGACGAAGCCAGGAACAATTGGTGAAGAATCTAAGGTTGGGTTATATAACATTCTCTTTTTATGAATGTTCTTTACAACATATAAAAATTTCATAACAATTGGATAAACGATCAAAGAGATGTAGCCAAAACATTAAACTACATGACAAGCGAAAATTTTACGGAAATCTCTGGAAGTTCTTATTTCGTCTATTTCGACCTATAAACATGCTCAAAACTCAAAAAGCTTTTTTGATAAATCTAGAAATTTCCCGGGCATAAGAAAACTGAGGTAGGCCAGTAAAAATCCGACATCGGACAATTCGTCATTTTTACTAAAGGGTTGAATTACGGATTTTACGGTGACGTGTTTGGCAAAAATTTTCGTGTATTCACATTGATTCTCATTCATTCATTCACAAATAACAATTTTATTCTTCTATGAATAAAATACACGAGAAATACTTACTTGGGTGGTCTGAAGCATTCAAAGAGCGGTGCCAATGTCATTAGGAGCATCATTGCTTTCATCCGGTCTTAAGTGCAGGAATCCTGGGCTCGTCACAATCTTCCGAAGATGAGTGAGCATCCATTATTTAAACTTCCATGAGAATATCCTCCTAGACGTATTCTTAACAATTAACATTTTATTCACAAAACAATATAATAGGATTTGTGCGAAGAAATACTTACATCAACCTCTTCTTCAACAATAGTCGAGAAGCCGCTTGCCCGACAACGATGAATTGAAGACCATTGATACTTGACGGGTAAAATTCTGTAACAAAGTAATAAACATTGGTTTTGTGATCCTAATTACATGGATAATAAGAAGTCACGACGAAAGAAGTATTGACAACTCACCAAAGAAATAAGCTGGGGACTTTATGGTATTAGGAAAATAATTGCTTCGTTTCGAGAAGTCTAGATCGATTCGAGGTCTCACGATATGACCGTCCTGTGAAAAAATTGACGAAAGAATCAAGATACAACTATCATGACTTTATGAAGATTATAAAAGGGATACATACTTGTGAACACCCTGGAGGTGTATTTCGTTTATCACCACCAGAGAGATACTTCAATCTTGGTCGAGTAGAAATCATCTTAGCGGAAGGAGGAATTTCATCAAGGGGTGAACAGCCATCACGAAATCATGTAAACGCTCAAGTTGTTGATCCCAAAAGTCTATGTAACCTGGAGTTACATATGTAATTCGATCAGAGCAAGGGAACCAGTAATTGCTTCCTTCCACATGTGTACGGTCTAAGCGGGTCTTAATTTGTTCAACTGATGGTTTCTTCCTTCGAAAAGTCGGAACACACTGATCCATACCTATTTGTCGAGCTGCCCTATCAATGTTGTATTCCTTTACTGAAAAGTCTTCGTATGTTGCTGATATTAAGTAACCAGGAGTGCAACTTAGCATAAAAGACCTCTCGCCATCACTCAGATCTGCACCAGATTTCAAAGAAATACTTTCTCCAGCATTGAAAGTTGTTAACTGAGAAATATAAGAAGGAATTGACACCCATGGACGAAAATTAAACTCAGACTCATTGTTTAATACATCGACGAGATGTGTCTTGAGTCGGGGTTGTTTTGTGGACTAGTGCATAATCCTGTCATTATCCTTCTTAGAGAAAACATGACGAGCAAAAGTATTCGGTCCTTGTAGGATAGTACGAGGAATGGGTGCATAATTCTTGAAGCGTTCCCATATTAAAGCTTGGAGAAACATCGTATTGGCGTAGCATTCAATCTTCATAAAGCTGTTTGAGACGCTAGAGTCTATAACCAAGGAGTCTAAGTTAGAGTACAAAGAGCCCAAGAATAAACTACTGATTGGGAGTTGCTCACCTTGGGCCATCTTAATGGCAAAGGGAATCACGAACGGCTTCAACAAATTTCCACTCTCTTTAAATACATCTTTGGACAGCCATAAACACAAGAAAGCAGCGATAGATAACGTACCGTCGATAGGCCTGTCAGGAGCATTATGTCTCGGCCACTAGTGTGTTAACCAGTGAGCATAACAACATGTGTTGGATACTTTATTAGTTTCTTCCATTTCGGCTGTCAAGATGTTAGAGATTGCCATCTCCTCTGCCGAAAGACTTTCATGTAGATTGCCCGTGATTGGGAGATACAACAAAGCAACTACATCCTCTAAGGTGATGGTAAACTCTCCCCATCTGCATATAAAAGTATGGGTCGGAATGCACCAGCGAGCAAGCAGAGCTACTATACCTCGCACATCGTGAAAAATAAACAAGTCTCCAGATGCTTGAATAGCCCTTGTTACCTGTGCACGATCAAGCATGGCTCGAACATGAGGAAAACCCAGCATATGCCTTGCCCATCCAGAATTTTTTTTTAAAGGTCGTTGAGAAAGCTTAAATTCTATAATTGAAGCAGAAAATATCTTCGCCGAAGACAGAATCGGATGACCGCCCGAGGAGTCACTAATTTCTTCTTAGTAATATCTCTGGGATTTATCAGAAGACAAAATGTTGGGGTCCTGAGATGTTTTTCAAGTCTATGCTGTTAGAGCATAGCTCGGTTGAACCCACCAAGCGTTGGTATGTCAAGTTTGGTTGTCATATTTTAGTGAATCAAAACTCATTTTAAGAGTCGCTTGATTATGTACTAGAGTCAACTTCGTATAGGTTAGCTTGAAAGTATTAGGATATGAGACATTACAAGTATTGTGAAGACTTGAAGAAGTGAAGAAGTAAGAAGATACAACGACAACATCATCCTTCCACTTGAGGTTAGAGATATTTGACTTGAACTGTTTCATTCCCTAACGTATCTTTCAAGTCGTGCATATTGAAAACAAAGCTGCGAAGCATGAACACTCTAGATAGACATAGTATTAAGGAATACAATACGAGGTTTATTGCTTAACCATTAAACTTTGTAGATAAGACATCGACATAATCGTTTGAATGCTATTGTGATTATGTATGGGTATGAGGTGAGGATTTCATCCTAGGAAACAATGTTTATACATGTGTTTTAAGGAAGTAAGTTCATAAACTTGTTTATGAATCGAAAAGGAAATCGCCAGGAGTTATTGGTATTGTTATTCATTGCATATCTTGTGAACAACCAATATGTGTGATTTAGTATAACTGCTCATGACTTGTTTGTGTTCTTGGAAAAACTATTCACAAAGGCCTGACTTATGTATTGGTATGACTTTTATTAGTGAAACGGATCTTAAGTAATCACACGAGATGGTATGATTGTGTATGACCAACTCGGGTAAAGGGGAACCGATCCTATGAAGAGGTGCAACACATTACAAAGGGGAATCGATCCTTGTATGAGGTGCATCAATTTTTTAGCATAAAGGGGAACCGATCCTATGGACATGTGCAACACGTTTTTAGGCAAAGGGGAACCGATCCTATGGACATGTGCAACACATATTGTAGGATCAGAATATCGCAACATCAATACCTTTGCGAAATCTTTATACAACACACTGCGAAGATATCGCAGACTGGTTACAGAAATGACGCAACATATGACGACAGCCTAAACACGAGAAAGATGTGGAGACCTAGAGAGATTTAGGAGTGTTGCGAAATTTAACATTTATATACTTGCGAGAATATCGCAAGTCAGATCCGAAAATAAAGGACAGCTTAGCTGTCACCCACTATGTAATGTCCTATATAAAGAGCCGAACAGGCTTAAGGTGGAGGGAGAGATCTTTTTAGAGTGGAGAGAAAGTTTTGAGGAGAGAGAAAGTCTAGAACAGTAGTTATATTCTTGATTTCATTTCCTCCTTGTAAAATTCCTAAACTCAATTAATAAAAAGTGTGATTGTTGATCTTAAAGATGTGTTGATTATTATGAATTCTTGTGAGGGATGTATTGTGGGATTTCCTGCAACTACATAATGGCGCTCGAAACAGGGAGTGAATATTGATATTGTGATTTGAAAGAATTTTGAGTAATAGATAAAGAATTTCATATAATTTTCAACAACTCATTAAGGTTGAAAAATGTCTAGAAGAAGAAATACAACAAAACAACCAACAACTATTAGAAGGAGTAGGAGGCTTGCTGGAAAAGAGAGAGATGAAATGGAGAAATCTACAAGAGTGAACACAAGAAACAATGAAGAAAATCAAATTCAACAGCCAATTCAACGTATACCAATACAAAGTAGAATTGTGGATTATGAAAGAGTGAGTGTACATACTTGGAGATCAGATTCCGTAGATGAAATGGAAGAAGAACAATAATTAATAAGCAATAGATGAGAAGAGAGAGATCAAGAAGTAATTGGAGGAATAATTCATGGAAATAAAGAGATTGAAGCGTTAGAGGCATTGAGGCAAAGAATACATGAAGAAAGGAGACTAGAAGCAGAAGAACGTGCAAATCTGACAAGGCAAAATCATGAGTTGAGGATGGAAAACATGAGATTACAAGGTAGAAGGTCAAGAAGCACCACAAGATCAAATTCAAGATCAGTTAGAAGAGAAATAAGACGAAATTCGCCTGTAGAAAATGCTAATGAAGATACTCGAGAGGAAGCACAAATTCCAGACGAAGAACGTCGTGAAAGAAGAAGAATAATGGAAGATCGTTATATTCAACACGGTGAAATTCTTCAAAATGGACAAAACAACAGAAATCAGGGAAATAGGCAACGTCAGGAACGAAATAATCAAGATGGCGAAGAAAATCAAGAAGAAGGAAGGAGAATATTACATGAGAGAGAAGTTCAAGGAAATCAACAAGTAATTGAAGATGAAATCGAAAGACATTACGCTGACAAGCACGTCTAGCTTGCGAAAGGAAAAAACTGAGAGCAGAAGTGGAAGAACAAGAGCTCCAAGAGGCAATTCGCCAGAAAAATCATGATAATCGAGAAAGAAGGCGTGAACAAAATCGCAATAATGGTAATATCAATGAAGAATATGATAGAATACAAAGGAGAGCTGAAAGGCGACGAAGAGAATTGAAGAGGAATGAATGAAATCGCAGAGAAGAAAATGAGAAGTATAATCATGTGCGAATTCATGAAAGAAATGAAAGAGGAGATCGCAGGGAAGGACGAGAAGAAAATGATGAACAAGAAAATCAAAACAGATATGAATGCAGAAGAAGAGAAGCGGAGTTAAAAAGACCAATGGATCCAAATTCTGGTGTAAATGAACAAATTTTGAGAGAGCTAGCGGAAATGAGAGGAATGTTAAATAATAAAAGAGAAGGAGGAAGGAGACAAATGGACAAAGCCATAGAAGAAGCTGCGAAGACTCCATTCACACAAGAAGTACAATTAGGAGGAATACCCCCAAAGTGCAACCTACCTGCGTTAACCAGCATTTTTGACGGAACAACTTGTGCAGTACAACACATCAAAGCTTATGTGAGATGTATGCTACAATGGGAAAACCATGATGCTGTGTTGTGCAAATATTTTGCATCAAGTTTAACAGGAGAGGCCTTAAAATGGTTTGAAGGTTTGCCGAAGAATACTATAACATCTTTCAACCATTTGCAGGCTACATTTTTAGGGGCGTATATAAGTAACAATTCTTCACGACCTGGCATTGAAGATGTATTTGGGCTAAAGCAAAGAATTGGCGAAAGTTTGAAGCATTTAATCAAGAGGTGGAAGACAATGTGTAGTGAAATGGCTGGCCGTGTGGATGAGAGATACCTCATTCTATCATTCATCAATGCAATGTTCGCAACCAATTTGCTGTATATTCAAATTTTCAGAATCAAGAATACAATCACAATGACTGAGCTGCGAGAGCTTCAAGAGGAGTATATTGCTCTTGAGGAAAAACAAATTGACATGGAATCATACCCAGTTGCGAACGCAAGTTCAAAAGCAGCGAATGCAATCCTATTACCCAAACTGATAAGCACAGTGGCGAGCACTTCGCAAGGACAACAAGAGAAGAATTTGAAAGGGAGAGAAACTTCTATAACCGTGGTGGGAATAATAAGATTCAAAGACTTGAT